>JAEAOA010001913.1:927500-1267500 GCA_016746295.1 Potamilus streckersoni | reverse complement strand
TAGGAGTTAATCATGGAAAAGTGAGACTGAAACAATATACATGATATATATATATATATATATATATATATATATATATATATATATATATATATATATATATATATATATATATACACATACAGAGATATGCATTATCTATTTTAATGATGTGCTCTATTTCCTTTTATGCTTTTAACAGTTTTAAGCAATGCCTTATTTTCAAGTTGAAAAATGTGTTATTTGTGAGTATCAATATATTTTGTATGTGTATAAAAAATTATATTCATACCCATTCTATTCATACTTAGTATACAGTAGTCCCCCTCTTGAATGGCCCCCCTCACCAGTGGACACCCGCTCCTTACGGCCAGAATCTGAAGGCACCGATGAATTTGTGTTCAAAATTACCCCTCATGAAAGGCCACCTGGCTAACGCAACCAGCGGCCAGCATATTTTTGCAAAAACATAAAATTTACCCCTCACAAGTGGCCGCATTTTATTTTTTAATATGTATCTAGAACAATTTTTTTTCTAATTGTGTTAAGTAATTCGATTTCTGTTTCCCGATGTCAGGTTTTCGTTCTTCAAAAAAGTGTTCTACATGTACCACTAAGGTTAATATTATATCCTTTACACCTCACAAGAAGCCACCTTTATTCCATAAAGCTGAGAAAGACTCAAATTTTAATCCATACATAAAGGTAATCCATTTATCTTTACTGCGTGTTATCCTAAGAGGTCCGGTTGATCCACTGATAATTGTTAGGATTACACTTATTAATAGTAGTAAGTGGCAAAATTGATGTACAATACAAAAGTCTGCCAGGAAAATGGTTTGATAGCCTTTATGGCTTCCCTTGGCAAGATGTTGAGCTTGTTAACTTACATAATTAATGGCTATTACACAACAATTGTAAAGTTTATAAATTGTAACGGCAATGTGCTATTGTTCAGATCAAATCTGCATACATATCCAAGCCGTTTTTTGCGCTTAGAGTAAAAAAAAATATAAAAACAATAGGGTACCAGACTACGACTAATGAATCACGTGACAATCGCTGCCTTTAAAAAATATACGGCAGGTTGTTTAAATGGATAGAAAAAAAATTGTTTTATCAGTCTGGTAGTTGCAACATTGATGATTATAACTGGACGTAATGTCAAGATCACATGGTCAGCATTGGCTAAAAATAGAAACAGGGTACTAGACAAAGACCAAAAAATCATGTGACAACACAAATTGTCGCTTCTTTATGAAGAAAGCATTTCGTCCACTCAAAAAATGTGTTGTCTGCATAATTAAATCTCATACAGTTAGCAACATCGAATAACTCATTAACAAACATTAACATGTCCTCACGTAAACGAAGATGATTATTTCAGAAAACGTCGGTTATTATAGTCTACGATATCTGGGGAGGTCGGTTATTATAGTCTACGATATCTGGGGAGGGGGACGGGCCAAACAAATTTAGGTAGAAAAGACTCGAAAAAAACAATTTCATATTGAAAACACTCGAATAAATAACATCATAACCAATAAGTTATTTAGCAGCAGTGGGAAAATGGAGCAAATGGAAAGAGAATATGTACCAAGATTCAAATGAAGTTTTTTAATGGTTCTGCAATGTTCATGACAACACCCGCTTGCATATCACGCTTATGCCAAGAATAAGAACTATTAATGCATATTCATTTGAAATAAGTCAACTATTATAGCACAAGAACCGTTCAATAGTTAATGTTGCTTTTAAACGAAGATATTAAATGCTGTTCAAAATGAAGCTTTCTTACTACGTACATATACTTCTCACAAAAAATTTTGTCCCCCTCTGGAAAGGCCACCCGCCTTATAAGGCCACTTTCCCGGTGCATAAGGGGTGGCCGTATAAGAGGGGGACTACTGTATGTGTTTTTGAATTGAAGTAAATGCAGTGTATTTTGGCTGTTTAACTTAAAAATCATATCTGAAGCTATACATTGTAATTAATTTTCACTGATAGAAGTAACAAGATTAGAGCCTTGTAACTGCAAGTTGGTAAAAATGCTTAATAAACTATCACTTAATTATTTTTTTTTTCTTAAGTTTTGTGTACAATCAGTCAAAAAGATTTCTAGACATTATTTGAAACAGCCTCTAATACATCTACATAGGAATAAATGCACAAGCGACTTCAAACCAAACTGTTCATCCTGATTTCATTGTTTCTGATAAAGCATTACTGTAACTATTCATAGACAACACACTGAAGCACTAAAGTCGATATATATTTAAACTGGAATCTTTTTTACCCCCAACCGAAAATCCAAGAATTGGTCCTGCACAGAGAGTGCATTTATTTTTAGACCGAGGGGGGGGGGCTTTTCTTGAACTACACACTTTCTTGCTTCGTTACAAAAATCTATTAATAATAAAAATCTGCATATTTATGGTTTGTCTACCTACTGGTAATAATGTTATGGATTGGTTAAATATTATTTGCTTTATTCCTATATATATATGTTTTTCATATTTTCACAGTTTAATGAAGTGGAATATCAAATACTCAGTGAGGTCTGCCATTAAAATTTCATTTACGGTTTCAAACTGATTTTATACAGAAAATACGCAAATATGGCCATTAAAATCTCCAGTTATTAAAAATAGGTCCACTATTTGCATATTGATGTTTAAATTTCGAAACAGAATTTGGTATAATTTTATCATAGCACTGTAGGCCCAACTTCATGAAATTAAGCAGTGATATCTTGCTCTGGATAAGGGTTAATGATCAGTTAGCTATTAAAACTTGCATGTGAATGTGCAAAAATTTCTTTGTCACCATAAGCTGATTGGTATGAACACTATGTAAATCATTTGGCATTGGGTTACAGCAGTGCCAGAACTTACTGTCTATAGCCAGGTGGCATCTCAAAGTGGTAATCTACAGTCATATTATGTCCGAGGTCGATCTCAGGTGACTTTTTCGCCCACTTTGCCTGGTAGTGTGCCCCTTGTACTTATTTTTCTCATACACAAAAATCTTTGTCCTTCTTAAAAGTACAAAAAAAAGTATTATCATTTTAAGGAAAAAATCGCATATGAATAATACAAGCTGATTGTAGCATGGTTACTGAAATTTTGTATACATTTTTCTCATACAAAAAAATAGTGTTTTCTTAAATTTACAAAAAATAACATGTAAAAATGTATTCAGGAATCATGCAGGGCTTCACCAGTGTCACATATTGTGATTTTGTTTTTCTTATTGGCAGTAAAATATACCATCTGGTAATATTTTTGTTTCAATTGGTGATATTATTGGCTGTTTTAACTTGCATATACAACCATTAGTTTAGAGTGTTGAAATCCAGAAGCCCCATGAAAGGAAGCCATAAAGTTGATATAAGATGCACTGAAATTTATTTATTGTTACATAAGCAAATTAACTGCTGGTGGCCTAGTGGTTAGAGTGTCCACCTCGGATGCTGGAGGTTGTGGGTTCGATCTCTGGTCAAGTCATACCAAAGACTTAACAGAAATGGTATTAGCAGTTGCCTTGCTTGACGCTCAGCATTAAGAGGTTAGTGTTAATACTGGTCAGTCTGGTGTCAGGATAATGTGACTGAGTGGGACATCATGCTACATGTCTGTGTCATGATGCCCCATTGCTAGACATCACTATAAAAGCCATACTGCAGACATCATAGAAATAGGATTAAAAAATTGTTAAAATTATGTTAAAAATCATAATTACATCACACAAACAAATTCTTTGGCCATATTGACAAACCTTCTTAGCATTGCATTGTTATATCATAATCCACATATGTTGACATCTAGCTCTTTTGTTCATTTTTACATTTCTGGTTGTGGACATCAACTGGATTAGGCAATATCTCATAATCTATCTATTTTTGGCTGCTTGCTAATAATTAACATATTTATATAGACTGACATTTGTATGTGGATGTTAAGTTGTTGCTGTTGTTACTGGGCTTAACACCATTTTTCAGCACACGATAGGCTATTCATAATGGCCAGTAGTAATGGTGGAGGAAGAAACTACCAATTCACGAGAAGCTACTGGCAAGCTTTCTCACTGGATGTTAAGTAAAACTCCTCTTCTTTTCTCTGAGATTTAAATCCTTTAGAACATTCACATTTTCTGTAGTAATCTCTGTCATCAGACCATTACACCTGGGTCTCTATTGTCAATTGACCCTTTCTTTAAATTTCTGACATTTGCCTGGAGGGCACTACCATAAATGAACAAAAAGTTTTCACTCTTCTGTTCATTAGGCAGGGAAGGTCAGTAACAACAATTAACCACAGGACAGCCAATTAATTTTTTAAATAAATGTACCCAGATAAAATAGTACAGTTAAACTTGTCTTGAGAGACCACTGCTGAGAGACCACCAGTCTTGAGAGACCATTGTTTTGGCAGAAGGGGTGGTTTTTCAAGACTAGTTCCACTGTAGCTGAAATTTCGAAGAGAATGTTACATTTGAAGCACAGATTTGTATGAATTGTCCTAAACAAATTGGGGAAAAAAATCAGTCTTAATTATGTAATACAATTTTTTTTATGTTGCCACCACAAAAAGAAATGTGCATTTGTTTGGTTCTCCAAAACTGTCGTTGAGTGTTGACTTCAATACTGCATGTACCCTTCATCAAAGAAAGCAGACTACAGTCTTCAATAAAAACAAAGAACCTTTCTTCAAAGGAAGTCAGTACCAATCTTAAATAAAAGCAAAATGGAATATGATGTTTTCTTTCATATTCCAACATGACTGGAACATTTTTACTGTGCCATGAAAGTTTCATTTTTAAAGGAAAAAAGTTTATGCTTTTAATTATTGGTATTTAAAACAAAATTTACCAGTTTCAGGCATATTGAAAAGTAAATGTGCTTCATGATTCGTTATATGATTGTCCTATTTTTTCCACTGAATTCAGATAAATATGACCTGTGACAAAATTATTGCATATTTTAAACCTCTGCATATTTTTGATGGAATTACTTGTATTGTGGATTCGCAGGTGAGTACTTGGTGTTGATATTTATTCATTGCTATGCATTAGACATATATTCATAAAAATGTGCATATTTATTACAACATTTAAAGTACAGGAGCAAAACAGGTAAAATACAAGTAATTATTTTATTACCTCTTAGAAAACTTAGAAAGTTCTCAGAACTTGTTCAATTGACCCTAGATGTACTAGTGAATAATCACAGTAGCAACACAAGTCTTTCTTTCATGGTGTCTACAATAATTAAAATTCTTTAAAATGCCTTGATTTCATCCAAGGTTGATACCTGTCCACACACCTATATTGCCTCTGCCACGTTTGATTGTCACATTGAAGTTCGTTAAACAGACAATGTTTACAAAAACTTCATCTGAATAGAATATTTGAAAATATTGCGAAGCTTGCCTGGAGACATCTAACACCAGACCTGTTTACCCGACCGTATTTGACCGTATTTGTACGGAATAAAGCCCATCCGTACGGTCATACGGTCATTGAACTGAAAATACGATTTGAGGTTGCATTTATTTATTACTTTTTAAAATTAATTTTTTAAGCCGGTTTTTTTTTCTGTTTCGTGTATCGTCTCTTCGGTCCGCATCCGCGTCCGCATTTTGTGCCACGTCACTTATTTTGACATTCTCAACATCCGGTCGTTTAAACAAAGGAAAATGCCGCCGACAAGAAAGTTTCAACACGAAACTGATGATGAAAATGGAAAGTCTAAAACAGAAAGCAGCATTTTCTACCAGTTTATTCTACTCTGTGGCTATGCCTTAAACCATCGTCAAAAGGAGAACATTTTGTGCATTGCACTGTTTGCAACTTAGACTTTTCCTGTGCACATGGTGGAAGGAATGACTGTTTACGGCATGTGGAATCGGGAAATCATACAAAATTGAAATCATTAGTGAATGGAAATAGAAACATTTTGTCATTGATGAAAGGAAAGGAAGTCAGTGATCAAAACATACTTCAAAAACAAATAACACGTGCTGAGGCGATTCTATGTGAGTTGATCGCAAATATGAATTTGTCATTGAGTACAGCTGACAAGTTAACAGAAGCAATGAAAAATAATTTATTAACCTTATTTCCATTCTAGTAAATATTGACAAAGATGATACTAGATTTTATCAGATAAATAAGATTGCCTTCACCTATCTAGATAAACTTATTATTTTCTAAGTGGATGGGTGGTAACAATGTCTGTCATAATGTTTTATATCAAGTCGTCCTTAACCAAGTAAAATAGAGAATTGGCTTTAATTAAAATGTTATGGATATGTGTGAAGCTGAGAAAACAGAATTTCTAGAGAAAGTAACGGAGGTAAACAACAATAAATTTGGTTATATTGTGGTACTTTTTTTTGTGGTTTTTATCAATATAATATGAACAGGATGTTTAAGTCAGTGGTGTTCAATTTCTGCATATTTGTGCCTTGAAACACAGAATTAACTGAATACCAGCGTCTTTGCAAACTAAGAGTTATTTATACAATATTGTATAGTCATTATGTCGTGTAATACTACATAATGATAATTATAGTATATTGATAGAATCTACTATTTGTGTGCTGAAAATACTGACTGCGGTCTGAAAATACTGACAGGCATTGCTTAAAATACTGACAGGAAAATTTATGGGTAAACAGGTCTGTAACACTCGGGTGTGCCCAACTCTGTCAGAAAACTGAAACAAATCTCTTTCGTTTTACAGCTTCGTCCAAACAAAATCACATGGAACGTACAATTTCTCTGATTCAAAACCTTCAAAGTCCTCTTTATCATCATTACTGTCATTGTCTCTCCAGACGTCTTCTCTCAGTTTCATCCAAATTTACCAGGTCGAAATTATTCAAATCCTCTGATAACTCTCTGAACTTTCTTCAGACTATGCCATTTTGGATACAAATATCACCATTCGGAAAACACATTAGAATTTACTACTTTGTTTGATATTTCTAGTTGTACACAAGCTAAACTCACGAGATGATCCAAATATAACATCTACGTTACAAGATGGAAGTTATTAGAGGTACCCTGAAAGTTGTCTAGTCGGGTACTATAATGTTAAAGAAGAACACTGCCCCAGACCAAAAAGTATGTACATAGTGTTCATTGACTTACTTCCCCTGGACCGATTTTTCAGTCCATAGTGATGAAAGGGTTCAAACAAAATGACACCACAGATATTTATGTTTTTGGGTGCAACATCTTAAATAATGGTCTTGTTTATTGGTTTTCCCAGTTGATTGGCAGGAAAAACAAGTGATAGTATTTCAGAATGAAGCTATCTAACACTTAAATATTAGTATTTTTATTTGTTTTGCTAAAGAGACATGCTTTAGTTTAACCCTTTAGCTACGACTACCGCATCTGAGCGTCGCCTGTAAATAGCTCCTGAACCCCACTGACGCATATATGCAGTGTCAATAAGCCTTGTTTAAAACCCCAGTGTCGCTTATGAGCGCATAGTTCAGTTGTACTCAAAACCCCAGTGTCGCATATATGCGGACGTAACTGCTATGTTAACTAAACGTTGATTTGTTGAAAGTACAGATATTTACTTATTTTTCATTATCATAACCAATGAGAAGACTGGTTACTGAACATTTTGATACCAGTTGGAAAGCTGAGAGGTTAAATTTAGACACGCGAGAAGGAAATTTCCAGCAATGTACAAAACACGTGTAGTTGAGAAAAACAAAAATGGATTCTTTGTCAGATATTTGTGACTTTAAAGGGTTCAGTGCAAGCAATATCGAAGAGTTTAATGGATCATTCTTAGTAAATGGATCAGAGAATGATGTTAGTCCCGTTTCAACACTAGATGTATGTGATTTTGATTCAAATGACGATTTATTTTGTGTGATTCAAAACAGTTTATGCGACGGGGATTTCTTGTCTGATTATTGTAGGAGTAAATAAAATGGAAATATATGAATAATAGACACTATACAAGGTAAGCTGCTTTTTATTTCACTGAAATCCAGCAAAAACTAATGAAATAATGAATATAAACGTAACCATGTTTTTATTGTCAGTTTCCGTAGTCAGCCATGACGATGCTCTAGTATTCAGCCTAGCAAACAGTATCAGTAGTCTCAGTAACTGATACGCTATCACTCAGCAGTAGCGAAACTGCAGAACAGCTGTAGTAGTTAAAGGGTTAATCTCTTTTTTAACTTGGACTGGACCATCAAAAACTATTGCATTTCTTTACAGCCCTTGACCTGTTCAAATTGTCAATTAAGGCTACTATATCATCTCATTGCTTGTGTTTTGTAAAATGTAGGAGAGCTGTCAACAGCTCTCCTGGTACTGCTGAGGAGAGTTTTTTAAAAAAATTTATGACATCTTCATTTATTGCATATCATCGTTTATGGTACATAATAGTTTTTTGGCACATGCCATCCGGGGTCAAGCAGAAAATCACCCCCACAGGAGTCTTCTGTATGCACATTTTTGTTGCAAACAGGAAAGTTTTGTAGCAGGATAAATGTGTTCTAATCACTATGAAAACTGAAGCATTGCTTTTATTTTATTTTATTGCCGACTTCTTGCAGCTAAATGCTTTCTTTGAAGGACTAAACAAATGCCTATTTGTTATTCCTGCGGCAACATCAAATAACTGTATAACATTAAGACCATTTTTTTTTTTATTCCTTAAATTTATATATCGTTGCTTCAGAGGTAATTAGTTTTCATTGAAGTTGCAGGAAAACTATTCTTCTGTTTGTTGTTTTTTTTAAAGAATTATTTTTGACTGTAGTCATTTTACATTCCTGCCCACAGACATGGTCGATTGTAGCTAGTGTGTTGCATGGATATTTTGATTTTATTATTTTGCATACAGTATCAAGGCCAGGTATCAGCATCAATGGATTATAATATAACAATGCACTGTTAGAATGGTTTCTCAATATGAAAAAAGGATTTGTATGTAACAGTAGATTTCAGTGCATTTTTATATCCAAGTTTGCAGCTTCCTGTCATGGTGCTTTTGAATTTCTCCACTCCAAACCTAAGACTGTATATACCTTTATTATCAGCAAAAAATGTCGCCAAAAATATTGCCAGATGGTATATTTTGTTGCCAATAAGGTAAACAAAATAGCAATTTGTGACACTGGCGAAGCCCAGCATGATCACTGTTATTGATTTACAAACCTGCCATTGTAAAAGCTCTGCTGAAGAAACCAACATTTGACCATAATGATCTAAAGAACTACCACCCAGTTTCTAATCTAATTCATGTCAAAAATCTTAGAAAAAGTTGTTCTATCCCAACTTGTATTTCATCTGAATTCAAACAGTCTTTTTAGCTATGTACAGTCTGCATTTCACCCTCGCCACAATACTGAAACCGCTCTTCTGAAAGTAGTCAACAACCTTCTCTCTGCTTTGGATGGCAGAAAGACTACAGTCCTCACTCTGCTTGACTTGTCTGCAGCATTTGACACTATAGACCATGATATATTACTTCACCGTCTCCAGTATGTATTTGGCATTCATGATACGTCCTTACTAAGGTTCAAGTCCTACTTGGTCAACAGGACACAAATTGTGTGCACAAATTGAATATACTCCAGCCCAGTTGATCTATGCTGTGATGTTCCATAGGGGTCTGTTCTTGGACCTGTTCTATGCATTCTGAACACTCAGCCACTCTCAAGTGTCATAGATCATCATCCAGTGTCTCACCAATTGTATGCTGATGACACCCAAATATACAAATCAAGCCATCCAGCTGAAGTTGAAGCTACCATCCAAGACATAGAGAGGTGCATTTCTGATGTGAAATCATGGATGATGTAACAAGCCGCAGATGAATGATGATAAAACTGAAGCCATCCTGATTACAAAACAAAGACTTTCTCCTTCACATCCTTTACCTCGGACAATAAATATTAGCAACACCAACATTAAATTCAAGCAGTAAGTATGAAACCTCGGTGTCGCTCTTGACAATACTCTCTCATTGCATCAACATGTCATGAACATATGCCAGGCTGCATATCTTGAGCTGAGACACATCAGCTCCATTCGCAAGATTCTTGTCAGTTGATGCTACAAAAACACTTGTGTGTTCCTTAGTACTTTCAAGACTGGACTATTGTAATTCAATTTTGTCTGGTTCATCTCAATATCTACTTCAGAAACTTCAAAAAGTTCAAAACACTGCTGCTCGGATCATCCTTAGAGTATCATGATCAGAGCATGCCTCTCCGCTGCTCTGTACCCTACACTGCCTATCCATATGATTCAGAATTAAACACACAGTGTGTTCTGTGTTATGTTTTACTAAATGGCCCCAGTCCAACATACCTATCTGATATCACCCATGTGTATACACCTGCAAGATGCTTACGCTCCTCTTCTGACACTTGCATTCTCAATATTCCCACTATGAAGTTGAAATCATATGGTCGTTTTTTTGCCCAGCAACGAATTTCCCACTGCACATGGACACAAAGACACAGTGATCTCATTCAAGAGCGCCCTTAAAACCCATCTATTTCAACTGCAAGAAGTCATAATGACCTAATAATGTATACTTTTTAATGTATCCCTGCCTTAAAAATGTACAGAATGTTTTTTGTTTCTAATTTTGCGGTGTTTTTATTTTTGTAATCATTTCATTATATATATTTCTTATTCTTTTTAAGCGTTGTCAAATAAAGCGCTTAGAGCTTTTAAAGATTAGGTGCTATATAAAGTCCTCATGATTATTATTTCATTTCCGAATGTTTGTTGTATAAATATTGCCTGTGATTTTGAAGTCATAGTACTTGGATAAAATGCCATTTACAAATTTATACAAGTATTTTTGGGTTAAACAGAAAGATGATGAAGATTTCATTGAGATTCAGAATTGTGCTTAACCCTTTAGCTACGACCACTACATCTAAGCGTCCCCTGTAAATAGCTCCTAAACCCCACTGACGTATAAATACAGTGTCGATAAGCCTTGTTTACAACCCCAGTGTCGTTTATGAGCATATAATTTAGCAGTACTCAAAACCCCAGTGTCGCATTTGTGTGGACGTGATGGCTGTGTTAGCTAAACGAAGATTGGTTGAAAGTACAGAAGTTTACAAATTTTTTATTATCATAACTAATGAGAGGACTGGTTACTCAACATTTTGATACAAGTTTGAAAGCTGAGAGGTTAAATTTAGACACACAGGAAGGAGTTTTCCAGCACTTTACTAAACGTGTATAGTTGAGAGAAACCAAGATGGATTCCGATTCAGATATGAGCAACTTTAAAGGGTTTAGTGTAGCCGATGTTGATGAATATAATGGATCTTTGTTAGAAAATTGATCTGATATTGACGTTAGTCCAGTTTCATCACCTAATGTAAGTGATTTTGAATCAGATGATGAGGAGGACATAGCCCCACTTGCACAATGGAGTGACGACCTCGCCATGTTCGAGATCAATGATTTTAATTCTCAAGTTGGTTCAACAATTGAGCTTCGACCACTTGGCAATTAGAAAAAAAATTTTCTAAAGTTTTTTCCTGAATGTCTGGTGTAAAAACTTGTCAAAAAGACCAACGATTATGCCAAGAAAATGGGGGACACAAAGCCAGACCCAAAATGGTATGAAACCAGCATCACTGAGATGTTTGCATATCTTGGAATATACATCATTATGAGTATTATGCAGATACCCAAACATTCCATTGCCTGGATGACATCTGTATATTTTGGGATCCCAGGAATACCTGAAATCATGACCAGAGAAAGGTTTGAAAAAATAGGGAAATATTTCCATGCCAATGACACGAGTGTCAACCACCCAGAGGTCAACCAGGGCATGACAAGATTTTCCATATAAGGCCTTTCTATGACACAGTCTTGCATAAATGCCAGGAAAATTATAACCCTCCCAAAAACGAGTCAATTGATGAAGGAATGATTGCTTTTAAAGGAATTCTGTCATTCAAGCAATACCTTCCAGCCAAACCCACAAGATTTGATATTAAAGTCTGGGAAAGAGCCCACCTCAAAACTGGCTACATCCATGAATTTTAAGTATATGTTGGAAAGCCTGATGGACAGAGAGGGAGAAGGACAGAGGAGGGATTAGGATCTAGAGTGGTGAAAAACCTTACCAGAAAGTTAATAAATAAAAACCACCATATATATATATATATATATATATATATATATATATATATATATATATATATATATATATATATATATATATGGACAATTTCTTACTTGGGATGGTCTCTTTTGTTGTGGTACAGTACGAGGAAATAGGAAAGGAATGCCAGAACCTTTAAAAAACTAAGTGGTTTAAAAAGCCAGGGAGATATGAAAACAATGCAAAAGAGACCCTGGTCTGTGTTGCCTGAAAAGACAAGAAAATTGTCCATATCTTGTTTAATAACATGGATCCAACACAGCTATCCAGTGTAACACGAAGAGAAAAAACTCAGACGAAAAGATGTAACTTGCCCAAAAGTTGCAGATGAATATTCCAAAAACAAAGGGTGGGTGGATACTGCAGACCAAAACAGAATGAAATACAGTTCTTGCCATAAAGCAAAGAAATGGTGGAAATACCTTATTTGGTTTCTCCTTGATGTCATATGTAATGCACTAATCTGTATGAAACAGTCACCAAATCACCAGAACAAGACCAAGTCCAGTAAAGAAAAAAAGAATTCAGAATGAACTTGGCAAAACAGATGGTTGCTGCTTTTCAGGGAAGCAGAAAAAGAAAAAGCTCTGTCCAATGTTGATGCCTAAGGTTTAAGTCACTGGCCAGGACTGTTTCCAAAACGTGGGAGATGCAAGATGTGTTCAAGAGAAGGGAGGAGACATTTTCATTGGCTGTAAACAATGCCAAGTTCAATTTATGTGTGGATCATGAATGTTTTGAGAGGTATCACTATCAACTTAGTAATTAGTGTTGATTTTATTTGTGTTTTTATATGTTCATTTGTAAATATTGGATTTATTTTGTGTGATTGAAACAGTTTCCATGACTGGGATTTCTTTTATGATGGGATGTAGCAGTATATAAAGTAGAAATATATGAATAACAGACACTATACAAGGTAGGCTGTTTTTTATTTGGGTAACTGATATGATAGCACTCAGCAGTAGTGAGCCTACACAAAAGCTGTAGTAGTTAAAGGGTTAAGTTGCTACAACTGAGTTCGGATGTGACAGTGGGGATGTGACAGTGGTAAAGTGTAAGAAAGTATGTGATGCCTGTCTTAGTGGGGACTGCAACTTTTGCTGGTGGGACTCTTAAATTTACCAAATTATGAGTCATATATATATATATATATATATATATATATATATATATATATATATATATATATAGTGATGGGTTCAGAAAGAAATCCATAAAAATAATTCTGCTATTTACATGTTTATTTACACTACTCTGTACACATTCCTTTTCCCTTGTGTTACACAAGAAAATCCCAATTTCCCTGTATGATTATAATGTAGCTATCAGAGAGAGAGAGAGAGAGAGAGAGAGAGAAAACAAAACCTCTCAAGGCTGTGAATCTTATTAAACCAGTTTCCTAGTACATGTATTGTTTTGACCAGTCCTCTAGGGAAAACATAACTGTCTCATTATAGCATCACCTCCATAGGTATCTAATTTCATCACAATATATGTATATACACCACACCCTGATAACTCATGGAAAACAGGGTAAAAAAAAACATTGATGGCGATATAAGCTAAGGGGGTGAGTTATTGAAGGACCTTAACAAACAACAAAACTTAACAAAGGGATTGACATAGAGGCAGAAGGGTGCTAAGATTTACTGTGAATAAATATATCTTTATAGTGTTGTACTTCGTTTTCTTTTTTCCTCACAGAGTATATATACACACACACACACAGATGCATTATCATATTTTAATGATGTGCTCTATTTCTTGGTATGCTTTTAACAGTTTTAAGCAATGCCTTATTTTCAAGTTGAAAACTATTTGTTATTTGTGAGTATCAATATATTTTGTACGCGTATAAAAAATTATATTCATACCCATTCTATTCATACTTAGTATAAGTGTTTTTGAATTAAAGTAAATGCTGTATGGCTTAAAAATCACATATGAAGCTATACATTGCAATTCATTTTCACTGATAGAAGTAATAAAGATTAGAGCCTTGTAAATGCAAGTTGGTAAAAATACTTAATAAACTACCACTTAATTTTTTTATTTTTCTTAAGTTTTGTGTGCATTTGCAGTCAAAAAGATTTCTAGCATTCTTTGAAACGGCCCCTAATACTTGTACATATGAATAAATGCACAGGTGACTTCAAACCAACCTCTTCCACTCGATGATTTCATTGTTCTCATTGTTCCCAATAAAACATTAATATAACTATTCATAAACTACATACTGAAGCACTAAAGTCGATATATAACTAAACTGGACCCTATTTTTTTTTTACCCCCAACCAAAAATTCAAGAATGTCTTGCACAGAGCGCGTGCATCTATGTTTAGACTGAGGGGGGTCTCGAACTACACACTTTCTTGTTTCTTTACAAAAACCCATTAAAAGTTCTGCATATTTATGGTTTGTCTACCTACAAATAATGACATGAATTGGTTAAATTATTATTTGCTTCATTACTATTTATATTTTTCGTATTTTCACATTTTAATGAAGTGGTATATTAAAAACGCAGCAATGTCCGCCATTAAAATTTCATTTAGGGTTTCAAACTGATTTTATACAGAAAATACACAAATAAGGCGGTTAAAATCTCCATTTATTAAAAATAGGATATAAATTAAAAAACCCTCTTCAACGATCATATTTTTTTAAAGCAAATTACTATTGGCATATTGATGTTTAAATTTTGGAACAGAATTTGGCATCTTTTCATCATAGCACAATAGGGCCAACTTTATGAAATCAAGCAGTGATATCTTGCTCCAGAAAAGGGTTAATGGTCAGTTAGCTATTAAAACTTGCATGTGAATGTGCAAGCATTTCTTTGTCACCATAAGCTGATTGGTATCAACACCAGGTAAATACATTTGGCTTGGGTTACAGCAGTGCCAGACCTTACTGCATACAGCAAGGGGGCATCTCAAAGTGGTAATGTACAGTCATATTACATCAGAAAATTCAGAGTGCAAAGTTGTTTTCGCTTTCAAAACAGAAGAAGGTGAAGTTTACAAGTTTATGATTCTCAGTAAACTTCTCAGTAATCTTCTCAGTCGACTAGCCCACTTGGCCTGTTAGTGTGACCCCTGATTAAGGATCATCAAAACATTCCACCAAAACATTCCACATTGTTTCCCTTCTTTTAACACTGTATGACTTTGTACATTGTGTTCTACATCACAAATTTTTGTTTTGAATTGGAAAAATTATAGTTTTTTTGTTTTATTGTTTAATCCAAAGTAGACTTTGTTTTATACAGAAGATTTACACATTTCATGAAAACAATGTTGCTCATGTGGTAGAAGTAAAATGAAAAAAAAGTACAAGGGTTAACCATTTCCAACATGAATTTACAGATTTTAATATAACATAAATTAGAACATGATAATACCTGCATTTTGTGACACATTTGACAAATATCACTTCAAATTTTGAAACATGTTTATTATTTATTTATTATTTGGGTTTTTTTCTGCCGCCTCTGTGTCTTGTTCACAATTGATTATCTCTGAGCTGGTATGGATAATTACATGCGGCTTCCTGATTTGCTGAGCATATTTCTCCCAATAATGAAATTTGTTCAATTGAAACAAAGTTATAGGATTATTGTTTTAAAGCATATAAATCTTGAGACAAAAGAATAGTTTTTTCATAATAGTTATTATGAAAAATTGTCCATCTGGACATAGGTATAGATAGAAGTACTTAAGACTGTATCATAGACTGGTACATTTTAGTCTGTAAGTAGATGAAAAAAGTTTGAAGAGATGAAAAGAAAGATGCAGATAATCTGTGTTGAAAACTAATGATTTATTGTTATTATTGCGCATAAATGTTGAAGTAATTCAGGGTGATAGAATTTGATGAATTCTAACAAAGTATTATTATTATTATTATTGTGCAAAAGTGTTGAAGGAATTCAGGGTGTTGTAATTGGATGAATTCTCACATTATATTTATTCCATGCAACTTAAATTCTGCATGTCTATGTAGGTACATGGTATAGGCTTACATAGGAGGATGCAGTATGCTTATTTACATTGTTACTTTTAAAAATAAACATGACTATTCCACACATGTTGCCTAAATAATGAAATTTTACATTTGGCTTTCTTCTTATTGCAATCTGTTAAAGATAAACAGTTGAAGTTTGGTATACTTATTTATCTGTAATTATATATCTGTATTATTGCTAGAAGATATATTGCATTGTGTATTTGGAGTGTCCATATTTTAAGGGTTTTTTTATTTCTGCTCTGTATCATAAAAGCTGTTAGAGACAGTTGTACTATGGTACACTTGTGCTTCCAAATTTGGTGATGTCTCTTATATCAGTTTTTTTTTTAATTTAAAGGTCATGTTCACTCAGATGATGTTTTTTTCTACCCATTTTTATTGTCTGTCCAGTAATTTAACAGCTGTCGTAAAGGTTATATATATCATTATTGTGAACTTTTTTGACCTCACCATGGTAGAGAGGGCAAAAAAAATTTAAAAAGTTAAACTGTTAATTTTTTTTTATTTGTTGCAGGAAAGTGTGAATGAAGCCTGTCAACATGTAAGTAACGTTTTTTCTTCTTTTTAAAATAAAGGTTTTGCATTCATTATTCCGAATTTTATAGTGATATGTATTTTTTTATAATATACCTTCAGTTTTCTACCCATGAATGATCCATAATTTTACCATTAAATACAAAAAGTTGGAATAGTTTTCTGATCCCATATTACTAATAAACTAAAGCAATACCACTTATATCGCCACAATTCATATGAGGTTGGAATTGTATTTTCCTTGAAGTTCCTGGTTGCAACTGCAAAAGCATGAATCTATGCCATAGCCTGACTTGACATACAGATGAAGTTTCATCAGTTTGTAAAATCCTTTTGTAATAACTGTCAAAATAATGTCATTACCATGCTAAATTATGTCATTGCCATACATAATGATATCAAAACTATGCCAAATTTCCTTGCAGTTCCAGTTTTAAAAAGTATTCTGCATATATTTGATATCTGTTCACACCTGCTGCTTCTGATTCCCAATATCATCTTGTGGAATTATTTGGATGCTTTGAAGCTTAATAGATTTGCTCCTGTCTCTACCATACTCTAGTGCCATGTATAGAGAGACTTGCCTCAATGATATCATACAGAAGTATGCTGAGACCAAGATAATGAGAACTGTTAAGCTGCATTTTATTGATATGTTTGAATTTGGTCCAATTCACTGCTGGTACATATTTTTCCACAGTTGAGAAATCTGATGGGCATCTGTAATTAGGAAACTGAGCCTAAGTTCTGATGAAAATCATGTCAATCTTATGTTGAATACGGGCACCACAGTGACCTTCATGAAAATCTTGTTTTTTGATAATCGTCCAGAATAAAAAGTAATATTGTTATAAGATTTTCACAGAAGCCTTATTATGATGTCTAGTTGGTGCTAAATTATGATTTATGTCTGATATGGCTGCCACAGTGGCCATCTTGAAAATCTTGTTATTGCTAATCCTCATGATTGACAAAGAATATTACCATGGTTTGTCACCAGGTTTTTTATGATATCTAGTTGGTCCTAAATGAAAATGGTGCTGGTCTGATGTCCACTATGATCTGAACACATTGACCATCTTTAAAACCATGTTATTACTGCTTCTTCTGAATGGATGATATAATCACAGGGTTTTCACTGTTTCATGTTATGGCTACTCCACTTGAACGGACAGCCAAGTCAAAATGGAGTTTCAACTAAGACTTTATATGGTCCTAAGTAAAGTGGTGCTGATCTGACATTCTGTCCACTCCGTCAGCCATTTTACAAATCTTGTTATGACAACTTTACTTGATCAGAAAATCCTAATAACATAGGGTTGTCACTGGAATACTTATGATATTTAGTTGTCCTTAAATGAAAATGGTGCTGATCTGATGTCCAATATGGCTGCCATGTCAGTCATTCCGAAAATCTTGGTTATTGCTACTCTTCCTGGGAAGAAAGTCATATGTTGAAAATATTATCTCTGGATGACTATTAGAGACCTGGAGCCTGACTTGGACATCTGAATACTGTGGTGTTGGAAGGTCAGATGTGTTAATTTTAAGTCTGCTTACCAAGACCAAAGGTCTAAAGTAATTTAGACCCATGGCAAACTATTCAACACTGGATGGGTGGGTGAATTATTATGTACTATTCATGTTTCATTATTCTTATTCTTTGTAACAGTTAACCGTCATCAGTTGTTCTCTTTCTTTGATGACAAGATTCATGGTAGATGTTGCATTACTTGTTTCATTTAATTAAATTTTCACAGGCACACTGCATATTTCATAAACTAAAGCAAATTATATGCACAGAATCTCAGCATTAGTAAGTTGTTTGTTCTAGTGATATTTTACTTCATTGGGGACAACTAACTGCCAATTTTGTGAGGGCAATACTTTTAAATGTAATTATTCATAAACAGTGGACTAGTATTTTACAATAACAGCAAATATGGGATTTTCAGGTATGGATAATTAAAAAATAAGGTGAAACAGTCCTCCATATTTGATCTTCAGGTGGTGTAATGTCAATTGTAATCTTAAAGGCATATTTTAGTGTAGTATAGCTTGAATATAAAGCAGTTTTCCACTGACAGTGAATGCTTGTTTTGTTTCTTTCATCGTGTTCACTTAGAATAATTTACTGATATTTGATCATTTTTTTCAGTTCCTGTACCAGTACAAGAGGAATTTAACACTTGATATGAGGTTCGACTCAGCCGCCAAACAAGTTTGCAGTAATGAGCTAGAAATGGTTAGTGCTATCATATGTGTGTTCAGACTGTATGATTTTATTATACAATTCATAATGAGATATTAAAATATCTCAGT
Organism: Potamilus streckersoni; assembly: GCA_016746295.1. NCBI lineage: Eukaryota > Metazoa > Mollusca > Bivalvia > Unionida > Unionidae > Potamilus > Potamilus streckersoni. Next base: position 1,248,443 of record JAEAOA010001913.1, on the reverse strand, counting down.
TGGAAAAAAACAATGCAGGCCACAGTGGCAATACCACTTGTATCACCACAGTGGCAATACCACTTGTATCACCACAGTAGCAATACCACTTGTATCACCACAGTGGCAATACCACTTGTATCACCACAGTGGCAATACCACTTGTATCACCACAGTGGCAATACCACTTGTATCACCACAGTGGCAATATCACTTGTATCACCAGTGGCAATACCACTTGTATCACCATAGTGGCAATACCACTTGTATCACCACAGTGGCAATACCACTTGTATCACCAGTGGCAATACCACTTGTATCACCACAGTGGCAATACCACTTGTATCACCACAGTGGCAATACCACTTGTATCACCACAGTGGCAATACCACTTGTATCACCACAGTGGCAATACCACTTGTATCACCACAGTGGCAATACCACTTGTATCACCACAGCGGCAATACCACTTGTATCACCACAGTGGCAATACCACTTGTATCACCACAGTGGCAATACCACTTGTATCACCACAGTGACAATACCACTTGTTTCATCACTGGGACGATATCACTTTTGCAGCTGTTTACTTTTTTCATTTGGGAAGTATATCTGACATTATGTTTGCTATTCAAATCAGTATTTCCACATTTGGGCATATTTTTTTCTTGTTTTCCTTATCTCTCTCTATCTCCCTCTCTCTCTCATTGCACCCCCCTCCTCTTCCCACTCCCCATCAGGATAAAGATCTTAATGTGTCATGACTTTTGACCTTTTATTATCCATTTATGTAATCCGTGTCATCAGAAATGCTTAAAAATGAACCCCAAACAACAAAAAGGAGGCTAAAGGCATTAACATTTTTTATAGCTAGTTTTCGGCATAAATCATGCAAATTGTCCATGGTCAAACTTATATGACCTGTTGCTATTTGATATTCTGTTACCATGTAGTAATTAATTGCACCTGTTATACTTGATAACAGACTATACATTTTTAAGAAAACTCCTGATTACATATGGTAGCAAAATTGTTTAAGTAAGTTTTAACTGTCATCACAATCATCACAACTGAAAACTACAGAAATACAGAAATCAGGCATTGATTAAGTGTATTGCTTAGTCCTGTTTGAAAAAGAGATTCTTCCATAATTTCATGGTTAACATTTCTGACTACATGTCATCATTAGGGTTCGTATGGGACCTTGAGATGCCTTGAAAAATGAATTGTTCACTCATGGCCTTGAAAATACCTTGAAAATTCAAAATATTGTCAGGGTACCTTGAAAAGCCTTGATTTTCATAAAACCAAAAGGAATTAATAAATAGTTTTCATTTTACAGAATTAAATAAAAAAAGAGAAGGGGAAGAAAACAACAGAAAAACAATCTCTACCAATGTTTGTGCCAGAATGGAAATTTTTCCACAACTAGCCACTGTGCAGTTGTACATTTTAAACTTTGATTGTACAAAGCCTGAATGTAGCAGTTTAAATTTGAATCATTTGCTTCAATATGGCAGGCTGCTGATTCCAATTTTGATGACCAGATGAAGAAAAATGTAAATTTTGGATTATGATATTCACAAAGACCTTTGCAAAATGCAAATTATGCCAAAAAGATATTGATTTGTGTGCAATGGGAGAGAGTGCTCCACAGTCACATGCAGCTGAAAAAACCCCAAGCTCTTGTAATGGCGCTTAATACGGGCAAAACAAGAAGCCTTCATTATGAAATCATTTTGGACGAAAGAGGTATATCTGTGAACTCAGATTCAAGTTTTAAAATAGAAACTGTATAGTCTTAATTTGGGATTGAGTGGAAAAAGAACAGATGATAATTACAATGAACACGATAAATCTAAACATATGGAATACAGCTAAACTGAAAGAAATATTAATATATCTAATATGAAATAGATTCAAATATTCTTTTTTTAAATAAGCAATAATATAAAAAAACAAATATCTTTCCTTTTTTGTTTATGGGGATGAGTGAAGAAGAAAGGTGGGTAATGAAAAAGACATTGAGAGAAGCGACAGCTGCTGCTGGTGATTATACATTGAAAGTAATGATCCAGAGGAAAATTTACTAGATCACAATATCAGAATAATTGGAGGAAAAGTGAAAAGGACAAAATTCCTCTAATCTTGGAGCTCTTGAAAAACAGCATGATGACAAGCTTTTGAACTGAAAAATTCACTTTAAAATATTTTGGACTTTGTAAATAGTATAGTGTAGACAGAGTAAAATGAACATTGTTCAGTGACTACGTTATTCTAATGCCCAGATGTAGGATGTTTAATATTAATAAGAAAGATATTGATGATCATGCTATTGACTTCATGTTTTATTTATTTTTTTGTTTAAAATAAGTTTGCAAGAAATGTAATAGTAATATTTAGCAGTAGTAAATATTTACTTGTGTTTACAAACAGTTTCATTTATTTCTAGTCTGATTTTAATTCAGCTTGGAATTTGATCCAAAATCAGGTTATCTGTGTGGAAGACGACTAGAATAAATTCAAAAACTTAAAATAAAATGATCAAGCTAAGAGGTGTATAATTTACATTTTTACTCACATCACAGTTGACATAAATAAACATTTAAAACTATTGCAGATGGGATAGAATTTCACAACCTGTTATATAAACTTTTCCCTTGAGATATATTTGTCCCATATATTCTCTTTACCAATGAATTCAAATCATTTCCTTACAATACCAACTTAACATATTGCACTAAATCTCCATAATGTCACATGGTGTTGATCAGTAATTAAGTATGCAAGTGGCATCACAGAATGTCGGGTCATCTGTATTCCCCAGTCTTTATCTCTTTCCCATGAGTCAAATTGAAAACGTGTCAGGAATGGTGCTTGCTAAGTTGCTTTAGAAAAATGTTGTCACAAAAAAAAATTGCCAACCTCAATATTTTGACGCCATTTTCTTTATTAGACTTGAAATTTTGCATACAGGTGAAATTTTTTAGAGGTGACCTGTTGTTAATGACTAGGATTTGCAGATAAATAGAGATGAACAGTTTTATTCATATTTTTGCTATTATGTACAAATACATTTTCTGAAATCGTAAATATATATTGAAAAAAAAATAGAAAACATTGGATAACGAATGTTTAACAGTTTATCAGAACTTAAACTATATAATTGAAACATTATGGTGTGTGAAGGTATTTATAAATAATTAATCATAATTTATTATATCTTTAATATAATATGAGATACTCTGTCGGTTTTATAAAATTATTGGATATATTTTTATGATATTAATAATACTAACACTAAGTTATTAAAATAATATTAAAAAATATAGAAATATTATTACTTAATTGTAAACAAACATAATTTAAAAAAATTTATTTCACAAATGAATGTCGTATAAGGTTTTGGAATTTAGACCTTTTGGATATACCATATTAAGACAGTGAATCCAATAGGTTTCCTTTAAAAGACGTTCCATCTCAGAATAAACTATAACAACTGGTTAAAAGGCGTAATCTTGCAAATTATTGAATCTCTTGTTAAAATGTGCTGCAAAGTGAAAAGAGAATTAAAGATCAATATAGTTTTTTATATCTGATCTATGTTGGTTCATACATTTAGATATTTGTTGACTGGTTTACCCAATATATTGTATGCTACATTTTATGCGTGTGATCAAATAAAGGATATTTGATGTGGCACAATTATAGTCCAATGCTATATCCACATTTGTATGTACTCCCTACTGATTTCAATAACAGAAACATTTAATTTGATAAAAAGTGCAAACAACTTACTCAATTCATTCATTGATTTTTATTTTCTAACCTAACTGAGTAGAATTGCCATAATACCATCATAGCCTGTGTGTTTCATGCTTACCTGAAGTTTTCAATGTAATAGACCTACATGCTTGAAACTCATTCTCTGTTCCTGGACCAGTCCATTTTCGGCAAAGGGGTGACTGCGCTACTGAAGATGTACATACATATGTTGTCTGCTTTTGATATTTACAGTGTCGATTTAAGCAATGGAAAAGAATGACAACAACAAATTTGCCTTTCACCTGGATTTAACAAGCAGTTTCATAAATATGTTCACATGTGTAAAGGAATATAATTCCAAACTATTATGGTAACTTAGAGAATTAGGTGTGAAATGTAAATGGAGTATTGTTGGCATGGGTAGTACAAAATCATTCAAACATTATTTAAATCTAGTACATACATTGTTTCACATTTATATAATTCTCTTTCCCTTACTCCATTTCCCTACTGCTACTGAATATTTTCCTTATCTTTTACAATCTTGTTTATTTGAGTCTCCCAACAAAATTTTTCAGCAAGTGAACTCTACCCATTGTCGTCAAGTCAATTAAATTTTACTTTTTTTTCCAAAAGTATTATTTCTTTTTTTGCTTGATGTTAAAGTTTTGCAGCCATTTCTTCCTGTGCCTTTAATTGTATAGTGCTGTAATTTAAGTTTGCAGAGGAAACTTTCATAATATGTAATGCCTTGTTTTAAAGGAAGTGATATATGTACTGTCAAGCAATGTTTTGGTCTTTGTCTGGTACCATGTTTTGTTCCAGGTTAATTTCTTTGAGTGTTAATCCACAAAATCTATCTGACCATGTTATAATCATAACAGTTACATCCAGTGGTAATCCCCATTACAAATAAAATCCTCTATGTGAAGCCCAAAGCTCTATCAAAAACAATGTTGACCTCTTTTCAATCTGACCAGGTTATGATCTTGCCAATTACATCCATTCATAATTGTCATTTTAAAAAAAAAGTCTGCTAAGTGAACTCTAAGCTCTATCAAAACATTGCCAACCCCATTTCCTGTAAGCATTGGTGTTAATAATATAATAACCTTAGTGGTACATGTACTTAGCCAATATTTCATTAGTAACAAAAATTTGACATCTGGAAACAGGCATCAGGAATGATAATCCCATTACTTACCTTACCATAATTTAAATATTGGTTCTGGACACATTTTAAAATTAATATGGCTTCTATTGAGGATACATTTTACATTTTTGCACAAATATGTTTTTCATTAGTTGCATAAGGGTTTGGATTTCTTGAGGGGTACTTTTGTTGTAAAGAGTGGTTGGCCACTAGTCAGGGGGCTGCCCATGAAGGGTGACCACTGTAATTCCATTGATTTCATTTTCTTTTTCAGTTTCAAGACTGCAAGTCTCAACCTGATGGTCAAGGTATGAAAATTCCTTGTCTTGTAGAACACATGGATGAGCAGGGAATCTCAGCAAACTGTCGTCAGTATCTGACAAGGATGGCTGCCATTGTATTCAGTGACTACAGACTTATTTACAAATTTGCAGATGTGTGTAATGCTGACATAGACAAGAATAATTGTGGCAGATTAGAGGACAGTGATAAGGTAAATTATTTGTCATATATAATCACAGATACTTGTAAAGTGTACTTTATCCTGTTAGATACCTTTCCTCAGTACAATTTACTTTTCATGCTTTGGGGTTATTTACCTCTCCAATGTTTGGGTCAGCTATTAGCTTTAATGTCAAACACCAGAAAAGCATGTGATGGTCTTGTCTGTACATTCATTAACACAAGTTTTTTTTTATCTCTACTCCTCCAAAACTACTTGAACGCTTGCCAAGAAACTTTACACACATTGATCCCATTCTCTAGCTGGTCTTAAATGAGATGTTTTCACAAAAATACTTTTTGTCATGTCTTGTTGGTCTGAAATGAAAATGGCGCTTATCACAAGACTATCATGTAACCTCAATGGCCATTTTGGAAATCTTGTTACCTACTCCTTTTTCAAGAATGGTCACTTCAGCATGAGTTGATTTGGTTTCTTTTTTTTAAAAAAATGTCATAAAAAATGTACACTTAGTCTGGAGTAAAATGGTCCTGATCTGATGTCATCATATTCTGTTTTCAGCATCCTCATTCCCAGGGGGCAACACTTGAATGTCTGGCCAAGCATTTGGCAACTTTGACCTCACAGTGCAAGAGACAGTTATTGAGGGTGGCCGAGTTACAGTCGGATGATTACCACATGGACAGACCTCTGTATTATGCATGTCGTGAAGATCGTGAGCGGTTCTGTGAGAAAATTCCAGCAGGAGGTGGCAAAGTGTTTGAATGTTTATTCAAGCACAAGTTTGACCAGGAAATGTCCAAAAATGTAAGTGAATAATTAAAATTGTTAACATATGGCAATGAAGAATAACCTTGCCAGCTGAGTTTTAGGGATTTGTGTAAGGTTAAAAAAAAACTCAAATGACCTTATCTGATCATTTGTGTTTTGGTTCATATTGTCTAGAAAGCAAAAAGTGGCAAAGAAATAGTCTGAAACAACTACTTTTGCATGTTGACAAACTACTCAGGGAATTTTAATGTCAGGTATTTACAGATCTTGTGAATGACACTTATGTCATAAAAATATATGCTGGTATTTTTAAAGGTAATGTCTTGCTTGGCCATATTTAGTTTTAGTATCTGTTTAATGTAAGATTTGTTTTAAGATCTAACAGTCATACAGTATCATATAATTTTTTTTTGCACAGACATATAGTGATACAATGTCTGCATACATGCTAACCATTACGCTTTTTTTTTACTATATTATGTCTTATGCCTAAATGTATTTGGATTATGCTTTTTTGGTATATCTCCCTCCCAAAAATTTTGATTTCTCATTTTTATAAAAATCACACTAATCGCACAGAACATATTCTAGAAAAGACTGCTTCTTTGTAACTATGACATAAAAGTACACTTGTCTGTAGACTTGTGGTGACTTTACTAACAGTGTTATGTTCTATTTATAGTAGCTGGGTTGTGCTTTCAAATTTTTGACTACAGTTTCTATTTATAGTAGCAGTCTGGCTTAGGACAGAACAGACTAGTTGTCTAATTTTTAATCTTTGTCATAAATTCTTTGTTATAAATCATATGAGGTACAGAACCATTCTGTAGGTATTTGGCAGTAAAAGTCAAGTCCGATTTATTCTAGTTGATGCACATTTTACAGCAAAAATGTTTTTCAAATGATTTCACAGATGGATTAGGAAAAACAATGGAACAAAATGACTCCGAGATGAATACATTAATTACACAAAACAGTGTTCCATTCTATGGTAGCCTCATGCCCATTGCAAGTTGTGTGGAAAAGATTTTATTATTGGTCATAGTGTAAAACAAAGACTCCTTGAATTAGCTTTTTTTCTAACTCCAATACTAAGGTAACTTCTTTTTTTTACAGCAGAACTAAATTGTGGAAAATTTTTTTTATAAATACAGGGGTGTTTTTTACCAAGTTCTTCATAGAACTCTGACTACCCCAAGTGGTAGAATGCAGCTTTGGTCCTTTGTCCTTTGTTTAAACAGATGCTTCATTACACCAAAATTGCTGAAAATATGCATGTGCAAGAACAAAACCATTTAATATTGTTAAGTGTTTAGCAAAAGGTACATCACTTAAAATTGCAGAAGCCATGAAAATTGGGACCTTTATTATTGCAACAGACAGGAGCAGTGATTACGATGACAAAAAGTTGTACCCAGTCGGTGTAAGAGAATTTGACAATGAAAATTGGCAAGGTCAGGTTGCTATTTTTTCATTAGCAGAATTAACAGCAGATTCCACTGGATAAAACATTTTCTAATTGTTTGGTAATGTATTGAATAAACAAGTTGGCAGAACTGTCTGGTATTTTCAGTGGCATTCTATATTTTGAAAAATGTCTCCATCATTGTACATATCAAGTTGTTTGTGGCATTTTAAAGCTCAAAATATGAAAACTTAAAGCAGTAATTGATGCTAAAAGCCAGAGGGGTAAATAAATCATTTTGTACATATGCATATTGAATTTTATTATGTTATATGTGGATTGCTTTTTTTCTGCTCAGATTAATCTTTTTGTCCACAAGGATTACACTTTTTCCTTGCCAGGGGTTGGCATGTATGTGTCTATCCCAAAGTAGGTTGATGATGTTTTGTATTTAAAAAAGAAATTAAAAATTGTCTTGTAATTTTCTCTCTCTTTAAGTTGCTAGTTATGCTCTTGATTTTTGTGTGTGTGTGTTTATGCATGCATGTTTATGCATGTTTATTGGTACATCATTGGCTCTTTTGGTACATCATAGGCTCTATAGTTTTGATTGAAAGTTAAGTTCTGAAAATGTCAAGGGTCCAGTGTTTTGTTTTCAAGCTCACTTTAGGCTGAAGTGATTTTATGCATGATAATTAATATTTACAAATGCTGCTGAAGAACAAAAGCTTTATTGAGGTGAGCCATGTAATTGTTGATTACATTCTAAATTAAAAAATGTAATTCAGATGCTAGAAAATTACTATAATATTACAAAAACCATACTCATCCATCTTTTGCATTCTTTATGCAGTGTCGAGAGAAGCTGGTTCAAAGGCAACAAATGATAGCAGAGGATGTGAAAGTAGACAAGACTTTTTTTATTGCTTGTAAACCTGACATTGACAAATACCGCTGCTTTTTCAACCATAATGATGAAGATGTCAGGCGGTCAACTGCCCTGCTTTGTCTTGAGAATGCAATGAAGAAAGGTAATTATTGCTAAATTTTAGAAAATTAAACATAAATAATATTAATTATGGATCAGGGCCATTACAACTTGTTACATTTTAATCTGATTTAAAAACCACTTGAAATCCGTTTTATGTAATAATAATAATAGAACTTAAAAGTCATGCATTTTTGTTTTAATTTGTTTTTTTGTGAACTAATATCTTAGTTGCACATGTATAGTGTTTGGTTTTGAGACAATAAGAAACATTTTCATTCATTAGTATGTATTTATTCTCAACCTTTAAACATTGCTAAAAACTTTCCTAAATTTAAGTCATTTAAGACTCCTGTATTCGCTTATTATGATATGAAGTTGGGGAGTTTTAGGCAGCGAGAGATTGATGGAGGGGATGGTTTGTAACTTGAAACAATTATACTTGTTCTGGAGTTTCGAAAAAAGGAACCAAGTTAAGACATGAAAACACTTTTCTGAATTTAAGTTACACAGTTGTTGTAATTGGGAAAATAAGTAATTCTTGTTTTTCATATAATGCTCAATACCAGTATTATAATATGAGAGCATAAAATGTGTTTCTTAGTTCATATTTGTTTTTCATGAACTGCCATTTTTGTAGCTTTAAGATGGGTAGTTTTGTGACATTTTCAGTCACCAGTTAATGTGTAGTTTGAAACATTGAACAATAGCAGGAAGGAACAGTCCTGATTGGCTTTTGTTGAATTGATGCAGGAAGCTACAGCATTAAACATAGTGGCTGACATTAAAGTAAGAATGTAATTTCTCAGCCTATCTCTGGCAATGTATATAGATTAATGAAAAAAGTGACAAATGAAAGAAACTTGGTTTTCATTGAATGGTTATAACATGAATGGCCAGTGATAGTCCAAAGTCAGTACAGTGTATACAATTCCGTGCCTCTAAAATATTGTGTTCTCTTCTAAACACTGTTTTTTTCAAAGTTTAAGTTGAAAGGTACAGAGGAACCTTTTTGTAACAGGTTGTACAGTTTTTTTTTAATTTTTTAATTATAAGATATGATGCCATGTTGTACTTGTAGAATAAACTTGGGAAAGAATTAGGACATGCATGCTACAGTGTTCCAGTGGGCTTAATTGTATATGTACAGCATAAATACTAGTGTTAATAATCTTTTTACGAGTTTTATTTGTTTTCCTGCTTTAAATTTTTCAGTGTGCGTCATGGAAATAGTTTGGAAATAAAAGTGAAACTGGCAAATTAATAACAAGTACATGAAGCACTTTTATGAAATCACATTTATTGAGAAAGAAATCAGTTAAAGCTTGAACAGTATGGAAATTTAAGAATCTATATTTGCTGACAGGTGAATCAACTGAGATATACACCACTCCCTTGAGAATTCACACCCTGATAACTCACAAACCTGCTTATAACACGGCATAAGGCATAGATCCCATTTTTAAAACCAGAAAACACCCCAAAAATTGATCCCAATTTATTGAACTTGAAGTAAATCAAAATCAAAATTAGTAACTGAATCACTGATATATCGCTCATTTTATCATCAAAAACGGTCGATAGAACCTGAAATGTTAATCAACATTATGAAATATCAAATTTAACAAGTCATACAATTTATTTACATTTTCTTTCCAAATGGTAGTACACAGCAATTAACAATACATAAGGAAATTTTGATCAATGAAAATGTCACTTAAGCCAAGTGGAGGAAGTACATTAATAAATACAAATTAAATAATTTTTTTATCAATTGAAATTTTTGTTCAAAGTTCTATCATTTAGTTCCTTTTAAGTGTAATCATCATAAATGCAATGTGCCCTCTTGTAACTAAACATAAAATGTGTCAATCATCCATAATAGCTATGTCCATGAACATTTCCCTGAGAACCTAATTAGGTGCCAACCATGTTTTGATTTGCATGGGTATTTATTGTATTGTTGCAATGAATAAAACTGATTTGCAGAAGTATTTGTTGTATTGTTGCAATGAATAAAACTGATTTGCAGAAGTATTTGTTGTATTGTTGCAATGAATAAAACTGATTTGCAGAAGTATTTGTTGTATTGTTGCAATGAATAAAACTGATTTGCAGAAGTATTTGTTGTATTGTTGCAATGAATAAAACTGATTTGCAGAAGTATTTGTTGTATTGTTGCAATGAATAAAACTGATTTGCAGAAGTATTTGTTGTATTGTTGCAATGAATAAAACTGATTTGCAGAAGTATTTGTTGTATTGTTGCAATGAATAAAACTGATTTGCAGAAGTATTTGTTGTATTGTTGCAATGAATAAAACTGATTTGCAGAAGTATTTGTTGTATTGTTGCAATGAATAAAACTGATTTGCAGAAGTATTTGTTGTATTGTTGCAATGAATAAAACTGATTTGCAGAAGTATTTGTTGTATTGTTGCAATGAATAAAACTGATTTGCAGAAGTATTTGTTGTATTGTTGCAATGAATAAAACTGATTTGCAGAAGTATTTGTTGTATTGTTGCAATGAATAAAAAGCTGGCATCCATTGTATTGTCATTGTAATTATGTATTTTGAATCAAATGATGGAACTGGAATTAAAGGAAAGTTAAAAGGCACAAAATTCTTACAAACTTAAAATCTAGCAGCCCCATTCGTATGTTGACCAAACTCACTTCATTTGATCAATCATTCTTATAAATGTTATTATATATGTAACATAAACTACCTTAAAGTATCCAACTCATTGGTAAATGTGATCAAAGAAAGCAAGGCAACCAAGTGAAATGGATACATTGTTAAATAAAGAGCTTGGTTTCACAGATACAGACCATTGTGAGCTAGCGAGTTTCAGAGAATTCTTGAACTGGCACTTAGAGATATCCTCAAAGATGAAAAGAAGTTTCTTTATTACTTCTAATGAAATCATGGCATCAATACTGTACTAACTGAATACAAAAATTGAGATTCAACATAGACAGTTGTCGCACAAAATAAATTTTGCTTGTTTTTTTAAAAAAGGAATCTTGTTTGGTGATGTATCGACAGTTTGTCTAGTTCCTCACTTGTTAGCTCTCGATTTCGTAGTATAATATTAAACACCACTCCAGGAAGCATACTCATCAAGAAAACAAAAAAGTGATTTAATACACATTTTTGTGTACATGGGATGGTTGTTGAAACCAGTTGGAATGATGTTTCACATGTTGGACATTTTGAAAGTAAATGTTATTTAAACAAAATAATGAAGAACTTCATTAGAAAAAGTGTGATATTAAAAATTATTATCAACATGATTGTAAAAGGCCCAGTTCCTTAGCCCACACACACCATGCTGTTTTCCTGATGCCTAAGCAAATTTTTGCAACTTTTGGAGGGCCTTCCATAATTTGCGTCCTCTCTTATAGTGCGGTCTATAATTGTGGACCCCATTGTGTGAGAGTTATCAAGAGAGAGGTGTATGTTGGCTCTGTCATGATTATGAATGCAAAGAAATTATCAAAATTTGAAATCTTAAAAACAGCTTGACCTATGTTATATCCAGTGCAGAATGTGTTTTAAATGGTTAGTGAACATTGCACAATACAATATTTGATGAAATGTTTCGTGCATTTATTTTTTATCATTGCAACAAAAAATCTTAAAGAGAAACATAGAGGACTGATTGTTTTTTTAAATATTTTGTCTCTCAACTTGACTGGGTGGAGGGAACTTATTTTGTTTTGGTCTCAACAGTATTTTTTGCAAACAACATCACAGAAAGTACATATAGAATTGCTTGCTGTTCATTTTTGGCAATAATACAATGTCCATTAACAGATCAGGCTGTGACACCAGAATGCATGGCAGAGATGAGTGAGATGAGACGGAGTCTGATGTCAGACTACCAGATTTCACCTGAGATTGTGATCAGGTGTAACAACGAAATCAAGGCAAGGTGTCAGGGCCTCCAGTCTGAGGGGCGAACTCTTCACTGCCTGATGGACCTGGCCAACAAGAGGAAAACCAAAGATGCTGTCAGTCACGAGTGTAAAGCAGCTGTAAGTTTGAGCCAACATTAGGACTGGACTTGTATTTCCTTGTGTCAGTGGAAGTGAAATTTTGATTTGGTATATGAATAAATTGATGCTGTCAAGCCAAGAGCCAGTGCTAATTTAAATATTAGTAATTACAGTTCAAAAATGGTGAAAAAGAGCAGTGACAAATAAATTCTTTTTATTTTTATGGGATTAAAAAAATTGAGATTTTTGCTTTATCAACAATCTTGGCTAATTTTGCATGTCTTAATCTGTGCATGGTTGTTTATGTGACTCAACCAAACATAGAGTGTGTGTGTGAATGTATGTGTTTGTGACTCAGTCAAGACATATTTTCTCTCTCATTCTTTCTCAACAATACATAAATGGCAGAGTTCTAATTTTGAGAGTTATATGACCTTGATTGTTCATCCCTTGTTATTGATTTTTGATTTTTTTTTAACTGTTCATCCCTTGTTATTGATTTTTGAGTTGACCAAAGAATCTTCATTCAGTAGTATGTACTAGAAAAAAATGGGGATGTCAAGTTTCTATTTTGCACATTTGTACTCCGTAATCATGGGCACTGACTTTTTAATTGTAGGCTCATACAAAAATAACAAGAGTAAAGAGTGAAGCCAACAAGTTTTGTATATTTTAACAAAATAAATTATTTCTCTAGAAAACACTGTAAAAAATGGAAATAGGACTTACGGTTTGTGAAATTGAATCCAAATATTGATAAACATAAGTCCTATCATTAAACAGTTTTTATTGATTCTGTGATCAAATTTCGATGAAATTCTAATATGAAGGCAATGCTGTCAGATGATGTCTTTACTAATTTTAACATATCCTCACTTTAATTACAGTTTATAATGTTTCTGTATAAAATTCTAGAATAAATTTCCACTGAAAATTTTTACCCAGAACTTTTTATAAAAAAGTACACTTTACTTTTCTAGAGAATAAACTATTAAATTAAAAAAAAAGCAGATTACCTTTAAAAACAATGTGGCTTTAACAGTATAAACACCTTGTGCCTTCAAGGTATAGACATTGACTGACGGACAGCTCTCAGAATGAATATTAAACCCAACTAAAACATCATCCCAGTCTCGAATGATGGGTAACTTGGTCTCTTAACATTTGATCAGTGCAGTAAAAATGTGAAATTGATCACATAGGTAAGAACATCCCTGTCTAAGAACCAAATTCTCACACTGAAAATATATAAAAAGAAAGACTTTACAGTTCAGCTAACATGCGGGCAAAATGACACTGGCAATAGCCAATCATCTTCACTCGATGTTTACAAAATCTGTGAATCAGAGTGAGCTTAAAATAGTGCTATTGTAATACCTTTTTACATTACATACAAACTGAATTTACTGGACAAACTATCCAACCCTGTGAATATAATCATTACAATAAAATGTAATGAAGCAAAATTAAAAATGAAAAAGAATTTTACAACTAAGACACCAGCAGTTTAATTACATATACATAACACTGTAGACTGTTAGCAGTTCAGTACACTTAAATGGGTATTCATATTGCAATCATAAATTTTGTCTTGATAGAGTTTCTTGCTATTAGAGAAATGTACACAATCTTGGACTTAAGACAATGTTTTTCCACACTCAGCTTGTCACAAACTTTGCCATTGTTAATAAACTTGAACCTAAAGACATTGAAATGTATGCCTTCTTTGTCAGCATTACTGGTAGCCATAGCAGCATGTACCTGTAAAGATCTGGCATGTTATTATTTGTCATATATTTCTAATTAAACCAATCCCGTGGCCTAGTGGTTAGAGTGTCCACCTCAGATGAGGGAGGTCGTGGGTTCGATCCCTGGTCGAGTCATACCAAAGACTTACAAAAATGGTACTAACAGCTGCCTCACTTGATGCTCAGCATTAAGAGGTTAGTATTAGGACTGGTTGGCCTGGTGTCAGGATAATGTGACTGGGTGGGACAGGAACATGTCTGCGGCATGATGCCCCAGTGCTAGATTTCACTATAAACTGCCACACTGCTAACATTGTAGCGATATCTACATTAAAAATCATAATCACATCACATAACATATATGTTTAATTTATATGACGGATTCAGAAGTACTGTCATATGCTCTCAGACATTTGAATTTTGATAGCTTTGGTATGAGGGGGTGCTAGCAGTTAAAGGAATTTTTATTAGAAATAAAATAAGCAGGACCCCACCAACAAAAAAAAATGGCCACTGTCAGCATTGTTAAGACAGTTGGGATCACATATGCAATGAAGCATTTGTTCATTTTATAGGATATGTTGAGAAGGAAAGTTTATAGAAAACAAAACCGGGTTTTTAGAGGGTGTTTTTATTGATGTTTCTTAAAAGGATGTGTTTCTTGATAGTTTTATTGGAATGCTGATGCCTTTCATTTCCACATATGAAAAAAACAATCTTTTGTCAAGATAATGTTCAGTTCCTGGAATTTAATAACTATTTACATGATTTTCTAGAATCCTTGTTTAATTACAATCACACCAAAATTTGTTTCTAACCTCACAGACAACAGACATTGCTGAATGAATTCAGATACTGATTTACAAATCCTTATAATTGATTTCAATGGAAATATTTGATATCATTGTATGTGAACAGTTAACATTTCATTTCTTTTTCTTTAGCTTGAAGATTTAATAAGAGAAGCTGATCCAGTGTCCAACTTCAAAATTGACCGCGTGCTAGCTGAGGCATGTGAGACAGTGGTCAAAACCATTTGTAAGGACATCCCATCATCAGATGGTGGCAGGTCAGTCCATTTTTCTTGAACACATGGACAGTGCTCTAGTCTTGTCTGTAGGAATGTATACTGTACTTGTTACCCCTCCAATCATTCTGATTGGTTGACAGTGTAAAATTTTTGCTTTAGGTTGTTTATTCACTTTTAAGTAGTAAATACACTATATGGAGACATTCATTTTTAGAGATGTGTGTGTGCGTGTATTTTTAATGTAGCTTTAATAGTTTTCCCATCATATCACTATGATATCTGTAGTTTGGCAGCTTCTAATGATGTCTAGCACTGGGACATGATGCCTCAGACATGTGACACCATGTCCCACCAAAAGACATCCTGTTACCATGCTGACCATTGCTAACACTAACCGCTTAATACTGAATGCCATGCAAGGCAGCTGCTAGTAGCATTTTTATAAGTCTTTGGTATTACATGGCTGGGGATTGGACCCCGACTTACTGCATCTGATACAGACACTTTAACCACTTGGGCCGTCTGAACAGACCATTTTAGAAGCAGAACTTAAATCTTACAAGAAGTTATTGTGACTTGTACTGTTTGCTTTGTTGAATATTGGGTTGTGCAACATTCGGTAAAAAAGAAGTGTTTTAAAATTTGTTTAATTATGAAATGTACATCACATCATTAGTAAATTTGTCCTAATTTTAGATTATATGGACTTCAAACTTTTAACCCTTTCATCACTACAGACCGAAAAAATCGGTCCAGGGGAAGTAAGTCCGCAAACACTATGGACCGACTTTTCAGTCTAGGGCAGTGTTCTTCTTTAATGTTATAGTACCCAACTAAATAACTTTCGGGGTACCTCTAATAACTTCCTTCTTGTAATGTAGATGTTATATTTGGATGAACTCATGAGTTTAGCTTGTATACAACCTAGAAATATCGAACAAAATACAAACTTTTAACGTGTTTTCCGAATGCAGAAATTTGTATCCAAAATGGCGGAGTTTGAACAAATTTCAGAGGAGGTTATCGAAGGATTCAAATAATTTCAACCTGGTAAATTTGGATGAAAATGAGATAAGATGTCTGGAGAGACAATGGAATGCACTTGTGGGTGACAGTGATTACGATGAAGAAAACTTTGTAGGTTTTGAACCAGAGTAATTGTACGCACCACATGGTTTTGTTTGGACGAAGCCAGAAAACCAAAGAGATTTGTTTCAGTTTTCTGACAGAATTGGGCACACCAGAGTGTTAGATGGCTCCAGGAAAGCTTAGGAATATTTTCAATTCTATTCAGATGTAGTTTTTGGAAAAATTGTCCGTTTAACAAACTTCAATTCAACGATCAAACGTGACAGAGTGATATAGGTGTGTGGACAGATCTCACCTTGGAGATCATTTTGGTTCATTTTATAGAATTTTATATATTATGGACACCATGAAAGAAAGACTTGTGTTGCTACTGTGATTAATCACTAGTACATCTAGGGTCAATTGAACACGTTTTGAGAACTTTCTAAGTTTTCTATGAGGTAATAAAATAATTACTTGTATTTTACCTGTTGTTACCTGTTTGTACCTGTATTTTAAAAGTTGTAATAGATATGCACATTTTATTGAATTAGTCATAAAATATGATTTTTAACCTTGATTTTGACACCTAATCCAGCCAGATATCTTTAACCTTGACAAAGTTATGTTGTTTCAGAATCCACAAGTCATTTTGCTTTCCAACTCCAAAGTTACTTAGTGTTGAGGACTCTGTGCTTACAAAGTTACTTAGTGATGAAAGGGTTAAATTGCATTTGCTGTAGAACTAACCTGTCAATCCTGGGCATGGAGTTGAGGTTGAAAAATTTACCTGTGATTAGTAAAAATAGAGAGGAAGGTCACTGTATTCATCTGAGATCAGTAGTCTTCATAAAACAAATTTCCACATGTGTAATTCACTTTCCTCCTTGACAACAAAAGTACCTGTAAAGTAAAATCCCACACCTGTACCAGAATAACAATATACCAACTTCAAATAGATAACCTAAACTGCTCTTTCTATTCCTACCTTTTTTTCTGCTTCAGAAATGTTTCTTTTTTTCTAGATGAAACTAAAAATTAAATATAAGGGTTTTCAAGTTTTTTGGTAAGCTAATGCTTGCATGTGTATGTTAATGGCATTGATATGTATCACATATCACCAAAGTATGTTTGATTTGTGTTGGAATTTTGCATTTCTGTGGTATAGCATACAGAGGCAGACAGACATATCATTGACAGTTGGCTTCAGATTTATTTCATGTCATGTTTTTATATATGAAATAAAGCGTGCAAGCTCATTTGTCCTATTTACATCGATTTTGCTTTGTAGGGTAATGAACTGTTTGATGGAAAATCTGGATAACACCAATCTCATGACAGAAGAATGTGAAGAAAGGCTTATGGAAATTCAGTATTTTGTTGTTAGAGATTTTAGGTAAGTGTTTCTTATAAATTGTACATTTTTTTTGTTAATCTGAACATGTGCATTTTTTAAAACTCCAATATTTAGATGGAGAAAGATTTTGTATTTTAATCACTTGTGTTGGCATTGGAATCCAGCTTGGTTAAAGACTATGGAATGATTGTTGTGTTTTTCTTTGTTTTTTATTGTAGTACGGTTTTTAACTCCAGTTTTCTGCGATCTACAATCTGTAGACTTTGTAGATAGCATGTTTTAAGGAAGAACCTTATTGGTATTTGAAGTATAAAGATCAGTGGTACCAAACTTTGTGTATATGTATCGCTTTCAGAGTTTAAAGTTAGAGATGTGTCACTTTGGCTTGAAGAAGAATAATAGTTTCTGCACAGTATTATTCAGTTCTGTATCAACTGAACTGAATGTATTGGATGGCTTTCACTTGGGATAAGTAACAAATATTGATTTTGGGGTTAGAACTTGATGTCACTTAGTCCAATAAATCACCAAATCTGTGCTGTTATTATGGATGATTTGTGGGTACTATGTTACCTGTTCATTAAAATGTGCAATTTCCTGCATGCAAATCTGTTAGGAAAACATTTATGTTCAGTTTGATAACACTTACCAGTATTTGGTAAGAGCCATATTTATTTTGAAATTCAAAATGACTACAGGATATAAAATTGTGCCTTTTCTTATAGACATAACAGTCACTGAACATAGAATTTGATCAGAAAATATTATGGACATATCACCAAAAAAACCCTTCAACTGACAGTAACTCAACAGCTATTAGAAACATTGATAAGTATATAACATGCACACCAATGTGTGTACAGACAAGAATGTATGCAAATATTTGTATGTTAATTGAATAGGTGAGATCAGTTCCTAACTTTCAATCAGTATCATTAACGGTGCGAGATTTCAATGTGACTGAATGAAGAAGAATAATTTTTACACAATCACATTAGTTTTTCAGGACCAAATATTTTGGTTGGATAGCTTTTGGGGTATGGCATGCAGTTAGGATAACAAAGAAACTTGGAGGATATGTGGTCAAAATGGTATAGGTTTCTGCACATTAACTTTAGTTCAGGATGGCATACCTTGACAAGTAGTAAACATCATAAAGATCGTTTAGTCTATAATTGCCATGTAACCATTACCATACAAAAGCCTACATAGAATACTATTAAATAGGGCAGGCATGCATATATTTGGATGATTATCATCACATCAGATGTAGGTAATTGAATGGTTATAGCTTTAAAAATATTTAGTGGATTTTTTTTGTCGAAATTCTTCGTACTTAGAAGGGGCATACAATGTTTAGTTTCTTAGAAAGAATTGGCTATAAACAAGAGTTAGTTTATTACAATTTGTATTTTCTGTATTGATGAAGAATCATTGCACATGTTTGTAAGCATAATATTGTCATCTACAGTGACATTGAGTGCACTTGTGTATCCCACATCTCTTTCTCATGTCACCAGACTGTGGTGCATAAGAATGAGAGAAATAGATATTACTTTTGCAATGGTGTTATCAGTTTGTTCCAATAAATCAATCAAAGGACAAATATTTTTAACATGAATCAGTCCCTCATTAATGCAGTTTAAAGTTTTATATCATTGTACTACAAATGCTTCAGCATATACTTTAATGAAAACTGGCTTTCCTTATGTACCACGTATGTTAAATGGAACAACCCTCATTTGTGTAGACATCAACTATCAGTTTTTGCATTTAGCTTGGTTTCTCAGACACTTGCATGAGCAATTATGAAGTTTGATAGTTATTGTATTCATTGTGAAGGGATTTCCTATCCAGAGTCAAAAAGAGGTCACTGTGCACTGCATTGTGTAAAAACAGAAATTTGGGTATCAAGCACTATTCCAATTTATATACATGGATTAACAAATGAAATAATGGAAATTGTATTTTTCTCTGACCTGTGACCAGATGGTTCAAGAGTTCTATGGGCTTTCCATATTAGTATTTTCATTTTTGTTACTGGAAACTAGAAGACCAATGTATAATTAAAATACAATCTTCTTAGACATATGTATATACATTTAGTAAAACTTTAATCAAATGATTTCATTTATTGTCTCACCAATAAAACCATAGGTAAAGCAGAGGTATCTCTTCTCTGTTTGCTTTTAAGCCAAGTCCAACTGCAAACTGCATTGTATGCTATCATATCTAAGTCATACAGTTTGTTAAAGAGTACTCAGTAGAACAAATATAGACCATAATCTGTAGGCACATTATACCATGACAGATAAGAATCATAGGTCTTTGCAATTTGACTTCTAAGTGAGTAAACATGGAACATATTTGGAGTATGTCTTGACATATCTGGCAAGACATTGCATATTGCAGTATTTTTTTTAATGTTTACTGATTACTTGTTTGATTTACATTCAGGCTTGATCCTAGCTTGTATAAATACTGTCACAAAGAGGCCAAGGAGCTATGCCATGCTTCAGATGACTGGTATAATGCCAGATCGTATTCAGCAGACAACTCACCCATGGTGCTGCCCTGTCTGTATCGACACATGAAGGATAAGGACCAAAAGGTACAGTTATCCAGCTTGGAACATTGAAACTTGTGCTGAAGAAGTATTTTTGTCTTTTCTATGAAAGGGTATCAGTTCTTTGGCCTCAGCTGCGACAGTGGTTGTGATATCTTTGTTGCTTTATTTTATGGTTCCATGTTAAAGGGTGAATGTGACCTTGTTAAGTTGTTAATTTAATATTCAGTAGTGTTGTGGCTAATTAGGTAATCAATAATTGGCTAAACTTCAATTATTTCAGGGTCAAAGTATTTTGGCTGTATCCAGGTACTTCACGATGAACTGAATTAATAACATCCTTTCTTGTCTGGTATTGACATACCAACACATCTAGCTGATACCAGATGATTATGGTTGGAATTTATTTACATGTTTTTATAGAAGTTTACATCCCTCAGATTGTGTCTTTTTTATTTAAATTAAGAGATGAAACATTGCATACTTGTACATCATTATCAGGTATGTTGGGTACCATATCAAGATCATGAGTTATTATTATGAATTTCCTTCACTTTTGTTTCAGTTCTATTAGAGTCTTATTATATTAATGAATTAAACTTGCTCTCTTTGCCATATTCTACATTGGAGGATCTGTCTTCAAGTTCTAGGTCATAAAACAAGTTATGGTTTCAGTAGTCCCTCCTGCTTCATAACATTTTAGCTTTCTGAGAGAAATGAATGAAATCTAGCAAAATTGGATATTGTGACAAAGATATTCTCCATTCCTTATCTTCAAGATTGTAGTTATAGGTGTATACCTTATGGTTGCATTTGTTTTGCATTATTTAAAAAACTGTTCATGAACAATGGCACACTTAGGTTTTTCTGTTTGATTCCATCTCATTTGTCACAGTCAAGGATTTATTTTCAAGGTTAGAATCACAGATAAATTCCTTTCCTTTTTTTGCATTTTTAAATTGGTACTTTTTGAGATATAGATATGAAACTTGGTTGCTTTTCTTGCCTGCCTAATAGCTTTTCAGTTCTGCTGCAATGGTTAAGGTGAGATTTGATCCTTGTATACTTTTGGTGATTTCATCATGGTAGGTGAGGGATACAAATGTACTGAATTTTTTTATAAGTTAATATGAGTATGCTAGCACCTTCAGAGGTTGAATATCATTTTATATTCCCTGTCAACAGATTCATGATGGATGTGTCATTTGACATCATTAACTTGTCATAATCAATGTCTTTCACAGAAAATGACATTTTGTTTGTAACTATAGTCATTAGGTGCTATACAAACTCTTGAATAAGTTTTTTATTCTTTGCAACATGTTTCTTATTTTATAAAACCATCAGTCTGATAACTAAAGACTGAAAATATAGTGGACTTGTATACTTCCACTTGTAATACTAAATGATTCATACAGGACAAAGAAAATCTTGAATATGTTTATGATCAGCTGTTTAGTGTTATTTATATTCCAGTGGACTGTTTCTAATTCTAAAACTGATCTCTTTGATTTATTGTGCAATAATGTCTCAGGTGGCAAGTTTCTTGGGCTATTCCCATGCCCGGTTAATTAATTTTCTGACACTTGGTCTCTTTTACTAAATGATCTGTTCATTCTTTCATTCATTTTTCATGCAGATTTTGCTTTTGAACTAATTAATACTCTAATAATGTGGATAACATTTCAAAACATTTTATCTTAATATTTTCAATGCTAATTAATAATTGTGATTATCTCCAAATTTGGAATTGGTAAATTCTGATCCATGACTAAGTAATTACATTACCTTCATAGCATGAGCAAACAAAAGCTTCAAACGTAGCGTAATGTGAATCAAAGCTTCTGCAAATAAATATTTCCAAAGGGACATTGTAACCAACTTACTTCAGGACATTACTGGGATATAATGCCACCACAATGCTTACATAGATGCCCACATAGAACAGAAAAAAGTCCACAGAAATTCCAGTGTCAGCCAAACAGCTGATAATCAGAGTAAATGCCACATATATTAAACTAAAACTCAGTGTGCCATTAGAGAGAGTAAAAGAAAATTTCTCTTTTAGTTCAGCACAAAATATGCTATTGAAAATTATTGGCAAAAGAGGGACAGCTTTTTTAAACATCTAAGATTGCTACCCTATCAAATTTCTGATACATTGGTTAAAACAGTCTCCATAATATCTTGACGAGAACTATTTTGTAAACTTCTATCACATGAGAATATGGAAAAAAAAGCTCTTTAATTTTAAATATGCTAGCAGTGAAAATTAAAGTAAACGTTTTACTGTCATAGAATGATGCCTGTCCTGGTTCAACTAATAGCACATCAGCAGGACCAGATGATGTCTGCTGTCACTTTTCTTGAAAATCTGATGCAGCCCTAAATATATTTTTTAAAAAGTTTTTGATAAGCTTTGGGAAATTACTAACTTTATTCTATAACAACAAAAGTAACATTGATAACAGTTTTCATGTCTGGCAACAACCATACTAACCTTTCCAGTTGTTGTTCAAAAGGGTTAGCAAGCTGTATTTGCAAAACCATGGAATGAATCTGACCTGCCAATTCTTAGTATTTTTTAACCATATGTCTCTGAAATAAATCTTAAATTACAGACATATAGAATAATAGTATAAATCATGAAAATATGATCATCTATGTCACATTTAGGAACTGGCTTGTTTTATCTAGATCCAGGTTTCATATTAGATTCAGGAGTTGGTCAGGGAACCAGTGTAACTATTACAATAGTACCTCAAATGCTTTAAACTGTCTTTAGTTTTCCTTCAGAGCACCTGCTTGATCAAGCTTTTCTACAGCATTTTTGAGAAATATCCAGTGAAGAAAAACTTTGAAGAGAATGGATAATAAGCTCATAAAACACTGTAAATATTTGGCATAGAAGTATAAAATGAATTTGGTTTTTTTTAACCTATATCATCTGTTTGACAGAACTTTCAAGGAATTTTGGCATCACTGCTGTGTCTTTAACATTTTATTCAAGTATTTGTATGTTTTATTTTATACACCTTTAGGAAACTTTTAAAACCTGTGTCTTTATTCTTTTAGGAATATATGTATATATTTTTAGACATTTTTGCAACTTTCACCTTCATTTAATTATTTGACTAAGGTTTGCAGAAACAACCCATAAAATATGGACTTGTGGAACAGTAGAAAAACTACAGAAATATTATTTTTGCAGTAAAATCTAAATATTGGCTTGTCCAGTTTGGTTTGGACATGGGTTTTTATATTAGATTCAGATAACCTGGTTAAGGACCTCGACTAACCTCATTGGTGGTATATCATACTTCTGCCTATATCTTGCATTAAAAATAAAAGAACCTGCAAGGTCAGGATTTTTGCTTTTACCTTAAAGTACCATGTCAAAGTGTTGTCAACAAATAAAAGCATTTAAGACATGGGGAATAATCAGCCTATCTGCAAGTTTAAACTGTCAGCACAAAAATGAATGTTTATGTATGTGGTAGTGCATGAAAACAAAAGCAGGAAAGCCAACAGTTATTGGACATCACGTCAAGTCAGTATGAATATTGCTCACATTGGGAGAGATGATTGTTTAAGAAAAACTTGAACAGATTGAAAGATATAACAAGAAATCATTGATTTCCATATGGTTTGGAACTAAAGATCTGAATTTTAGGTAATTAAATTCAGTATCTGATTTACAGACTATTAGAGGAAGGTGATAAAAATACTGATTTTGATATCTTGTCAGAAAATAGTGTTAGGGCAGATCAACACAGTGAGTTCATTAAAAAAGTGAATTTTCCAGGATTTGTGTTTGTGTGGTTTGGATATTTAACACAGATTTAACAATTTCTCAGTGATAGTGCTACAATATCTGCAGTGAGGCAGTGCATAGTAAAGTGTAACACTGGAACATCAAGGGGTGGGTGATAGCATTTATGAAACCAAGAGTTTCAAAAGGCTTCTGAACATGGGTGTGAAGTGAAAATGATTTGGGAAATCTGTGTGCTTTAAAAGAAGGCTGAAATGGTCAGCAAGAAATTTTGGTATTTGATATACTTTTGCTTTTTTCATGACAATATGCATGATAAAGGTTATACTCTTGATGCAGTTGTTTACATCTTTAAAAAATGTATGTTACACACAATGGATTGACCATGTTACACTTGTTCTATTGTTGGATGTTATTGAGGGTAGTTTGTAACATGTAGAAAATACATTGTGGTTTAATTACATAACACTTGTGCACTTGTTTGCAACTGAGTGGCCAAGTGGTCTAAAGCACTGTTTGTTACAGATCACTGCCATCTCACCTCTATCTGTGTGGGTTTGAGTCTAGGATTCAGTGAATGTGGATATGTGAGAAAGCTTGCCAGTAGCTTCTCGTGGGTCGGTGGTTCTTCCCAGTGATTTCCCGGTTTTTCCTCCACCATTAATACTGGCCGCCATGAATAGCCTATCGTGTGCTGAAAAATGGCATTAAGCCCAATATCAACAAAAAAAGTTACTGAGGGTAATTCAAAGTAGCTAGTGATGTGTAATCCACACAAAGAGTATTGGCCATTTTACACTTGTACTGGTTTTGAGCATAATTTAGGGAAATTAGTGACATTCAGCTATCACAAAGTGGACTGACCATATTAAACTTGTCCTGGAAATGTATATAGTTGAGAGTGGTTACTGACATATAGCAGACACATGTTATACTTGTTGCAGTGTGAAGTAGTGAGATACTCAGCACACAAAAATGGATTGACCATGTTATACTTGAGCTGTTATTAGGTGCACTTGAGGGCAGTTATTGATATATGTAGTACACACAAAATAGATTGATCATGCTATACTTGTCCTGTTATTGAGTGCAATTGAGGTCAATTATTGAGTTATGTTGCATACACAAGGTGGGTTGCACCAGTCACCCATCTGCTGGTATTGAGTGCAGTTGGGTGCAGTTAGTAACATTGCTGTGTTATATTCTGGTGCTAACTGTACTAAACTCATCTGCTCAGGCACATATAGGATCAGCCTGCTCAATGTAGTTCCCTAGGGACTTAACAGCAGATTGTATTTTCAGGGGTTGTAAATTAGTCATGTAACATTCCACAGTACAGTGTAGAGTGGGTCTGTCTCCATCTTCCCATGTGTGCTTGGTGGTGTATAATAGACCCAATCTTCCTGCATATATGTTGTAAGAAGCTTGGTCAATGAAGACAGGAGCTGCATTTAGCATTGCAGGCTCATGACCAGAAGAATGCAGTTTTGAATCCCACAGTCAGATAACCCTGAATTTACTACCATGGTGTGTCCTTGGTGAAGAAACTTTACCAAAATTGACTTTGGACTAAAGATCCTACATGTGTTGCAGTGCCAAAACAAATCCAAATTTAAAACTTTTACTTATATCAGTGAACAGACTTTCAGGAGAAATTTAGTAAGAAAATGCATAGAAAAGTCCCTGTAGAAATCACTACATTTAATTTAGTTGCTGCTTAAAGAATGACACTGCTACCATGAAAATCACTCCTATAACTGCACAGCAATGTTGGCAATGACTTTTGTTGCCAAAGTAATTGTTGATAACTGAAACATTAGCAGATGCTTGTGTAATAATTTTAGCTCATCTGGGATGCCTTTTGTGCAAAATTTATGATTTCAGCTTAACATGCACCAATAAATTTGCCTTTAGGAGAGAGATAATGCATGTTTGGTAAGTTTTCTAAAAGAAAATTAATTTACTTATATAAAATAGATTTATTTTATCACATCCATATACAGGTTACTCGAGCCTGCAAGCATGAGATCAGGAGAACTTTACGTCAGCGTGCCAAAAGCGTTGACCTTGAGCCAGAGATTGAGGATAATTGCATGACTGAATTGGGCAAATATTGTTCAAATGCAACATCTATGTGGATTGAAAAAGGAAAAGTAAGTTTTGCACTAATTTAAATTGGTTTTTTATTATGTACCCATTGTTTAGATCAGTGATATCCAATTCTTCCCAGTGTCAGGGAGCTTTTGTTGTGCTTTTCAATGTTCTCATTTAAGTTAGTCCTATTTACCACATTTTGTGCTCATTTTTGTTGTGCCATTTGACGTGATCTGATGTGATTATGATTTTTAACGTAGCTTTAACAATTTTTCAGTCATATCGCTATGATGTCTGCATTGTGGCCGTTTATAGTCTATGTCTATCACTGGGGCATCATGCCACAGACATGTAGCATGATGTTCCACCCAGTCACATTTATCTGACACCAGGCTGACCAGTCTTAACACTAACCTCTTAATGCTGAACATCAAGCAAGACAGCTGTTAGTACCTTTTTTTAAGTCTTTGGTATGACTCAACTGGGGATCGAACCCACGTCCAAGGGCATCCGAGGCGGACGCTCTAACCACTGGCTACCAGAATGATTTGTTGTGCCATTTGAAATATTTCTTAAACATTTATTTCCACTCTAATGTTCACTTGGAATTAATTATACCTCTGACCCACATGCATCTACTGCCAAGCAGAGTGTATTATGTTATTTTTTTTTCATTGTTATTTTCGTCTGTTTCTTGTTAGATTCCCACATAATAACTACAGATATCAATCATCTATCCAGGCCCTAGGTGGCTGAGTGAGCTGAAGCACTTAACTTATAAAGAAGAAAAAAAGGAACACTGCCATCTCACCATTGTTTTATTTGGTTTGAGTCTCAGGCTTAGCTAGTGTGGGTATGTGAGAAAGCTTGTCATTAACTTTTCATGGCTAGGTGGTTCTTAATGGCATTTTCCCTGGTTCTATCTCTGTCAATTAAACTGACTGCCATGTAGAGCTTATCATGTGTTGAAAATGACATTAAACCCACAACAACAACAATCATGTACCATTACCAAACTTTGAAGTAGAAATAGCTTGCATTTGGGGTAATGAAGAACCATATTCATGTTGTGAGCTCTGAAGGTCAAAGGTCAAGGTCACAAACTGAAAGAGGGGAAACTTTCCAAGCAATAACTTATGTACCAAATTCTTTTGACTAAGCACTGTACATTGCTTTTATTTGAGATAAGAAAGAGACATTAATTTGAAGTCTAATGATAAAAGAGGTGGCATTAGGTTAAAGACGAAGCCATTAGGACTAAAAGTCTGATTTGCACAAAACCATTTCAGATTTGTTACACATATTACCCCAATTAGAGTTATTGCCCTTCTTATCTTGGAACTAAATGTGA
The DNA here is from genome assembly GCA_016746295.1 of Potamilus streckersoni. Lineage (NCBI taxonomy): Eukaryota > Metazoa > Mollusca > Bivalvia > Unionida > Unionidae > Potamilus > Potamilus streckersoni. The sequence continues at coordinate 1,220,930 of JAEAOA010001913.1, read as the reverse complement.
TGTATGATGCAATCTCAGTAATGCAGCTAGTTCCTCAGTCTTGATGGATTGCGTAAAATGTTATTATCACAGTCATTATTCGAAGATTTTGTAAGAATTGTTGCCATATTTGCCATGTGGCTGTATGACCCAATTTTGTTAGCACAACTAATTGTGCCATTTTTAATGGATTGCCGTTATATTTTGGAAACAGCTTGTAGTGTATGTGCATGCGCACTTTGAAACATGATACATATTATCTTCATGATGTAAGCATGCACAGGTTGACAAATCTTTGTTCATATATACTTTTTGTAGGAATTTTTGCCCTTTTTTACTTGTAGCTGGGTGCAAAGTATGACATAATTTCTTAACCCTTTCATCACTACGGATTGAAAAATCGGTCCAGGGGAAGTAAGTCCGTAAACACTATGGACTGACTTTTCGGTCTGGGGCAGTGTTCTTCTATAACGTTATAGTACCCGACTAAATAACTTTTGGGGTACCTCTAATAACTTCCATCTTGTAATGTAGATGTTATATTTATATAATCTTGTGAGTTTAGCTTGTATACAACTAGAAATATCGAACAAAGTAGGAACTTTTAAAGTGTTTCCCGAATGCTGAGATTTGTATCCTAAATGGCAGAGTTTGAACAAATTTCAGAGAAGAGTTATCAGAGGATTTTAATAATTTCGACCTGGTAAATTTGGATGAAAATGAGATAAGACATGTGGAGAGACAATGGAATGCACTTGTGGGTGACAGTGATGATGATGAAGAGGAATTTGAAGGTTTTGAACCAGTGGAATAGTATACTCCGTGTGATTTTGTTTCGACGAAACTGGAAAACCAAAGAAATTTGTTTCAGTTTTCTGACAGAGTTGGGCACACCAAAGTGTTAGATGGGACCAGGAAAGCTTCTGAATATTTTCAAATATTTTATTCAGATAAGTTTTTGGAAAAATTGTGCATTTAACAAACTTCAATGTGATGATCTAACGTGGCAGAGATGATTTAGGTGTGTGGACAGATCTCACCTTGGAGATCATTTTGGTTCATTTTATAGAGTTTTATATATTATGAACACCATGAAAGAAAGACTTGTTGCTACTGTGATTATTTGTGATTATTCACTAGTACATCTAGGGTCAATTGAACAAGTTTTGAGAACTTTCTAAGTTTTCTAAGAGCTAATAAAATAATTGTATTTTACCTGTTGTGTTACCAGTTTGTATCTGTATTTTTACAGTTGTAATATATATGCACATTTTAATGAGTTAGTCATAAAATTTGATTTTTAACCTTGATTTTGACACCTAATCCAGCCAGATATCTTTAACATTGGCAAAGTTCTGTTGTTTCATAGTCCACAAGTCATTTTGCTTTACAACTCCAAAGTTACTTAGTGTTGAGGACTCTATGCCTACAAAGTTACTTAGTGATGAAAGGGTTAATGCAGTTTTTTTTTAGCAGATTGCCTTGAAGCTTAGTACATGTTATGGTCTTCATTAGAAACTATGCCTTTTGAGATGTCACTGTACTTGCAATAATTTTAGAAGATTTATTTTAATTTTTTACTAATGAGTCAAGCTGTGGGTACATTCATGCTCAGCAGTCATAAAGATATTTTTCAAGAAAAAATCTTGAGTCTGAGGATCCCTAAAAAATCCTTCTTGCAAGCTCTGAAAACCCTGTATTAAATTTTCTTTGACCTCCATTGTAGGAGATAGGTTGTCTGCAGGATTACTTTGACAAATTGAGTGATGACTGTAAAAAAGCTGTTGGTAACTTCACAGAAGATGAAGATGAAGATGTAGAATTGGACAACATCTTGATGCGTTCATGTACTCCAATGCTGAAAAAGTTTTGTGAGGTAATGTTATAATGCCCAGCAAAAAGAAAGTTAAAAAACATTAGGCATATCTTGTATGTCTGTTCTTCTCTATTGCTTTTCAAATTCATGTGTGCAATGACAGTTGCTGCTTTAATTTTATTTTGATTTTTGTTAAATATATTGATAAAAAACACATTTGCTATTGGATTTTGACTGGATTTTGTATTGTTTTATTCCAGTGAACAAATTAATAATAAGCACTCATTGATTTTAAGATATTTGCATTACTGGCGTGCATGTATGGTAACTTTTATAAATGTATTTTTACCAATTAACCAAATTTATTGATGTATCTTGAGAATATCTTTAATGATACCACTGCAGTAATTTTATCCCAGATATATTATTCATTGATTTAACCAAACTTAGCTTTTGGTTTTGTCTTGATATTGTTCAAAACAAGTTTAAAGATCTTCTATTCATGATATCAGGTTCATTTCTTAATGCCATGACAATGAAATTTGCAAGCAAATATTTTTGAGTTGATCACCATCTTGTGACCTGAAAAAACATATTGTAGAAGCTGGAAGTGGTACTTTTTAACCACTTGTAGTTGCCATGTTTTGCTTTAACGATAATTAGCATATTCAGTTTATTTCACTTTTCATTTATAAGTGCACCTGTTCCTACATTAAGCCTATAAGCGATATGTCTAATACATGACCAATGCACTTAATCTATGCTGATGGTATGGTTCCTGAAATGAAAACATGGAAACAAATGCAGAAAAATGATTCATCAGTAAATGCTGATATGGCTAGGGCTTTATTAATATAAACTGTCATCAGAAGAAAATAAAGGTAAAAAGCTCTCATTAATGATTTTTATGCCATACAGCAGGGGTGCACAATATGTTGATCGCAATTGACTGGTCAATAGCGAAGATAGTGTGAGTAGATTGCATAGCATTGAAAATTATGGATGGCAGTCTATATATGCTTTGCAATTTTTGTTAGGTAGATCATTTTGGCTTGGTCATTTTATAAGAAGCTCACATGCTGAAAAAGTGTGTGCACCCCTGCCATACAGCATATCTGTAGATGGCTTATAGAATTTCAGATAATGAATTTATTTGGCTGGCTTATGGCAGTTTCTGATGGTGACTTTTGACAGTTTATTTAAACAGATCTGGATATAGTATTTACAGAAAATATCCTAAATTTATTCTAATGTTTTCTTAGCTCATCTCTTTGTAGTAGAGGAGTAGTATTATGCTAATCCCAGTGGTTGTTGTTATTGTCAGCACACATAAAATCATACCCTTATTGTTGTAAAGAGAAAATAAATTTCACAACCCTATATATATATAATATTTATAACCATGCGCTAGTCATATGTAGTATTTTGAGCATAAAGATAAACATTCTTACAAATTTGTTATTAAGTTGCAGTAATCCAAGAGATGCAGGTACACCAAAGAATTTGAATTATTGTTACTTACCTAATTTCAATGATTCAATATCTGTATATAGCTAAATTGTTTCCAAAAGAGTTTAACTTTTAGTCCATCATGTGTGCTGCCATATTGTTTACATCATATCATGCAAGACACTTTCTGATAGGTTAAATAACATGACATCATGCAGGTATTAAGTCAGATTCCCTTTGCATATTCCTTCATAGTATATCTGAACAATCTTAATCCAAAATGCTCTTACATATAAAGAAACAAACAAAAAATTATGTATGCATTATATTGAAGAATTTTTATAACCCTATAAAAATTAAATCTTATTATTAGATTTTCTGTGTAGTTGAAGAGTTACTTTTATGCATGTGAAGAAAAACATTGTAAACAAATGAAAATAAATATTGTAGACAAATTTAGGAGTGGAGAAAGAGCTGCAAAATGAAGAGACTATATGGAAATCATAGACCAAAGAGAAATTTGGTCTCTTAATTCATTCAGCCCCAATCCTGCCTGTAGGCGTGAGGAGGCTATACCCTACTTGTGACATGCATTTTGATATCCTTAAGATGTGTGGTATACAAATTTTTATATGCTTTAAGATGTGTGGTAAATGACTTTTGATATGAAAGCTTGCCGGTAGCTTCTTATTGGTTGTTGGTTCTTTCTGGGGTTCTTCCACCACCATTAATACTGGCTGCCATGTAGAGCCTATCTTGTACTGAAATTGGCATTCAACCCCTTTAACAACAACAACAATTAACTCTATTTCAGCTGATGACAAAAATATCCAGGTATAGTTGAGTTTAGTGGCATAATGTCATTAAATTTATACAGTTTTTAAAGACAGATTTTCATATTACCCAAATTTATTTAGATTTTTGTGCTATTTTCTAGGATATTTCGTGTCATAAATGGTGAAATGCCATAAAAAGATCTCTTGTATCCCAGACTGTTTCAGACATTCTAATAGTCTAATATGTATAAATAATTCATTAGCATCATAAATTTTCTATATTTCATCAAGGTGTAGTTTCTTTTATATTGAATAACAAATTGTGTATTATAATTACCTGAGAATGATAATATTGATAATAAAATTCATCCGAATTAGTTAAGATAGATATTTGCACTTGTAATTAAAGGTGGTTTTCAGATAATATAATTTTCATGTATTCTCATTGCTGGTCATGTATCGAAATTCAGTGGACCCTATTATGTAAAGCATATGGAGGAGCAGATTATAAATGTTTTAACAATATGGTTCTCTTTATCTTGATTTAGTAATTTGTTTACTGTACTGCATATCACAAATTCTTGGTTCATGAATAGATAAATAGCTGAATGCTATATAAACATTCATCGACCTACAAAATAACATATCTTAGTTTCATCGTATTTTGGTATATATCCATTTTTCTTAATTATTTTGCATATGTTAAGGGATGAGAAAAATAGCATAATGGTAATTGTTTCCTTTAACATACTTTTTAGATCAATACTGGTTTTGAGACATAATATTTAATAATTTGATTTTGCAATGTAAGTGCCAGGTAGTTGTCTCTTCATAGAGACCTAAAGAGAGTCATTGCAGGTAGTTTTAATTTTTAGTCATGTATAAGAAATTTGTTTCGTGAATTATTGTTTATTATTTTGGTGAACATAATAGGATATTATGATGAAGTAAATAGTCTATTTACTATTTATGTGTCTTGTTGTTATATTTAATTAAGTTTCAATGTACCAAATATATAAATTATATTTCTCTAACATTTTTCATTAAAGTTGACAGACACTAAGTCATTTTAAACTTAATTTGCATAAGAACAAAAGACCAATTCGGTCAACCAGAGCAAAATTTTATGTTTATACCATGCATGTCAAAGGAGCTAACTTTGTAACTGTAACTGATATTTGAATTTGTACATTCATGGTTGAGATTTTAGTTTATGAATTCACCTAGAATCATGAAAGTTGAGTTCTATGCTTCCTTTCAACAGTATGGAAAAATGGTTATTGTTGTGAGGTGTGGTGTGTATAATTAGGGTCGGAAAATTTTAACAAAATCTTACCCCTCGCTCATTTTGGAGAGTACATTGTCGATTCTATCAGAACATTTATCTATTTAATAACTAAGATGCAATGACCATTATCTTTATTTCAGTTTGAAATGGGAAGAGACACAGATGCATCAGATTATATGAGCTGCCTTATAGAGCATAAGCATGATGCAGAAATGGATCTTAAATGTGCTGCAGGCATAGAGCATCACCAATTGGTCTGTTTGATCACTCATTAGTAAATCTATATCCTGTAGAAGATATAAAATGGATATGACTGTTAATGGAGCAATTTCTAATGTTTAAATCAATTAAGCTTCTTGGCTCTGATATTAGTTTTTAAGGATATGAAACTGTTTGCAGTATTAATGGACATGTTTTGATTTTTGGTTGAAAGAAGTCTGTGATTTTTAAATAATTTTTGTCTCATGAATGCTATATTAATATGGTTTATTTGTTTGATGTAAAATACTACAATAAAACCCTATGTGTCATAAATGTTGTGATATGAAATAAATCAAATGTTTAATATTGGAACAATTTGAATGTGTTTTACTGTAATTTAACTACGCTGTATAGTAAGTACTTCATTGAAATAAAATAATTCAGTTTTGTCATGTGATAAAATTGTATTGATTTAATTGAAAGTTATGAAACTGCAAAATTTAAAAGTTTGCTTAGAAGTTAGAAATCATTTTATAAATGTCACTTGAAAGGACCACATATGCAAGATGCTATTTATTTTTTATCTTAGTCTTGTATAAGTATTTGAATTTCAGAGTAAGTCATTATTGTATTGTCTAGTCAGGTTGTATTATCCATAATAAGAAGATCTGTACGGAAAGAAAATGGTAATTGTACTGACTGAGGCACTATGTAACAACTGGGAAACACGTTATGATGACATTTTTATTATGTAACATGTACTAACATCACTCGTAAAAAGACTACTGGATTGATGAATATTATGAGCTGTGTAATACACTTAGAAAAACTCCATACCTTACCACAGCAAAGAAGGTTTTATGTAAAAAAAAGCATCATGTTAGTAAAAACAAGCATCATATCAGTAAAAAAAGCATCATGTCAGTAATAAAGTATGTTTACTGCATTTTGTTTTCTGAACCATTTAAGCTGATGTACATTTACTCTTATTTCAGATAACTCTGAAAGATTACAGATTTAGTCACAAGTTTAAAGAGGCTTGCAAGGAGTCTGTTATCAAGCATTGCAACAAAATGACAGACAAGTAAGTACTGTTTAGCCGAGTTAATTTTGGAAACTTCTGCGTGGCAAATTCAAATTGTTTTGTCGTGAGCATTAAGGGAAGCCTTTCTGTTTGTGGCATCAAAACATAGCAGAAGACTACATCTTGAATTAAGGTTGGGGTGTGTGGGATGGATGTGGAAGTTATTTTTTAATGCACTCATCAGTCATCAGCTATACAGCATTCAGATTGAACACATCATCATGCTCATTGCAGAATATTTTTACTTTATGAATATTCAGTGAAAGTTAGACATGTGGAATGGTTAAAGTGAGTGTTGTATAAAAATAATTTATTAAAATGTTTTGTATTTGTATTTTGGTACTGATCCACATGAATTTAGTCAATTTGTGACAAGAATTTTTTAACTAGGTCCAGGTCAGTAGCAAAAATATATGTCCAATTTTCATATGGTGTGCTGAAAATATATAAATCACACTTATTATGCTCAGAATATGCCTTTTTGCCCCTTATATTAGTATTATGCTTATTACTCTGGGGATTGGCATATATGGCCTGGAGATCATCCTTTCCCAGCATGGACACACTACTCAAGTTTTTACATCCTGCTTCACCAGTTGTTTGCTACATTTACAAGAGGTCAGCTTGCCAGCCCATTGATTTCTGTTCAAGAATATGTTCGTAAGCACCTTCTTTCTTGATAAAACTTTGTCTAGAGAAGACCCAACCTTCTCCACATCACAAAATATTCTTTTGGCCTCCATATTTTCTTATTCCATCAATGGAATGTCCTCTTACAGAATTTTTGAATCACCTGATCTCTTTTTAAAAATAAATGATGGGCCTTTTCTGTTACTCATTCTTTTGTCAGAAGTGGAGGGTAATAGTCAATATCTCTTCATCATCCATTCATTACACTATAGTGTCTGCTTTATAGCTTTAAAACTGTTTTGCAGTTACAGTATGAGTCTTGGTATTCTCGTATTTCATCAGTTAAAAGGTGTGTTACTTTCCACATCAAGGGATCTGTCTTTGAGATCAAGTTTATGATTCTGTATTTTTTGTTTTCCTCCACTTTCCTTCCACTCAATAACTAAAGTTATTTGAGATTTATGGATTAAACTTGATATATTTATGCATTATTAGGTGTTTTGTGAACCTCATTGGTTCCAGTCTGTAGCTTAAGATTTGTATTTGATTAAATCCTGAAATTTTGCATACATGTTATTCATAAATAGAAGGTGTGTCATGTACCATATTTGAAGTGCCGTTTTCTGTTTTTGCCACTGCTTAGTATTTTTAAGATTTCCATTCCGCTGTATAACATCTGATCTGTTTGAGATTTAGGAATGAAAGTTTGTATACTTACATATGATCATTAGAAGGCATGTTGTGTTCTGCATTGGTAGTTGTATCTTTAGATTTAGTGATGAAACTTTTTACTTAATATGGTATCATACTGTCACTTTATGTCATGCACGGAATTCATAGTTGTATCTTCACAGTAATTATGGGTCAGTTTTTTTTAGCATTTCCATAACACTTACCCTTCCTTACTTTGATTTATACATTATCATTTGCAGGAGTGTCATATACCACATTGGGGATCCTATCTTAAGTTTGAGGTCATGTGTTAATATGTTCAGGGTTTTTTCCTTCATACTTTCCTTTCATTCCATAACATTAGTGCTTTCTTCTGAGTCAAGGTCACAGTTATATATTTTGTTTTAGCTCATTTTTTGCTTGATATCTTTAAAATCTGTTTGAGGTTTAGGGCTGGACCATGGTAAATATGTGTTCTCTATTTCATGGTACTTCATATTACTACTGCTAGTTTTATCATCAGGGTCAAGGTCATTGATCAGTTTCTTCCCATTTTTGTACATAAATGTCCATAAAGGCATGAAACTTGGTTACCTTCCATGTGTAACTCTGCAGTTCTGTTACAAGCGGCATAACCAGATTTCATCAATGTATACTTTTGGTGATCTCACCACAGCAGGTGGTGGATATAATTTCCTGGATGTTTTTGTTTAAAATAGCTACAGTCAGGTCAAGCTGCTGACATATTGTATTAGTTTGAGTGGTATTTTTTTTTTTAAGTTTGCCTCAACAGGCATTTTCTTTGCACAAAGACAATTTCCACTCAGCAGTTTAAGGTGACCCTCACCAGTTATTATGTACTTTTGAGAGAGTGATGTATGTTTGGTGAAGTTGTTTGCATTTTAAACATGCACAGTGGAGAGAATGTTGGCATACCTATATGCTACTTTTATGTAATGTAGCTGAAATGTCTTTGGATATTGTACTTTTGGAAATTTTAAATGATCTTAGGACACAGCTAACTAAAATGACTGCTCCCTTGTGCTCCAAAAATCAACCTAAATTTGTCTAAAGTACACTATTCTTGGCAGCTATTAAAATATGAAAAATGAATTTTTCCAAACTAGACAATACCAACTTCTAAAAGTGCAATGAATGAATTACCAAATACATAAAATGTAAAAAAAAAGTTATTGGCTCTTTTTTTTTACAATTTACCTCTGAAATTCGAGAAGTGAAAATGAGCAAGTAGAGCTAGCACTTTTTTGAAAGGTGCACATCTGGAGTAAGGCCAAGCTGTATACTCTCTAACCCATATTACACCTGTCACTAATACATCAAAATAAAGGAATTAAAGGTTCTTTGAACAATACCTAAGATATACAAAGTCTCTTTTAAATAGCTAGTATAATTAGTGAGGAAACCCTGGGAAACTCTTTTTCTTTAAAATTCTAGAGCGCCACCTAAAGTCATACATCCATCTTTTAAATTGAGGGGCCCGGAGTGGCAGAGTGGTCTAAAGCGCTTACCATTACGAATCACTGCCATCTCACCTCAGTCTGCATGAATTTGAGTCTCAAGCTCAGCCAATATGGGTACATTAGAAAGTCTGCCAGTAGCTTCTCTTGGGTCAGTGGTTTTTCATGTGGTTTTCCAGGGTTCTTTTTGGCCACCATGTATAGCCTATCTTGTGCTGAAAATGGCATTAAACCCTACAACATCAACAACAACCTGTCTCCGAATGTCAAGCAAAAACAGCAACAGCTTTTACACTATAGGCTCAGATGGTGAAGAAATTGTTGAATCCTTCCTCTTTGTGCATATATATGAAACTGTTTGATATGCAACAATTAATTTGCAAAGTCAGAATGATTGTTTTCACTTGGTCTTGATGGCTGTATTTTAGCATCTTGAACATAGTCTAAATCTTATTCATTTCCTGTAGTCAGTATCACAATTGACTTAAATGCTTAATTGTGCTACCCAGAAAATTTCATTCCCTAATGCCATTGCTGAATCCATTATGTTCTAGCTCATTTAAAGAGGTGTATTGCTCACTACATCCATGCTGATAAAAAGACCATGACAGGGCCATCCTCAGACCACACCCTGTATCTTCCTACTTATTATTTCATGTCCAGAAAATAAGGGGCCAAAAGGGGAAAACCTTTTGCCAGTCCAGTGATCAGAGAGGTATAATATGTGCAGAGAACATCCAGTTTGACCTGATTTCTCTTTTGTCAGTCTTTTTTGAAAAATTATGTCACCCCTGTGTTAATGTTATTTTTGATGTTGTTATTCATTGTATGGGATGGAGGCTAAAAACAATTTTGGTTTTGTCTGCATCATTATCCCAGTGGCTCTCCCCTCAACATGAAGACTTCAAGATTTGTATCCTAGTTCTTTACTGCTTGAATAATTTTTTAAGACTGCTTGAATATTTTTTTAAGGTAAAATATCCCAGTGCCCTGAACAGCTGATTCACACTCCACCACACCCCAATGACCATCCTATCTTCATCATCAGTGGATACTCTACATATCAAGTTTGTGTTTAGATTATTTGATGTTCCATCTCCATCACTGAAAGGACTTCTGTTGCATGGCAGGTATCCTGTTGAAGGATCAAATGTCAGTTGCCACAGTCTGCATGGATATCAGCTCAGGTGGCCACTGTGCCAATCTCATGCCCTCCTTCCAAGTGTGGCCTTCTCATGATCAGTCTAAACATATCTACTAGAGATGAACGCCATATCAAATGCCATTAGATCATGTCAAACACCTTTACATCAGCGTAGGAAATTTTTTGGGAAAAGGACTGTTGACTTTTAATTTAGAAAACAAGAGAGAATTCATACCACAGACCTCTGCTTTCCCAGATGGGATTTTCAATTCAGTGTCTTTGTTGACAAATCTACATTGAAGCTTTTGACATACCAGGCAGGCACAAGTTTCTTCTAGACTCACCATCCTAAAAAATTAGCCTATCCACACCCCTGGATTTCTGTTAAATCTGGACCCACTGAAATTGTTTAATAGTCCTTCTTTAGGTGAAGTGGAATGACAACACCATAATCCTTGCCTCACCAGCAAAATATCTTAAAAGCCAATGCATTTTTTTTTTCAGAAATGAAATGATTTTTTGCTAATCACCATTCCCAGTACACTCAAATTTAAAGTCATGCATAAATGAGGAAACTTTTATGCTTAGCTTAGTCACGTAAATTGGAAAGTGTCACAGATTAGCAACTTGGTCTAACATTAGAGCGTTTCAAAACTGCCCTGCATTTTACTTACCTGCTAAATCAAACACGAATTCAGATTTCTGTGTGAAAGACAGCCCAGCACTTGGTTTGTCTGTGAGCAGAAATAGAGAATTTTCTTCTAACAGTGTGAATAGAAGTCATTTTTCCCTTAAAATTCAGTACCCTTCCATGCCAGCCTACATTAGGTGCCTTGGTACTTGGGAAAGGTACTTAGCTGCCATTTCCTCAACATCATGTAGTTACTAATTTGTTGGCATCAAAAAGCAACAAATCAAGTGACAGACATTTCTTCTTTAAAGTCATAGTACCACAAAAATAAGCTCTTCAGAATGAAGTTAGGTTTCATCACAATCAATAAAGGGCTACTTTTCCATGAACTTCTACATGTTTTGCCACTGTAACAGAGAGGATAGAAAATACCATAACTAAGGATTTCTCCACCCAACTTGCAAATATGGATTTTTCTCAAAAAGTAAGTGTTTAGCATTTCTTGTACATATCTGTTTATGAGGTTAGAATGGTCACCACTTGCATGGGTTCAAGTGTGTATGCTACTTAAGTAAATCTGTTTCATGGGATGGGGTCCAAAGTATCATTTACCTCAAAGACCTTTCATCCAAAAGGAGTCAAAATTTGACTATGGGGAAACTATGCCAATGTAATATGCTGTTTTCCCATGTCATTCAGCAGTTATCCTGCTTCTACTTGATTTGTTAGAGTGACATCTTTTTAACTAAGCCACATCCATTCAGGAATATGTGCTAACTCTAGCCCATATTTCACATGAAACTTAAAAGTTGCCTTATGTATGTTAGGAGACCAGAGACAGGGTCGTCTGGGATATAAGGGGCTCTAACTCTTTCCCTCCTGTTCATATATATGCCAACCATTACGCTTTTGGTGAAATCATTACGCTTTTTTCTTTAAATTACGCTTTTTGCGTAACTTTATTTGGATTGCACTTTTTCAATTTATCCCCTTCCCCCAAAAATTAATTTGATTTCTCATTTTTATTAACATTCCACTAATTGCACAGAACATATTCTAGAAAAGATAGTTTCTGTGTTACACAGACATAACTATGACATAAAAGTACAATTGTCTGTAGACTAGCAGAACTGCCAACTCTTAACGATTTTGCCGTCAGTCTTATGAAAATTTCCCTTAAAATATGGACTTTTAGCATACAAGCAAAATCTAGGGAAAAATTATCATTGCTGAAAAATCTGGATATTGGTTCATCTGTGTTTGATTTGGATCTGGGTTTCATATTAGAATTAGTAAAATTGGTCAGGGAACCAGACTAACTAGATATATATATATATATATATATATATATATATATATATATATATATATATATATATATATATATATATATATATATATATATATATATATATATATTTTACTGCACCTAACTGTTCATGTAAAGCATCTGCATGATCAAACTGTTGATTATAAAAAATTTTAAAATGGCGTCCAGAGAGTGATGCATGTTTAAGACGAAAGGAAAAATAAGCTTAAAAAATGAGTGTTAATAATCAATGCAGAATAATAAACAGGAGTATTCAGATTCTTATGAATAAAGGCTGGAAATGACACAATTACGTTTATCGGACAACACATGCTAATTTGAGTATGTCTTGTGGTTGGAGATATGGTTGTCATCATCGTGTGAAATGGAAAAGAATTTCCAAGAATTATGTCAAGTTGAGAGATAGTAACAAGCTATTGAGTTGCACAGGGCTTGGAACAAAAGTTTGTGAAGCTTTACTATTGGTAAAAAAAATCTATGCGTACTTTACAAACTTTTTTGTTGAACATATTTATTGTCACTGCATCAAACTTTTATTTATGTTTGCCAGTTTTACAATAGCAGTTATTGACATTTTGTTACACATAAGTCTTACGGAGAAAAATAAACTGCCTTACTGAGATGGACTCATCAGAGTTGGCAGGTCTGGACCAGTGGTGACTTTCCTAAGTGTTATTTTCTATTTATTGTAGTTGCCCTTTTTCCAAGAAACATGCTGGTTTGTACTTTAAAACTCTTGACCATGGTTTCTATTTATAGCAGCTGGTTTTCTAATTTGTGATATTTGCTCACATATTCTTTGTTATAAATTGTATGAGGTACAGAACCGTTCTGCAGGTATTTGGCAGTAAAAGTCAAGAACGATTTATTCTAGTCATTGTGTATGTTTCAGCAAAACAATTTCTCAAATGATTTCACAGATGGATTAGAAAGAAAGAAAAAAACGGAAAGAAGCAGACTCAGAGATGAATACATGAATTACACATTCTAGGGTAGACTTGCGCCCATTGCAAGCTGTGTGGAAAAGATTTTAATATTGGTCATAGTGCCACCACTCTCCCCTTGTCTGCTTTCGTTTGCGTGTGGCTTACCCAACCCCCAACCCCAATTCCCCCCCAGCTGCAGACATCCTCATATAGCAGGGCTGATATGTGGGCCATGTAATCAACCTAAGGCACTGGAGGCCAAACCTATGTATTAATGCCAACCCATTCATATATATTCTCTGACATGAATCGTACAAATTGAAATTAACAAATTTATACTAAGATATAACCCATAAAGGACGTCCGCAAAACATACTGGAATATACGCAGTAGGTATAAAGCAGCTGTTCAACACAAAATATCCAAACAAAAAAAATACTATTTTTTACGTACATTTAGTTTTAAATGTGTTGATGGTGACATCGTCATGTTCAGCAATGTTGATGTTTGGAGTTAATTCAGGTTGGATACATGGATAGGACATCATTAAATGGACACCATTGAAACAACTTTAGGCAGAATTTTTATCTTAAAAGAATTTTGTTTTTGAACTACATTGGTTTATTGTAGAGGTCAGAGTATTCCACATAGATGTCCTTTGTTGGAGTTCTCTGTAGCCTTTCATATCAATCATGGTTGATAATACTGAAGTTTGATGGTAAAATTTGTTGTAACAATCCAGATATTGGTATTCCTATATCAGGCCATAAATTCAGTTAACCATGAGAAATTTTAGGTTAAGTAACTTTCATACAGAATACAAATTTCTTTGATATCTGTAGTTGTATAAATATTGCAATTCAAATGAGTTAAAATTGACAGTAGTAAAAGTTAGGTACATTTTTGAGATTTTTGTATCCTTTGTGGGTTAAAATACATTTTCATTAAAGATTTTTTGTATAAATTTTATGTTTATAGTACTTTTTTTTTTCAGATCAAAAGTTGTGTCTTGCCTGAGTGAAATTGTTCGCAATGATATCCTACTTGAAATGAAACCTCAGATTCCTCATGACTGTCGCAAGCAGCTAAAAGTGGAGGTTCTTAGAAGGGTAAGAGTAAATACACAGAACTGGATCTTGGATATCTTAAGTTGTATGCTGTAGAATTGATGACCACAGATGGCCCCACTCTATGAAGTCATTGGAGCCCTAACTTAATGATGTCCATACATGTGTCATGCATTGCTTTCATCAAGATGACTTTATTATAGGATTGAATGATTGGTATTTATCAGTGTCTTAATTTTACCTAATCACTCACAAAGTAAATAAAGGACGTACAACTTTAGGTAAACTTTGTGAGTGATTAGGTTAAATTTAGACATTGATAAATACCAAAATCTGACCATTTAATCCTTATAATTCCAATTTACTTTCTTTCTAATTATCAGATCAGCAGATGTAAACAACAAAACATTCACTGTTATGTACTCAAAAGTTTTTTTTCATTAGCCTCTTAACTACGATAGAATACATAGCCCTAACTTGGCTAGCCAAGATTCATTGATTCTTTTTACAGTGATGCAGGGTAGAATGTCATAGCAGGTCATGCCAGTGATATTTTGTTATGATCATTATATTAATATTTTAAAAATGGTTGTTGTGCTTAAACCAGAAATATTCACTTTTTTCAAAAAATAACGCTTACATATGGCATGTTTTTGTTATAGAAATGTCGTTTACTTTCTACACATTTTGATCTTTAGAAAGCAAAATTGTGTCCATTTGTAGTTAGTCCCCTTTGTGGACATGACCCTGACCTTTAATAACTACTACTGTAACATGTTGTTGAGGTGAAATGGCAATAATTTCCGAGATTGGCTTTTAAAGCCTGCCATATTCCTTCTTCAGCAAAAGGAATGAGTGTTGGAGCGCAGAAAGGTCTGTGCAATTACATTGTTTTAACTTATAATGGCCGATTTTAATCTGTGGCTCATCATTTTTTATTGAAAATCACAGGAATGCATGGATGGGAGCTTGTTGTTATTATTAGGGTGTAAAGCGTTGATATAGACAAAACTTCATCTTAAATGATCTGGACACCGAGAACCAAAAGAAGTCTACAGAATTTATTGATGTGTAAAAAATTCCAGATCACATGACCGTTTACATCCAACCAAAACATAGAAAATCCATTCAATTCATAAAAATTGGAATTATTTTGAATTGTTGATTTATAATCAAATTAGGTATGCAAATTTATGTTATGAGACCATGAAATTGATTTACATCTTTCTGTATTGATTAGAGGAGTTGTGAGTTTTTTGTCTCCAATTATCCATCAGCCAGATTTCATTTCTGCAATTTAATTCCATCAGAGATTTTTGGATTTCAGCCACATTTAGGAATCAATAATATGTTGATGAGACTTTTTACAGTTTAACAGCTTTCTAGGACATCTCGGATTATCTGACCTGCCGATTTTGGTTCAGTAGCCCAACATTACAAATTTTTGGTTGACGTTGAATCAAATTTAGCAATATTAGTTTAGTTAGTTAAGCCATATTTATTTGAGAAACTTTGTCAAATGCAATTACAAATATATGATTTGGGGGGATTCAGTAGAAATTGAAAGCTTATTAGCACTGTCTTTCCAACAATAACAAAATATATAAAATCACTGATCTTGATGCCAGTACAAACGGTTATACAGAAAATGTACATAAACTTACCTACAAGGCATAAGAGTGAATAAGAACTAATTATTGTGATTCAAACAGTTGTGTGTTCAGTCAGTTTAATCTCTTAGGTATCCTTATACAGTTTTGCACAGATAAAAATATTTGTTTTCTATGGTTAACAGAGATTTGCAAAATAATAATGTTTCAGTAATGAGAGCAAAGGGAGTGTGTATAGGATTTTTTGAATATCTTGAACAGAGTAAAAGAAAGTGTTTTGCATTCAAAATTTCCATGCAGGAGCAGTACATGTTATTAGAAACATGATTCATAAATAAATTGTCATTCAAGTTAGTCCAATTTGTTCTTAGCCTTGTTTGCATCATCTGAGACATTCTATCACAACCACAGTAGTAACATGGAGTATTTTTTTTAATGTGGTTTAAATAGGATTTAAAATATGCAGTGAATTGTTGTTTCTTACTTCATAGGGTAAAAAGTTCCTTATTCA
Organism: Potamilus streckersoni; assembly: GCA_016746295.1. NCBI lineage: Eukaryota > Metazoa > Mollusca > Bivalvia > Unionida > Unionidae > Potamilus > Potamilus streckersoni. The sequence goes on along the minus strand of JAEAOA010001913.1, from coordinate 1,204,338 downwards.
GTACATACAAGCACAAATAAAATAGTATCAATCACTTAAACCTTGTTTTCATCTTAGTGCTCATTAGCAAAAGGATCAGAAGAGGCTCAAACACAGTGGAATCACTCCCATTTTTGCCTTCCTCATGTTCCGACCTACTTCAACTATTTGACTTGACAATAAATGAAGGGTACAAAGAATTAAAATTAAAATCATACTTCTACTGCTGGTATGCTACCCTGGTCAATGTGGCCATCCTCAAAAAGGTAAATGTTTCTGGTGACAATCGTGCAATTTATTGGTGAATCTTGTGGTCTCATTATTCAAGGCAGTTTATGCTGAATGGATAATTGTAGTTTACACAACAGTGAATGAAATATCAGACCTAATTATCTTTGGTTTTGATAAAGCTGAACTTCTTTAGTTCTGCAGTTTAGGGATTATTTTCCTAACAAGCAATTGTGTACTCTGGAAAGACTGGCCAAAAGTCTGTGCAGATTGAGCTTTAATACCATGATTTAATCAGTTTCTAAACACAGTGTTTTATTAATAATAGTGCTCCAAGCAAAAGCTTTAGTATTTCACAGGCTTTGTAATCTTTTGAGTTAAAAATACAAGGATACCCTGAAATGTGATTTCCGAATCATGGATTATTTTATCTTTCACTTTTAGTTTTACTAGTTATTAAATTTGTGGATATTTTTGTTAATCTATCCTTTTCTCTCAAATGAATTTAAGGAAACGAGTGAAATTAAACCAATTAGAAACCTTATTGATGTGTGTGTATTAAAACAATTTGAGATGCTTTAAAATTCTTTTTGAAATGATAAAAATAAAACAAATACATGTAAAATCTGATATTTTACTACCAGATTACAATTGACATTGTTTTTTTCAAATACATGTGGATTATGAATCTCCAGAAATGAAACACAGAAAAATAAATTGTCTGGTGTCATCATAATAAATGACAAATTTTTCATGTTTTCATCAAATTCGTGGTTTGGGGCAACAATAAAAACAACAAAATTGGTCCCCCATGAAAATTTTTTATACTGTAGTATGTGGATTGCATACTGGAATAAAAGGTTATTGTTTTAATTCAGTGAAATAAATGGATATACTACATACCTGGAACACTGCAACAGCTAAATTTTGGACTTTGCAAGTTAGATACTATTAAAAGACACAAAATATTTGACCTTACTTTATGAGATATTAAAATGTTTTCATCGGGAGTCACAAAAGCTTTGTACCATAACTTCATTAACATAGTGAAGAATAACCCAGTAAATAGGTATATGTTACTGAAAAGTGGTGACTGACAATTATTGAAGGCAAATCAGTATATTCTGTTATATTTTCACATAAAATATTATGTAACAACTTAAATATCTTCATAGTTCTTTGTCTTAAAGTTCCATAAAAAAATACAGTATTCAGTTTAGGGGTTGAGAAATGGCATTTCATTCAGTTCCTTGAGTTTCACATTTTGTATGGTTTGTGGTAAAATCATAATTTTGTGTGATTGATGGTATGAGAAACCATCAAACCAAAACAAAAGTTGATTTTAATTGATATTTAATGTTTTACAACTATGATGATTGTTTTCATTTTTAAAAATCCTGCATGATATCCTGAAATTAATAAATTTGTCATAAACTAATGATGGAATCTCGCCTAATTTGCATTTACGTTGCAAATGTCTTTAATACAAAATCTCCATTGGTGATCCTTAAAAAGTTTGCACAAAGCCTGAAGTATAAGGTGGTATATGCACTAGTATCCTAGGAGACATCAACAGTTATTTAAGAGTTTAGGCCTGTTCCTAAGTGTAGGACCACTTGGTGTGGTATCTGGGAAGGGAATGGGAAAATTTGGGATAGGAATAACTAACAAAGATGCTGAAATAAATTGCTTTACAGAGGCATTGTGGATATATTATAAAATAAATGTATATTTAGTTGAAATTTTAAATGGTTGTTACCCCCAATGACAGCTGGTGTCTTGCCCCAAGTTAACATCATCATGTTCAGACAAATATGATCACATACTCAATGTTGTGTTAGAAATTGGAATTTAGAACTTCAAAAAGGCATTAAGGAATATACCATTTTGTTACTTTATTGTTTTTTATGACAGCCTTGAGATGCTTTTTGATACTTGTTGTTATAGGGTTTAACACCATTTTTCAGCACAATATAGGCTATACATGGCGGCCAGTATTAATGGTGAAGGAAGAACCCTGGAAAACCCCGGGAAGAATCAACGACCCACGAGAAACTACTGGCAAGCTTTCTCACTTACCCACGTTAGCAGAGTCTGGGATACTTCTTGTAGCAGAGGGAAAATGAAAATGTCTTTCCCACAGTCTGTAATATAAAATTCATATTTCCATTTATGGTGGAATGGTAAAATGAAATGTATTATAGGTAATGAAAGCTCTGTAACATCAGTCACATGCAATCTTAGTATCACTTGATTAAATGACTTGAATAAATGACTCGGTCTCATTGTAGAGACTTTTCTTGCAAACTCGATAAGCTCAAAAAACAATTTTAAGACTTCCAAACATTTTGGCCAAGAACATTTCCTGTCCATTAGATTCAGCTGTACATTAGTTTTTAGAAAAAAGATCTCCTAAAAAGCTGCAGATTTGTGTGAGGTAATTACCTGTTTTAAAATGAATTAAAAAAAGTACATATATTTGACTGTAATTCATTACAGTTCCTTTACTTGTAGGGAGAGAATATAGATCTTGATCCAGAACTGAAGGCTGCATGTGTTGGTGAAGCCTTAAAATTCTGCAAGGACAAGCATCCTGGAGATGCACAGGTATTGTCTAGTTTCATTGTGATTGTTTAGTTTCATTGTGATTGTCCAGTTTCATTTTGATTCTTTAGTTTCATTTTGTAGATTTCTGATCGTGCCACAATAACAGTGATAATTCAGATTACAACTGCTGTTCAAATGCTGAACGAGTAATGTTATCAAGGAGGAAAAGAAAAGGAATGAATGCAAATGAGTGCAATTGAAATTCAGGATGAATTCTTACAACAAAATGAATGTATTATGAAGGAAATTAAATATTGAACAAGGAAAGACAAATGAAATAATACACTAATTCGTTTATTAAAGGGATGAAAATTTATTTACCCATATATTGGACTGATACTAAATTTCCATGGTGGAAACTCTTTGCAGGGATCAGATTTTTATGCTTTACACCAATATACATGTTTTTTGTTCATCAAAGCATACATTTATTACCAATTTCTTTTATAGAAGTCTCATGATTTGAGTGTCAAAGGTCATGGTCACTGACTGGAAGAAGAAAATGGTTTTTGCATAACATTTGCTATTGACCATTATCTTAACCAAAATTTGGGCAGGGCTTCCAGCTGAGATAAGGAATATGGGGCTGTTGATTTTCAGGTCAAAAGGTCAAGTGTCTAAGAAGAATTGCTTTTGTTGTCGTAGAATAAGTTCCTTGACAGAATTTTGGATAACTTTCACTTGATATAATCAAGAACCTTTTAGAGTCAAAGGTCAAAAGGTCAGATGTCATTTTTATGATAAGTAATATCAAAGAAAGGAATTCAGAATGAATGCTAATGAAATGCAGAATGAGCGAATTTGAAAATAGAATGAATTCATACAGTAGTCAGAGGTCATAGTTTTGATAAGTAAAAAAAGCAAGTAATGGTTTTTGAACCCTTTGTTTATTGCAAGGATGTATACCTTGAGCAAAGCCATGGAGATCCATTGGTCAATAATCTCAAGAGTCAACCATACCAACTATTATCTAAATATAAGAATTTTAAATTATAGATGGACATATAAATGTGACGTTCAGTACTCCTGTTCACTCTTTACAAGCCATGAAATTGTCCCTACAACTGCCATTGCTGTGATATCATCACTGACAATTGTACCTCTACAAGTTTTATTTGACCTGATAGTGTACTGCAGATCTAGGTATTTTGTGAACAGCTTGAGTCTTAATCATTAAGATGCTTATTATGCCTTTGACAGTACATCAGGAGGCTAGAGGGTGTATACTTCATCTTGTAATGTCAGACTGAGTATTAATTATTCTGATGTTTCTCATGCCTTTGACAATGCATCAGATGTCTACAGGATATACAATATAGATTTTAGTACCAGACCAAGCGTTAAATATTAAGAGGATGCATTTGACATTGTATCACATGGCTAGAGGATGTACATTACAGCTTGTAATACCAGACTGTCTTTATCATTAAGATTCTTATCACGACTTTGAAAATGTATCAGATGGCTAGAGGATGTACTGCTTGTATTATCAGACTGAGTTTTAATGATTAAGGTGTTTATCATGTTGATAGTTCATCAGATGGGTAGAATACAGCTTATAATGCCAGTCTTTTTTATTTGGTCTTCATCATTAAGATTTTTATCATTTAGACTAAATGCCTAAAATTAAACAGTTTTGTATATTAAAAATATGATTAAAAATTTGTATGCATTTGTGTTTATTTGCATAAAATATATTAATCCACTCCTTATCTACAATTCCTACATATATACCTATATACCGTTATAATAGTTCTTATTGTTTGTAATATAACAGAGGAAGCAATGTCTGTTTGTGTTCATTTACTTTCTTAAATGCATCTTACAGATTATTGAATGTCTGAAAGAAAATGAGGATAAAATATCCAGAGAGTGTTTCAAAGTCATCTTTAAGCGTGAGGTGAGTAGAATCTTTTAGAATTTTTTACAATCTTTGTAGTCTTTTATTATAAATTGCTGCAAACTTTTTAAGCAGTTTTCATACATTTCATTTTTAAGATTTAATTTTCATCAGTGGCCAGTTTTCAAATAAGGACCACATGATGATATGAACAGAATGTGACCAATCTTGTAAAGAAAATTAGTGATGTCATTCACATAAAAAGCTCTAAAATGACTGGCATCAAAATTTATTTTCTCCTGACCCAAGGAGCAGGAACATCCAAATGATTTGTGAACCATCTGGCCAATCAGTTTTACCAATTCTTGTCAATATAAAGTCACCAGCAGTCCTATCTCACATACACACCTATCCACCAATAACTTTTGCAGAAAATATCAAATGAGTTGGCCACTATTTGTTGAATATGTAGAAAATATCACAATCAACCCCAGTAAGGGCTGTTCCATTAAAACATGTACCACCCGGGGAAAGGCACTTTCAAAATCAACCAACCCACAACAGAAGCAATTTAAAAAAAATTATTATCCACCGTCAGATGTTTTAATAAAAAAAAAGCTGCCTCTTACGGAAGTATATTTATTTTTACATAATTTTTTGCTATAGGTTAGTGGGTGGTAGAAGCAATATTGGGTTGGGGATAGAAGCAATTTAAATGACAGCTGGCTAAGAGGTAATTTACTGGATTCTTACAGATCATAAAATCTACTGCATATTTTTTTGTATTCATTCATTATAATCAATCTTTTGTCCTTTTGTTTTATTTGTCTGTCAGCCATGAATGTCTCTGATATTGTGAAATCACAAATTGTTTTGGTGGCTTATTATTTGTAGATGTCATTGATCAGTCCCTTAACTACTAATTTAATGTTCATGAATAGATTTTACATTAGGGATTTCTATTCTAATACAGAAATCATGAATTTGTATCCTTACTAAACTGTGTGTTTACTAAAGTGATTGCTATGTTTTGCTATTTTACTTTGTTCTTAGGCATGCTGCTTATGATGAGAATAATAGTTAAATCTTGTATTGCTTTAAATGGTTCAGATTCATAATGCTATGATTCCCTTTTTTTCAATAAATGTTTTGGTAAACTTGTAATAAATGATTTGTCAGAAAAAAAAAATCATTAATGCCTGTGAAAGTGATGTCACATTATTTCTGCCTAATTTATACTATATCATTTCTTGTAAGGGATCATCCATAAAGGAGGTCTGCAAAGATGGGGGAAGGGGGTTTTCAAATGTGGACAAGGAAGAGGGGCTTTAAATGACCTTGCAGACGTCTGCACACTAGTATTTTTTGTTTTGATATTCTGTGTTGAACAGCTGCTTTATGCCTACTGCATGTATTCCAGTATGTTTTGCAGATGTCCTTTATGGGTTATACCTAAGTATAAATTATTAGTAATCTCAATTTGTACCATTTGTGCCACAGAATATATATGAATGGGTTGGCATTAATACATAGGTCTAGCCCCAGTGCTTGAGGTTGATTACAAGGCTTTCATATCAGCCCTGCTAAATGGCGACGTCGGCATCGAGGGGGGTAAGCCACATGCAAACAAAAGTGGACAAGGAAAGAGGGTATAGGAAAACAGGTATTATTTGCAGGCGTCATTTATGGACAACCACTAAGAACATATATTTTTAGTTTCAGACATCTTATTTTTATGCCTTGTTGCAAAACAAATATAGTTTGTTTTTTTTTAAAAAAAGAAATATAAAAAAGAAATATAGCAGGTCAAACATATTTATATCATAAATTATATTTTTAAAAATGGATGAAAGTCAAGGAATCATATTTTATAAGAGTATTCATAAAATCAGTGTCATTGCAGTTAACTGTTTTGTGAACAGTATCATCATCACTGATGGTCTAGCAGTAACATTCTACACTTTTAATCCTGTTGTCACGGGTTCTATCTCCCACTTCTAGTATACATATGGTCTGAGGGGCTTTCATGGCAGAGTATAAGCTGCTCGTCTTGTGAATCAGATCTGAGGGGATTCCAAGGCAGAGTGGTACAAGATGCTTGTCACGTGAATACTTGCTTCCAATCATCCAATGTTTAGATGAGAATGTTGCTAGTTACTTGTGGAAGGTCAGTGGTTCTACATAAGTGCTGTTTGGTGTCTCAAAAGTACTTGGATTTTCTTCAGCAATAAAATTGGCTGCTATATATTCTCTTTATCTGAAAATGGTGTAAAGGCCATAATTATCTATCGAAACCTGAGATCTCGTGTCTAAATGACTTTGGTTGTTGAGATAAACATCAAATCAACAGAGGGCCAAGGTGCTTGCTTTTATGGATCACTTGCACATCTCACAGATAATTTTTGTAGACCTTTGAATATTGTCAATTATGCCTTTCTGACAGTTACCTAAAAGTCATTATCAGTTGGTACAAATGGATTTTTCAAGGTAAACATATGAGATGGAGAAGTCTTGAGCAATTCTGCATCACATGCTGCCAAAAAGTTTTCATTTTAGCTCACTTAAAGTTTCTCTAGCAATGTCCATAATTCCAACCAGAACTGTTATAACTTATTCTAGCTATATTCACCGATATATGGAGATGTACATCTGTAATAAATATTTGTAACAAATGTATGAAAATGCATCAGTGTTTTTCATTGATGCAATTGAACTGAGCCACAACCAGAATCAACAAACAAAGAAATGAAATTATTCACATCTCTCAGGCAGAAGTACAGTGTATAATCATAATCTGCAAAAAGATTTTTCAATCTTTAAATTTGCCATATTTTTTTTTCAATCATACTGATTCAGTGGACATAATCACCAGAATGGACAGAAAGAGACTGAAAGATATAACCAGAAGGTTAAAAACAATTTGAGTACCTAAATTCATGTGGTTTAGTTAATTGTATACCCTTTATTGTTTTCTCTGTGATGTAATTTCTTACTGCAGCTGAAAAAATATTGTTTCACACATAAAAAAAGATACACACTTTTCTACTCATTGTTGTTATTATACTTCTCTATTCCAGCTTGTTCTTATGATCTTGTCCCCCCACATATTGTTTGTCTTGTTTATGATATGTATCTAAATTTGTCACTTACTTTTCCTTCTACTATACTGTTTATGAATATGAATATCAATGTAAAATGCAATGTGGAGACTAAATCTAAGATAGAAAACCTCTACAGTTCGAATATATTCTTTTCTTGGATTCCATGTTTCTGCACAAAACTCAAAGTTCAAGACTTGCCATACTAATTCAGTTCCCATTGTAAACCTGTGCAAGCACCATGATATTAAAATTCAATAACTTCAAATTTTGAGTGCTCATAATCACATTTATGTCAGTATAGACACATCTATGAAGACAGCTTTTGTGAAAAGAAAACCATAACTGCTGCACCATTTTCTGGATTGACACAAATATGAAATATATGCTTTCAATACTACACAAAAGTCAGCTGCTGATTTCAGTAACGAAACTCAGATCTGTAAAGTGACAGAAATTATGTTAATAAAACAATGTTCCTAACTTTTATCAGTTACATGTAGGACAAGCTCTCAAAAGATTCTTTTCACTAAAATCTTACTTTCATTATTAACCAGTCAAGGACAGTCAAACCATGTATACTCTATTTTATTTTCACTGATTTATAGTATAGTTCTCATTCTTTCATATCTCTAGTAATGCTAGTCCTTCAACAACTCTCAATGGTTGTATGCCTTTTTCGACTATTCTGAATTGACACACTGTAAGATAATGTTTAAGTGACAGAAATACCATGGGATAACCAGAGACCAATAAAATTAAATAAAATGGTCAAGTTATCTACCCTGCAGGGATGCGGCCAGGATTTCAGGATTTAATCAAAATTTTGTGTATGTGTGATCTCTAATGAGGAAGTGGTGGTGGAAAGAATAGCCATTGTTAAATATCTATCTAACACTTATATATCTGTCACTATTTCTTACTGTTCCACTCTGTTAAGGCTCTACTGAAATCAAAATGCTCAAAGAGATGTCATCTCTAGTTGTAAAGAGATTTTTTACTGTGATGTCATTGGGCATGGTCACATGATTGTGGTTGGATCTTGGTTGAGATGGCAGAAAGTCCATAGGCTTACTCCATATTTGACAGCTAATTATGATGTTGTCAAAAGAATTAAAAATTTTCTTACAATTCAGTTGAGTTGGATTATATACCCGATTCATAGTCAATGAATAGGCTCTAAAATTGATGTTTGTAATTTGGAGCCATGTTCTTCCATCAAGATCTGAATAGACCAAAGGTAAAATATATTAAATTTACTTTGAGACTTTAATGCCAGAACTCATAGATTCAGTGATTTTTGGGTTAAAAAATAAAAAAATTTCCCAAACAACTCAATTTGGTGCAGATTATATTGTTTTTTAATGATCCTGAGAATTATTGACATGTAAAAATTGCAACAGAAACAAACAAAATCAGATCAGGAAATTGATACCTAGACCACTTGGGAAAAACTGATAGGAGTATGCAGAAAACATGAAAACATGATAGTATTATTGAAATGGAATATGTGGTTACAATATGAGTGCACATTCTACAACTAAGCAAAATACATCTTGAGCAACTATTTTGTTCTTTCTAACAACACTCTATAATATGGCAACAATTTTTGCACACATGAAGTTGACCCACTTTATACTTTAGTCTCTTGCTAATTAATAAGTTTAGATTTTACAACAAAACTATGCACATTTTACTTTTATCACACCTTTAATATATGATCACAAATATATAGATTGTAAGAAAATAGAAGTTACAATTTTATTAAAGGTATTGGTACCAGTAAAACTAAAGGAGATGGTAAAAAAGAATCAGAATGAAACAGATTATTAGTGTAGTAAAGAATCCATATATCAGAATGACATCAAGTATTTTTTTTGGACAATTTCATTAGTTAATAACACTGCTTCAAAATGTTATATACTAGATAATGGTAATCTAATTTGTAATACAAATACCAAATGATGGCTTGGAACTAAGTGCCAAAAGGTCTGCAGAAAATATCATCCTTAAAATATACATAGAAATAACCAAACACAAACATGACAAATTTTATCCATCTTTCTTCGAGTTTACACAGTTCAATCAGTTTCTTATTCTTATTGTCATTTAAGTTTTGCACATTGCGTGTACTTCATTAATAATACAGTTGCATGATGTGAAAGTGTCTCGTTATTTTGTTGCTATAGTGCTTCTGCCAACTAGAGATTTACACACACTTAATTATGTTGTATGGGAGTTCTCTGATGTACACTATGATCATTAATATGTTGATTGTTTCTGAGTGTGATCCTCCCCGCTGTGTACGAATATTATTCTGTGCTGTAAACTCCATTTCACTGTCTGCTGTCTGAAGTGCATATATACATAACTAGCCTGAACAAGTTATGACTGCGCAATTTTCAACATCTCACTTGTATGGCCCCATGACCCTGGGTATTCTCTTCGATATCTGTTCCAAAAAGAATAGTTTTCACTAACTTTAACTCTGCCAAAGATACACTTCCACAAATCAGTGCATTGCTGCCTCTTATGCTAGGTTTTTTTTTCTCTTCCATAATGCTGTATTAGGGTTTTAAGTCCATAATTCCCATAGTCGGCGTGTTCCGACATGAGTATCTTTAATAAATATAACCGGCATTCTGTGCATCCAACATGTACATCGGACTTGTGCTCAACATCAACAGACTGATATACATTAAATTCATTGTCATCATAGCTATCACCAGCCAGTATTTACCGACTGAAAACATCGTCTGACGACAAACCCTGTTGTGATTCAGCCATTTTGGTTTCCTCTGTGGCACTTATTTGAAACATGTATTTGTAAAGCTAACATAATGAAAGTAAGGTGAAAACTCCCATAAATGCTTGTTCCAGGGCCAATGAAACAATCTAAGTTAGTTTAACAGGCATTCATGTCGAACAGAAGTATCCAGCTATTTTAAATTTTGTTTGAATATTGTTGCATCAAGTGCTGCTACACTGCTACTGGCAGCATGAATAATGTCACAAAATGCACTTTAAAAGTTGAATAAAAATTAATTGCATAATGCGCAAAGCACATTTTAATTTGCAGAATGCGAATTACATCTTTAAAAGTATACAAATTCATACAAATTAGTTGCACTCGTGTGTACTGGCATCATTTGCAAACCACCTTTTTATTATCATTAGACTGCTAAGAGGGAGTTAGATGAGATTTAAAATATATATTTTTTTTTACTGACGACCCCACCAGTGATTTCTCATTTTGTTTATACAACCTACAACAGAAGTGATTTTCTTAATCAACTTTCCACTATCATAATAAAATAGTTTAAAACACAACCCCCTACAGAAGTTTTTATGAAGTGCCATCCCCGGGAGGGGTGATTAATGTTTTACTGGAACAGCCCTAGGTTAAAGTTAGATAAATTGTTTTATAGTCCAGATCTTGTTTCATACCTGAAAATCTGAATAAACATCACGACAGTCACAACTTTTACTAAAATGTTACATAATTTGTAAAGTTTTCAGTAGAAAAGACTTTCTCAGTATATGGTAAATAATGATAATTGATGATATTTCAATCCATGAAAATGTCAGTACTGCCTACTGGTACCAGCACTTCAAAAAATAAATAGCCAGTTGAACAAGTTTTGTGAAGTGAAATTCATTATTTAGTTGTCTTTTAATTTGGTTTCTTTGTAATCATCATAAATGCTATAGACATTGTTGTATTCAAGCATGAAAAGTGTCAGTCTACTATTACAGCTTTGTGAGCATTTCTGAGAACCTAAATGAATGCCAACTGTGTTTTTATCTCATTTTGTGGAAGGCCTATCTGTGGTATCACATTATGTATTTTGTATCAAATAAAAGGAGAGGGGTGGAATAATAATTACAGTAAAAAGGCATGCAGATTTTTTTTACTCATAAAAACTAGTGTTGATGATGGTGTGTCAGCTCATTTCAGTTGATCAGTTTTAAATACTATCATGTTGGCAACACAATTAAAGGACCTAATGTTAATCATTGGCATATCTGAGTATGTAACAAATCTGATTACTTGTAGGAAGAGCATCAAATAAATGCTTTGTTTCATAAATGCATTTCATTCTGTAGAAGCCGGTTCCAAAGCTTTTAGTGAATTAAAATTCTTGAAGTGGAACTCAGAGGTTTGAGGAAGTATTACTTGCATTAAAATTGCAGCATTAGTATTTTATTAATTGAACAAATTTTAAAAAAGAGTTTCGATGTTGGTGGTTGTTGTTTCACAAATGAAGTGTGTCTGGTTTTTGAAAAAGGAAAAAATTTGAGTAAAAAATAATACTTGAATTTCCACATTTGCATGCAAAAAAGCAGTTATGTAATATACATGTTTTCAGAAGTGATCTATGTCAAGAATTTTTTGAATAATATTTTAATCTTCTCCCGAAAGTTGGATATCTTCAAAATAAAAGTAATTTATGCAGAAAAGCAGACGTCATTAGAAAAAGTATTTTATTGACCATTGTTCCCAACACGATTATAAATGAATATTAAAGCATCCACCTTTACCTTCTCATTGTTGATGTCAGGCTTGGATGGCATCTCCTTAAATTTTTAAGAAGTTCATCAGCAACTTGTGACCTTGCTTATACTGTGGTCTATGTTTTTGGAACCCAATCTGCACAGGTTGTTGAGGGAGAGGTGTCTAACACCAGATTTTGAGTGTAAGGGGTAAAATTTTCAGTGCCTGATCTCTGAATCTGCAGAGAGGTAAGAGAGGTACATAATATGGACCTATGATGAAATAAGTCTTCTTAATCCAATTTATATATAAGCCACCTTCACTTGGTCAAGACTGTAAGTGCTATAGGTAGGAGTTGGAATATAAGCCACAGATTTCACTCCATTAGCACACAGTTTTAGTTAGTGCTTTGATCTGGAATACTGTCATCATCTTGACTGGGTAAGCTTTGATCTAACAAAATACATTGCATACTATGTAATCTGTTGATGTCACAGAAAAGAAGTTTCTCTGATCATCCTACTCTGCTGATGATGCATGTGTTCCTTGCAATTTTATGGAAAGTGGGAGTTGTATTGTCTGTGTTTCAATATGTTACTTTCATTCCACTCTGTATCTTTATAACCATTTCTGCTTAAGGAATATATCATACGGAATATGTTTATATGTCATCATTAGTGTTGTGTATCACATTGGGAATCCTATTTTCCAAGTTAAGGTAATAGTACATTAAGTTTTTCATCACTTGTTTATGTTCTGCTTAATAGTGGTGTGAAATTAAGGAAAATGAAACTTGGCATCCTGAAACATAATCATTAGGTGTCTTGCAGACGACATTGCAGGTCCTATCAGTGACTTTGTATTTTATGTTTGACTTCTTTTTTTCTTTTCCATGCTGTACAAGGAGTATTTAAAAAAGCTCAGAATATTGGTGTGTTGTACAGTAAGTTTGTCATAAATAAATAAAATACCAGCAAAATATTGCAGAGAACTCCCAATACACTTTCTCATTATCCAGTTAATAATTGCCATTTTGTATTCACATGTTCATACTGTGAAAAACAGCAATTCCCTCTGCATGATGTCTTTTAGATCATCTACTGGTCGGTAAATTTTGATAATAGGATTCACCATTCTGGTGGCCTAGTTGTTAGAGCATCTGTCATTGATGCGGAAGGTTGTTTGTTCAAAACCCGTCCATGTCATACCAAAGACTGTAATAATGGTACTAACAGCTGCCTCGCTTGGTGCTAAACATTAAGAGGTTAGTGTTAGGATTGGTCAACCTCTTGCCAAGATAATGTGACTGGGTGGGACATGTCTGCTGCATGTTTACCCAGTGCTAGACATCACTATAAACTGTCACACTGCAGTTATCATAGCAATATGACTGAAAATTGTTTAAAGCTATGTTAAAAATCTAAATCACACACTGATAATAGGATTCAGTCATTTGGAGCTAAATCATGGCTGCTTGAATGATGTGGCAAAGTTTGGATGCTGTGCTCTTCAAAGAAGTCTGTCATGAGAGATGATTTTTGTGTCATTGTGTTGTCATTGAATAGATGGATACTTGGATAGCTTGGCTGTGTAGACAGGTGGTTTGATACTGTTTCATGATTTTTGACATTACATAGGAGGCATAAAAATCTTGAGATAGAGACAGGCACAAGTTTAACTATTGGCGGTCCAACTGCAATGGGTGATTTGTGGTCTCTGATCATATTCTCCAACACAAACTCCAATAACTGCTTTTGAGTTTGAATTAAAAAAAAGTAAAGCCATATTTCATTTCACCTGTTCCCTATTTTGATTCCACACAATGATTTGCTTTTCCAAACTTTGTAAACTGCTTTCGTTTGAGAAAAGCAGGAAAGAAGAATATAAGTTTCCATTGTATAACCTAATCTGATTAATGGATTCTTTGTCTGTAGTTTGTTTTTGGGGTAAAACAGTGAAAACAAAGGGCAAGGCCACAATGACTTTCTGAAGAAACATGTATAGCTTTTATGTTAGTAAAGGAAGATAAATATTCACTTTGGGATCTAGAGGTCATAGGTCAGGGTAAAGAAGGTAAAATGATTTCCACTGAGCATATAAGTTCTGTACAACATGTCTTGACTACACTTTATAGATGGCTTGCATTAAAACAAGAAATAAGCATAGTGGTTTAAGTTAAAAAGATCATTGGTCAAGATCAGATTTCTCCAAAAAGGATAAATTTTTCCACAAAACAGTGGAAGTCTTATGCCACAAACCATAATCAGACTTTGTGGATGGCTTGCACTTATGACAAGAAAGGCTTCTGTTAATATTGGATTCAGATAGTTAATAGTCATTGTTGATATAATATGTTGTTATTATGCTATAAATCAGAGTAAGATATTTTTTCCAGCTACTGACACATTTTTTAAAAAGTCTGAAGCCCCTGCCCCAGAACAGTAACTAATTGGTTCATAATGTAATTGTATTATCCCATGGTATGTATCACAATATGTTTGTAACTATCATGGTACCAAATTATTTTGTGGTATCCAACACACACACACACACACACACACCTGGTTATCTTGATTACATCAGGAGTGTCAGATATTGTCAACATGACTGGGGCTGGAGATACCAGGGTTTAGTTGACAAATTTACTGCAGAACAATGATTATGCATCTGAAGCATTAAAAATGAGGAGCTTTCTTAAAAGAACAAAAAACAAATTGTGATTCTAATGCACAGTAAAATAAAAATTCAGTCATGCCAGGAGGCTGGACATTGAAGTCAGTATAACAGGTGGAGGAAGAACCCTGGAAAAACCCAGGAAGTACCACTGACCCATGAGAAGCTTCATGCAAGCTTCTCACATACCCATTTGCCAAGCCTGAGACCAGAACCCTCGACAGGTGAGATAGCAATGATTTAGAATGGTGAGCACTTTAGACCACTCTGCCTGGAAGGGCCTTGTGAGATTAAACAACAAGTCACACATTTTTTACAACACTTAAGTTTGTGTACTAACAGTATAGTGGTCTGAAGTGTTCATTGTTATGGATCACTGCAATCTCACCTCTGTCTGTGTGGATTCGAGTCTCGAGTCTTGGGCTCAGCCAATATGGCTATGTGAGAAAGATTGCTGGTAGCTTCTCATGGGTCAGTTGTTCTTTCCAGATTCTTCATTCACCATTAATACTGGCTGCCATGTATAGTCTATCTTGTGCTGAAAAATGGCATTAAACCCTATAAAAACAATAACAATATAGGTGATTTATTTCCCTGTTAATAGCCTCATCCCTTGGGAAGCCAAAGCAAGGCAAGTTTTCTTATGCTGAAAAAAAGCCAACTTAAATACATGTACTTGTAGGACTACTTTTAGAAGAAAAAAATATTTTCTTTTGTTAGTGCTGATTTTAACTAGTAATAAAATGTAACTGACAAAAATTGTGCACAAAATTCATCACTTTTTTGATTATCAGAGTTTCTTGTATGCTGGTATGCCAGGTTTTACTGCTAAAATTTGCCTCTGTACTAAAAAAAAATATTTTCCTTTTATTAGTGTCAGTTTTAACTAGTAGCAAAATGTAACTGACTAAAATTTTGCATGAAAATCGATTATTTTTTTTATTATTATTATTATTATCAGAGATTCTTATACACTGGTATGCTAGTTTTTACTGCTAAAATTTGCCAGAAAAATAGATGAGGCTGTTGGTATTTATGTTGCAACAAAATGTAAAATGTACTTAAAATCTTTGAAGTTAACTGTCTCAATGTCAAATATTCATATAGTCTCACGTCCCTCCTGACTTTGACCAGTGCTCATCGACATGACCAGAATGAGAGAGTTGGCATATTACTTTGATATTCAAGATAGTACAAATGAAAGCAATCCTCTTTCTGTTTTATGGACATTACTCTTTTTCATCGCTTTCTGTTTCTTTGCTTGCTGTAATCATGGCACAGTGATGGATGACTTCAATTTTTTTTACAAATTGCCAGGTGCTGTGAAATTTTAAAAATATAATTTGTACTTTTTTTGCTCTTGTGCATAACAAATTAAGAACCATGTTTACAATCTTGGTTTGAAATTTTGGTGGTTTCTATTTATAGATGATTGTAGGTCACATGATTTAGCAATGCTGAATTTGAAGGCTTGCACTTGCTCCAAGCATAGAAACACTTAGCTGCTTACTTTATAAATGAACTGTGAACCAAAGTTGTTAATTATGTATGAGCTAAGTTGGTGGCAAACAAGACGATATTGGAATTCAATAAGTGGCTTTGACTTTATATGAATGAATGGTCCATTTCATGAGACCTCTGTGTGTTCCTCCCCTCTTGAAAATTTTGCTCACAGGTGCTTCAAATAGTGTGTACTACCATTTACTTTTTGTTCATTGGTCAAAATGTGCTTCTGTTTTTTTTCAGAGAGAAGAGGCCAACCTTGGAGACTACACTCTCTTCACAGTTTGCAAGCAGATGATTAAGGTGAGCTATTTATTTAATTATTTTGAACTCGGTTTCTTTCCTGGAATACCAGTTTCTGTATATTTAATGTTCGCTACAAACCATGAATTTAAAGACCCAATAAAAATCATGTCTGATTGATTCCCATGAAAGGTAATAAATTCACTGTATTTCAGAGTAAAGACATGTCAGAATATTTTGTATATTTAACTAGTAAGCCTCTTAAGTAACATGCAACCTTGGCATTGTCATGGAAATGGACAATAAACATTTTCTCATTTATCTGAATGTTGACCTCTTGTGACAGGCTCATGGCCTTCCCCAACCCCCATAGTTTGTTGTACACAATGGATTGATGTGAAAATTATTATTTGTCTATAGTCATCAGTTTAAAGACGTACATATTGACAAATCTTTATACTCATATGATTTTTAACTACTGGTCATAGACCAGAAGAGTTTACAGGATGGTGTGTTATCTGTCTTCTGTTGTTGACCCCTCTGTTAATACAAGTTTATTATTGTTACTTCACTTAATCTACTTGGAGTAATGCCATGAAACTTTACACACACTCTATTCCCATGATCTAGGACCACTCCAGTGGCCTGCTGGTTAGAGTGTCTTCCTCAGATATGGGAGATCATGGGTTCGAAACCCAGCCTAGTCACACCAAACAGCTACCTAGCTTTGCACTCAGCATTAAGAAATTAATGTTAGGAATGGTCAGCCTGGTGTCAGGATGATGTAAATGGGTGGAACATCATGCCACCTGTCTGCAGCATGATGCCCGAGTGCTAGACATCACTGTAACTGTCATACTACAGACATTTTAGCTATATGAATGAAAAATTGTTAAATCTACGTTAAAAATCTGATGCACTCACATGCACATGGTCTAATTGGTCCTAGAAGAAAATGGAGGTGCTCACACATCCAATATGGCCAGAACAATTACCATTCTGAAAATCAATGTAAATTTTTTCATCCTATTCTAAAGTACCTTCAAAGTGAAGTTCTTGTCATAGGTTATCTGGCATTTTTGGGGGCCGGGGGAAAAAATGCTCTTACAGCAGATGGGGACTAAATTCATGGGCACTAAATTGGAATTAATAATTGTGATCTGATTCCATTAACATGAGTCTGTTAGTGCTGCTACTTTTGAACTGCTTGGAAGATTGCTGTGAAACCTTGCAGACATAATTCCCATGGTCTAACTGGTCCAGGAAGAAAATGGTGCTGTTGATACATCCAGTATGGTCACCACAATTGCCATTTTTTGAAACTCTTGTTATTCCTACCTCTTAGTGGACGGTTATATGATGTATGCTTGGTCCTAAATAATATTGGTGCTTGTATGACATCCAATATGGCTGCCAAGGAAACCATCTTGAAAATCTTGTAATTCATTCTGCTTATGAATGGATGGTTTTATCAAGATAGGGGTTTCACTGAAAGACTTAATATTATGATGGTGGTTTGTCTAAATGAAGACGGTGTTGATCCAGGGTCCTGTTTGGCCATCACAGCAACCATTGTGAAAACTTTCTTCTTGCATATCATTTGGAACAGAAAAATTATCTTGACATTATCTGCTACTTTTGAACTGTTTGGAGGATTGCAGATGCAACTCGCATATTCTAATTGGTCCTAGAAAAAATAGTGCTGTTCACAGATCCAGTATGGTCACCACAAATGCCATTTTCAAAATCCTGTTATTGCTGCTACTGAGATGATAGTTATATGATGTCTGCTTGGTCCTAAATGCAAATTATTCTGGTCTGATATCCACTATGGCCACCAAGACAACCATCTTGAAAATCATGTTGTTGATTCCACTTCGGAATGGATGGTCATATCAAAATGGGGTTTTCACTGAAAGACTTATTATCTCTGGTTTATCTAAATGAAGACAGTGTTGATCCAGGGTCCTGTTTGGCCATCACAGCAACCATTGTGGAAACTTTCTTCCTGCATATCATCTGGAACAGAAAAATTATCTTGACATATATTCAACATATAGAATTAACAGCATAGGAATAAATGTCTATAGATAGTATCCTACTGACCCAGATTTCATAGCTAACTTGTCTTGCATAGGTAGATGTAAGTCATATGAGAGATCTTAACCACTCAGCTAATGTTGCATAGGTAAAATAAGAGGATATACTTTAAGTGTGGGATTGTGAACAGTTTCTTGTTAAAAATCTTTATCAAGACCACAAGGTTTAAAGAGAGATTCGGGTAACAGTGTTGTATATATGTATTAATGTTTTATGGCTGAGATAATTATCTGAACTAGTGAGGAAGATAATTAACATGTAATTTAATAAGCAAATTTGTAATTATCTTAGCCAAGCTTCTCTTTCTCCCCCACAAGTTCCATAATGTGTTGTATATTGAATGTAGGAGATGACATTTTAAGAGTTTATCATCCTAAAAATTTTACCCTGACATGCTTGTATTTAGGACAGAATTTTTTGTGACAAGAATTAGGGATATATATATATATATATATATATATATATATATATATATATATATATATATATATATATATATATATATTGTGCCATTAATACCAACAAAACAGCAAAATAGTAATTGACAATATACTGCCAGTATTGTTCAGATGTATCATTAAAGCCAATACATACATACATACATACATACATACATACATACATACATACATACATACATACATACATACATACATACATACATACATACATACATACATACATACATACGTTTTCCTTTTCAGAAATACTGTCTAGTCACAGATAGAATGGATGACATTCTTGATTGTCTCAAGAAACAGAAAAATCTTCCAGAATTTGATGCAAAATGCAGAATGTTTGTCAGCCGTCGTCAGATCCAGGAGAACAAAGGTAGTTCTATATTTTTAGATGTCAAAAAATAATCTTTTTAATGTCTGACAACATTGGGACAAATAGTTCTCAGCAAAACTTTCAGAAAATTTGTTTGCTGATCTTTACAAAGCTGGACCTCTGGTTTTGTTTCTGAAGTCAGTCAGTTAATAATTTTGTTTGCATTTTGGATATGACAATAAAATTCCTTTTAGTCTGTGTATCAGTTGATCTTGAAACCATTTTTATAAATACTGTTGTTTTTTTCTAAGCTAGAAAATCCCTCTGTTGAAACATCAGTTTGTATCTATTAGTGAAGTCCTGGTTTATTTGTCAGAACAGTCACACATGACCATCTCACACTGTACAAGGTTAAATTGTTTCACTTTGATTAGTAGATGAAGAGTAGACTGATGAAGTCTTCATGCAAACAATCAAATAATAATAGATTCTTTTATATTTAATTTTCCTATGAAATGCTGATCCATCTGGTTATTTTTCTCACATTCCTAAACAAAGGAGGATTGAAGTGAAAATGGCATATTATAAATGGTGATTTAAAATAGCAGAACACCCACTGAAAATTGCCACAGCTTAAGATGCAGCATGAAAAGTTAGGTTGAAAATTCATATAAACTTTTCAAATAATGATGTTAAAACATGTATCAGTATTTGAAGAACAGTGGTAGAGACCATTCAGAAATTTGTCTGCAGCATTTGAAATTGTGAATTTTGAATTTCAAAATGGAAATACTTCCTACAACTGACATAAAGCTCTCTTTTCTTGTTCCATTAACTTAATCATAATGGCTATCTACAGTATACAAATTTAAAAGGTCATAAGTTTAAGGCTTTCTTCCCACTAGATACATATCTAAAACTTAGTGATAATTACAAAATGGCAACTCAGTGGAGACATTTATCTTGGGTTTTGTTCAAATACAAGACTATATCGAATCAAATTACCTTTCTGTTTCTTCCTGCAGACATTAACTGATCCTATTTAGCATTAATGTAAATAAAATACAATTTCAGACAGTGGCTATTCAAAAATTTAGCATGCATAAACAGACTTGTTCATTAAAAAAAAAAGATTTAGTGTAAGAACAGGATTTTAAAAATTTTCAAATCACAAAAAATACACCTAGAAAATTTCCTGAAAAGCTCTTTATCTATTCAAATTATTGATTTTCGGTCACACAATGGGTGGCAGTGTCACTAGAGTTCAAAATGCATTTTGCCATGTAGTACCTTTTGGGTTAAGTCCACTGATGGAAGCGAAACATGGCACTCTTTCTGATAATGGCATCCAGAAAAATTTCTTTTGGTTCTGGTTCAAGTTTGTTGTGTACATATATTACCAGAACCCCATGATATATTCTCATTATACTGGAACCATATGGCTCTTAGACAATTCATTCTTCAAGAAGCTTAATTGCTTCTTCACCTTGTGATCAAGTTCACAGTTGTAGAAAACTTGCATTAAGGTTTTGTTCAAATTGTTTCCTTTGTTAATTTTTCCTGAACCCCATGATAGATTCTCATCATACTTGGTGTTAATCATTATGAAGCAGAGACAATTTATTCTTCAATTTTGCATCAAGGAAATGATTTTGATAAAAGTTTGAATTAATTATATTTCCAAAACCTCTTGATGGTTTTCTTTATAATTTGAAGTATTATTATATTGAGTGTTTTATTCCATTCTAGATAAATAAAGCCTTTCATTATCAGGAAATATGTTTCTTTTTATGATATGGAAGTAAAAATTCATTATGTACCATATTGGCACATGTACTAACAGTCAGTCAGTGAGTGTGCACTTGGATTCACAGAGTAACAATAACATGGCAGTAATACATACCTTGTATATGTATGCTGCAAAGTTTTTAACATGGGGTAAATTATTTTTTTTAATACTTTTTTGTTTTCAGATTATAGATTGAATCCCAGTTTACAGAGTTCTTGTAAAATGGACATAGAAAAATTTTGTAAAAGTGTTGTTGATAATAATAAAGATGACCAGTCCATGGAGGGAGAAGTAATACAGTGCTTGAAGCAAAGATTTGTAAAAAAGGTACATCAAGGTGTTATTGTCTTTTATCAATTATTCAGATTTTAGTCACATCAGTGTTACAGCTTGCCACAGGTACCAATGAAAGTGCATGGAATATGAAACCTGTTTGGTTTTGGTAGTTAACTACTCATTGGACAATGAAAGCAGTTTTCAACTAGGTCTAATTGCATCCCAATTTTGGTTAACATTGATTTTATAACTGGTTCAGTCTTGTTATTGTCAGATGAAAAAAGCATTTTTGGTGATGGGCACCCTTTTGATAAACAACACACTGGCTCTGAATATCTTGTAAATTAAATGGTTTGATTGCCACCATTGGACCAGTCCTTATCAGCTACAGTCATGTATTGTGGGGACAAGTCACATCTCTATTTGCCTTGACAAGATATGGCCTTCATAGTGTTGGTATGTTATAAAACACAAAATCATACCTATCTTTGTTAATGTGAAGCATTGTGGTCATAGCATCTGTCAAAGCTGAGGCATAGAATTTTAAAAAATTCTTGCTGATATTTTTGGATATGATTTCATAGGGTAGATAATAAATTTGTCAAAACACTGTTCTCAATCCAAAATGCAATGTTGAACAGGAAAATTATCAACCTTTTCTTAAACTTGTAACTTGTAAGTACATGCAATAAGAATTTTATGTTGACCGTATTTTGGTTGTTCTTCAAAACACAAATGAACAATTTTTAAACAAAAAATATGTTAATGGAGGAATAAGGAAATTCTCATTGCAAGAAAATGTCTTTGTTGATGAAATTTAAAAAAGGATTTACATGAAAATTGGAAATTTTCAAACATTTCTTGAGAGCAGATGCTGTCCAAGAAATGTACTGATGAGATATATGAGATCATCAAAGAAGCAGCAAAAGATTACAGACAAGACCCTGTCCTTGCCAAGGCTTGTAAAATGGAGGTAAGGGTTTAATAACGAAAGTTTAATTTCATTGTTTATATAATCATATGTTATTTGTCTTCAAGCTTTCAGCAATTGCAAATTTCTATGCAAGAGAAGGAAACACAAAGGACAAGGTTTATTTTACCTTGAATCAGCTTCAAATTCTGGTCAGATATACATTTCATAAATAGACTTGTGTTTGTTATAAATTGTTTCAGTATCGAATCGAGTTCAATTTGGTACAACTGTGATGTTATAGGCATATCCCAGTGTCATAACACATAACAAAATGGTAGTGGAATGCTGAGAAATGCAAGTTTAGCCAGTAATACATAATTTGGGTAATATTTAACATAGATAACAAGGAACAATCACTACCATATTTTGTCAAGTGGTGGCAAAGGCTAAACTATATTAAAATAAAAATGAATATTTGTTCTCTACTGTTCTTCAGAAAATATCCAACAATCAGAGAAAGTTCTAAATTTATAAAGTAAACTTCGAAGAAAACAATGTAAATATTTAACCATAATTACTTGAGAAACACCATATACAGTCAAACCCGGTTATGTTGTCGGCCTAGGGGTTTGCCAAAAAGCATCGAGATAACTGATGATTGAGATAAACGAAAACCAATATGGCGTCAGTATAATAACATGTGCTTGGAATTTCATTATGTACATGATGTGCGTTAGTAAATGAGAATGTACATGCACCTATTTTTGGATGTTTTTTTTTAAACAACATCATTGCCGAGATCTGTTTGATGAAACAATCTGCATGCTATAAAAATATACATGTTTGTTAACAACAAAAAGCATATGTGCACCAACTAACAGCAGATATTTACCAGTATACAACACAAACCACCGTCAGTTCTCGATACAAACCTTTATTATATTCTCCAACATTGCAAACACAAAGATTGCTAAAAAAAAAACGTGCAGGGTGTAGTTCGTTTTTACAAAACGATAACTAGTGTCAAAATTAAAATCGAGAGTCATTTCACTCTGACAGCTCTGAAAAGTATCATAAACAGAGTAGCTACAGCATGTTATCCTTCAGATAAGATCAATAAGAGTGAGTGAACTGTCATTGTAGTGAATGACCATACAGACCGTCATTCATCACGTGCTGCGTGAACTCAGCACATGCACAGTTAACAAAGTATGATCATTTTATTGGAAAGTCATAAGCTAGCATAAACGTAACCAATTGCAAGAAGTACATGTAAATTAAAAAATCAAAAGACCGTATTCTCGAAAATTAGTATATCCATTCCCACGAATGAAATTTACACAAGTGAACACCTGGCAATATTGGACCGTATATATTACTGCAGCATAAGTTAACACCCAATATAGGGATTCTTTAACTCCTGTATTTTGAAAAATAAATAATTATTTTTCATTATGCAAAAGTTATTTATTTGTTGTTTGCTATTTCTTCTTGCTGAGTTTAAGTGTCTGTAACAACCAACAAACAGAAGGATTAGCCATTCCATTAATTTTATCTGTTCTTTAGAAGTCGGTCAGTGGTAGGTATAGTATGGTAGTATAATTGACTGTCAAAACAAACAGTACTTGGCTATATAAGCAGATTATGATGTAACAATGCACCGCTAAGATGGGGTTGTAGATACAAACAAAGGATTATTTGTATACTGATTGATTCCCATTCATTACTTAGTTCAGTTTGTAGCTTTCTTCCATTCTCCTTTTTATTAATCCACAAAGCCATGAGTGTTTGTACAAATTAAATAACCAAAAAAGTCTGTTGACAGATGGGACATTTTTATCACCAATGGCAGTCGATCGGTCATGGGGATCAAGATAACTGATGCTAATTGGCAAATTTGGCCTTCTTTTGTGCTTGAGATATTAGGGTTCGGTGACATAAAAGAATTGACATAGACATAACCAATGTGAAAATGCTAAGACAAAGAGAAAATTTGTCGGTTCCACTTCAAAAATGTTGACTTAATAGTGTTGTCGAGGTAACCAAGGTCAAGACAAGTGGATTTGACTGTATATAGAGATATAAGCCAAGTAGGAAAAAATAAAAACCTGAAAGAAAAAAGGTCAGCTTATACATGTGACAAGGACTAAAGTTGAATTTTCTTGTTGGCTACCAGTATAAATTGTAATTGTAAATTACCAAAGACAAGATCACATGCCTAACCCAGGACCTCCTGTACTGTAACCCCAGGTGAATATAACCATTCTTTCAGATGGAGTAGCAATAACGATATTCAGTATGGCTGGAATACACGTGAGTGTGGGTTATGCACGTTTTAATGTTTTACCTGTTCAGGTTGGTGGGCTCAGATTATATGCGAATGAGCATATACACAAGTCTATATGGTATAAAATTAGGTTTAGAGATCTCTGTGTTTTATGCTAGATCATTTATATGTTACTTAAGGAAAGATATGTAAAGTTGAAATGAAACATTCAAGAATAATTTTAAATTATTTGTAAAGATTGATTTTGTTAAAGTATTTCTATTTTTTAAGTATTTGTGTTTTTAAAGGAATCATGGATTTTACCAAAGAAATGAATCGCATAAGTCTTGTTTTCCTTCAAGGATCAGCAGTACTGATCCCTTGCTGTAGTACTGACCCTATCTAAACCAGCAAATAATCACCTCCCAAATGCTTAAGTTATGGATCCAACAGAACTCTCAGACTCAGTTTCAAACTCATGTCCATCTTCCTCATGATGAGGTGGCCAGATGGGCAATGGGAGGAAATCTGCTGACTGCTCACATTTAACTGAGGAGAGAGGCAACCATTCCTGGATAGTTGCACAGTCTTTGCCAGGACCACCTCTTCTGATGTCTAGTTGGTTCCAATTGAAGATGTTGTCTGATCTAGAAGTATTCACTAAAAGATGTTGGGGGGGGGGTTGTATTATGTCTTGTTGGTCTTAAATGAAAATGATGCTGATCTGGTATCAAATATGGCCATCACAGCAGCCGTCTTGAAAAATCTTTTATATTTGTCCTGAATGGAAAGTATTAGTGTTTGGTATTTGCCAGAAGTCAAATTGGTGCCGATCTGATGTCAGGTGGGAGCCACCTAAAAAATTTGGTTACAGATACTTTTCCTAAATGAAAAACCCAATTGACATGTGATGTTCAGCAAAAGACTTTGGTAATTATGATCCTGTATCAAAATTACTGAACTGACTTCAAGTGTGGCTTGACTCTGATTCTCCTGAATGGATGATATCAACTTGTGGTTTCCACTATAGTCTTCAAATGGTATCTGGTTCTAATTTAATTATTATGTTTATACATCCAATATATCTGTTGTTACTTGACACTTTAGAACATAAGAGATTTTTTCAACACTGGTCTGTTAAATGAAAGAAATAGTCTCATCATTAATTCCTGAGAATTCTTTACAGACAAAAGAGCATTGGTCTTTTTGAGGGACTCTTGTTTAGTGCATGATCTGTCAAAATTGTCCTTTGTGTGTATTATTTTAGATTCTTTTGGATGTAGATATCCTTGGTTTGATTTTAGATCTAAAGAACACTTTATTTAGATCACATTTTGTGAATAATTTCAGATTTAATAAATACCCAGATCTTTGTATGTATTATTTTATCTTTAGCGAACACTCATGTTAAATACTCATTGTTTTTCTCAATGTGTATGATTTCATACCTAATGAACACTCATGCTGATCTGTTTGTAGTATATCACACCTAGTCAACACCCATGTTCAATACTCTTGTACAGGATTTCGCATCCAATGAACATATGAGATCCCATGTGTATGATTTCAAATCAAATGAACACCTGTGTACTTGTAAGATCTTCTGTTTTATATAACTTCAGATCCAATGAACATTCATGTGCATGTACAGATCTCTTGTTTATGTTTTCAGAGCTAATGGACACTCTTGTACAGGTACAGCCTCATGTATGATTTCAGAGCTAATGAACACTGTACATGTACAAACCTCTTGTATATGATTTCAGATCTAACAAAAACTTGTACATGTACAGACCTCTTGTGTATGATTTCAGATCTAACAAACACACATAGAAGATCCTCTATATGTATATTTTCAGATCCAAAAGTATTGTCATGTGGAACTTGAGAAGCTGGAAACAGAGGGAGATGATGGGGGACAGATTGAGGAATGTCTGAAAGAAAAACTTTATGACAAAAAAATAAATCAGACCTCCCGATGCTTCCAGGTGAGTTTATATTCAGTGATGGTCACTGTTTTTTGTGTATTTGATTCACTGTGGCCTTGGGTGGGTGCATGGTCCAAGGCACTTACCTTTTTAGATCTCTGACATCGCACAAGGTGGGTTTGAATCTTTAGTTAGCCAACATCAGAATGTGAGAAAGTTTGCCCATTAGTGATTCTAACATGTGTTCTCAGCTTTTTCTTCCACAAGATATACTGGCTGCTAAGTATAGCGTATTGTGTGGAAAAATTTGAGTTATGCATGATTACAAAAGTAAAAGACCGCTTTGGTGGCCTAGTGGTTAGAGCATCCATCTTGGATGCAGGAGGTTGTGGGTTCAATCCCCAGCCAAGTCGTACCAAAGATTTATAAAAATTATACTAACAGTTACCTTGCTTGGCACTCAGCATTAACACATTAGTGTTACGTCTTGTCAGCCTAGTGTCTGGATAATGTGAGTGGGTGGGACATCATTCGACATGCCTGTAGCATGATATCTCAGTGCTAGACATCACTAAAAACTCCCACACTTAAGACATCATAGCAATATGACTAGAAAGTTGTTAAAGCTACATTAAAAATCCAAATCCAAACAAAGTAAAATATATTTATGTCAGATTTATGGAAGTACAGTCCTACCCATTTATATCAACATCGCTTATGTCAACAACCAGCCTATGTCAATAAAAGAGCAAAGTCTCTTGGTCTACTATTACTACCAAAATTGTCATGCTTATGTTGACATCGAGATGAAAGAAAAGTATGTCACCAGAATCCCTTGGTCTTGACTTGAACAAATCCTTTGTTTATATCATTTATGTCGACAAGCTGCCAGTTCCTACCCATTCTTTGTTCAACAATTAGTTGATCTTGCCGCCAGGCTTTAATTTTTACCACCTTATCATTTATGTCGGCAAGCGGCCAGCTCCGACATGGACTTTATTCAACATTTAGTTGATCTGGCCAGCAGGCTTTATTTATTTTTAAACGGGCACAAAAACAGACTTTTGTTTGGTCCTATAAAGTTAGCCTCTCGCAGCGACTTAAATAAAAGCAATAAAATTTAATCTGATTCTTGAATTTCCAAAGTGATTGGTGATTAAAACAATTTTATTGTGCTCTGAAAGTTTCCTTTTTAATTTTAATTTTATTTTATGATCGCTACCAATGGCAGTGTAAATGCTGATTAAATTTACAGTCTCTGGAAACTAAATATTTGGCTGTTAAGGGAAGATGAGAGGGGCGTCTCACAAAGATGTCTGTGAAAATTTTTAAATGTATTGAGCTGAGATTGTTACAATATTGTATTGTAAGAATCATTTTCTTTTAATACCTCATTAGCACATGTCAAAGTATACAATATTATGCCTTCATTAATCATACCAGCCGCATATCTCTTGTTCGCTTTTATGTTCTTTTCACGATGATTTCTGTAACTATATACAAGTGCTATTTAAATCAACTTGTTGACAGGTTTTCATTTTCCTGTGAATAGCCCCATCCAACAGACTGACCAAACTCTAGGTCAATTTAAGTACAAGTACATGTACTTAAAGCATGTAAGTAAATGTGATAATGCCGACATTAAGTATCATCGTAATGATTTTCAAATCAGGATGTGACTGATGCAATATTTTATTGTGGATTTTATTACACAAAGTTAACCAAAATATAATTTGTCAATATACAAGTGTCTTTCACACTGGTTTTGCCTTCATGTACAGTGACATAGTGGATCACTGCCATCTCACCTCTGTCTGTGCGAGTATAACCACAGGAGTCTGCAGTTTTATCAATAAAGCACATGAAATTTCTGACATGTAATAACCTTAACGGAATTGTCTGCAGTTTTATATAATTCTGATAAGGTGATTTCATGTTGTCAGGAATTTTATCATTTTTTTTTATTGATAAAACTGCAGACTCCTGTGGTTTAACTTTAATCTTTTTTCCGAAACCACCATCCCCAAATACTTATCTCGACGTCCGCTTATGTCAACAATTTTTCCTCGGGCCTGAGCATGTCGATATAAGCGGGTAGTACTGTATTAGGCCAAATTATGAAACTAAAAGTTAAATACACAATATAAAGCTCTCAAAACCTTTCATCCTTTTCATAAATATTTTGATGGAGAATTCATATTGTTTATACTGTTGTAATGTCAAGTCCTTTTGCAAAATGAAGGGAGATTTGCAGCATGAAAAATTAAAATGCTAAACAAAGAAATAGGACTTAAATTAGAATGTGTTTAGTTACCTGTTTGAAAATTTACTTAATAACTGGATAGTTGCTTTGGAACTATTTTGACCTTGATCATTCATGATATTAGGAACAAAGCTTTTGAAAATGAAATTTTAGAAAATCTTTTGCATAATGTATAGCTCTATTAGTCCTAAAAATCTTACATGAAGACATTTCATCTTGTAGTGTATTCAGCCCTCAGTACAAATCTGTTATCACTACTTCTCCAAAAGTATGGAGGATCACTGCAAAACTTTACAAACACGTCAATCCCAGGTGACCCCGGAGTTCAAATGTCTTATGTGTTTGCCTTTACCAATCAATGCCATCTCGGCTTTGTCCATGGGTTTGAATTTCAGGCTGAGCATTTGTTGGTATACGAGAAAGCCACAATTAGTTTTCTGTGGATTGATGGTTCTTCCTAGGATTTTCCCTGGTTCTTACTACACCAGTTATACTGGCCCCCTTGCATAGCTTATCTTGCACTGAGAAATGATATTAAGCTAAAACAAACTACAGCAGCATGCATTTCAATGTCTAGTTAGGCCTAAATGAAAATCTTGCTCCTCAGTAATCAAATGCAGCTTCCATGGCAGTCATTTTGAAAATATTATTGCTTCTGTTACTTCTAAATGGATGGTCCTGTCAAGAGGGCTTTTCACTTAGAGTTTTTATAATATCTGGTTGGTCCTAAATGATCATGGTTCCCCAGAGTCATCCAGTATGATTGAAATGATGGCTGTCATGAAAATCTTGTTACACCTCACCTTCTCCAGCATTTTGTCAAAACAGATAGTCCAAGTCATTCAGAGGGGTTAAAGGTTTTGTTCATCCACAATCCCATCCCCTCTTCTCCTCTTTCCTCTTTACAGATGCACTGTCAGACCAGTAGAAGGATTCCTTTCTTCAACAGAAGATATGGTGACTAATCAAAAGGTGTTGGTGCTTGCACAAAGACCACAAGCCTTAGGGCTTTATTTCAGGCTGTTTCTTTTTGGAACAGCAAACAGTTGAGATCCATCATCAACTAGAGTCACTTCAGCAAATTCAGATAGATTTGGCATAATCAATCCTCTTCTCTGTTGGGACGAGTATGCTGTCAAGTCTCTATCTCACAAATGCCAATTTGTGTCATTTTTTTTGTTTTTTCTTACTGCAACAAAGTTTATCAGTTCTAAGTTCTCCCTTTGGCCTTAATATCAACCATTGGGGCTTTACCAGGATTATGGATTATGTTGCCACCCTGTTTCGATCAACATCATCTGCACTGATTGTGTTGTACCTGGACAATGTACTCCAAAAATTTATGGTAAGTTCTGTTATACCCCAAGATAAAAATGATCTCTCTTTTAGATCATCCAGGCTTTCTAGGGAACTGGGAAAAGTCGGAGTTTGTCCATCTGGACATGAAATTTTTAACTTACTGGAATCTAGTGTGACTTTCTTGTATTCATGTAAGCAGAATCATCAGGCTTATGGTGAGTCTCTCCAACAGGACTAGGATTTCCGTGATAGAATCCTTACCCAATCACAATACTAAAAACTCTCCCAATCACCCCAACCATACGATCATTCTTGTTAGTATCTCACTCAAATTTGGTAAGTATAGTTTCAGTACTCAGCATTTGACAAGAAGAAATTTACTAATCATGGATTCCTGGAATGTCTTTTCAGCCAGTAGAGTGTCCCTTTGAGCTTTCTCTATAGTTTTACACAAATCTAAAGCACTTTACTGCAGTTACCTTGACACTAAATAACCTACTTGTTTTGCAGTGCCATAAAACAACCAAAAATGATAAGAATCCAATTTATTCCATTACATCTAGAACAGTGACATTCTAATTTTCTTTCCTTTCCAATAACAGATTTTCCTCGTGTTAATATATCTGAGACAGCTCATTTTTTTGTTCATCTTTTTATTTTTCTCATAAAATTTTGGTTTTCCCTCCTGAATCATTATATTTAAAAAAAAAAAAAAAAAATTCCAATATATCATGTACTAACACATGGCATCTTTGTCAGAGCTGTTTAACTTCATTATTTCATGATGACTTTATTATGTATTCATTCAGGAGGTGTTACGACTTTCTGTAGAAGTTAAAATAGATGTGAATATAGACCCTATACTGCATTCCACATGCCAAAATGATATCAACCGCTTCTGTGGAGATGTGCAGTCTGGAGATGGCAGACGTAAGTAGAAATTAGAATGTAAAAAAAATGTCGGAAAAAGTTAAGGAGATAGAGTATTATAGATTTGGAAATAACTTTTGTGCAGAAAACATCACTTAAGTTTGATTTTTAGATAGTTATTTGCATTGATATACATTGGCTGCTACGTTTTAGATTTATTTTCCTCAATCTTTAAGTTTTAGCTTGACATTTGGCAATGTCTTAAAAAAATATAATTTTAAAGAGACATAGATATTAGCATGTAGTTGCTTTAAAAATGAAAAAAAACATATCAGTCTGTTGTTGTGTTGTGGATAAATAGGAAAGTGAGACATCTTTGTCAATTGATAAATCTTGTTTGGGATACAAATGAGCAGCTTGATCATATTTCCTTGTGAAAACAGGTACATTATTCCCTCAAGAGCAATCCTAATTAACCTAATTGCTTTGAACATACATGCTAAGTAGGACAACTTAATGATTACATTTTATTCCATCATTTAACAATTGGAAAATGTTTAAAATGATACTTTTTCTAAGAAGTTAATTTTTCATGCAGCTCACTCATTATTAGGCAGTAGTTGAATTTCATAACAAATTATTGCACTGTGTAATAAACTGTGATATAGGTAGAACAGCATGATGTAATGAACTTGTACATGGGGGTGGGGGACCACATATGCATCAAATGATGTTTTAAATGGAAATAAAGATATGCATCAAGCTTGCTTTCAACACATATTCTCATACATTTAATACACCATTTCAGATGCAATGATTTTACTTTGGTCATTTGGTTCATTGCTGTATCATATTATATCTGGAATCATGCTAAAATAAAGTGTCTTGTGGATGATGGAGAGTGGTATAGGACAGATGCCATAATTTGATAAGAGCTATTTCATAAAAAAATAATGGACAGGGTCTTGGAAGGATTTATTTTTATGCAGCCCACGAGCTGTATAAGTTTGATTGGATTTTTCAGCCCAAAACTCTTTATTGCATTCTGGAATACTTCCACCATCCATTTAAAACTAAGAATGCAAATTAAATATTTGTGCCTTTAAGCTTCCCCCACCCCCTTTTGAACTCCCAAATACTGTTTTTCCTTAAACAACCCTAACAAGTTGGACAGCAGTAGATCTTCATGAACAGCTATGTTTAGTGTATTCCTTGTTCCTTCTTCAATGTTGTAAATTAAAAATTCATTCACACTGAAAAAAACCTGCCATATTATTTGCATTTTGCATCCTTTGAATTAATGTACTTGTATGATTTTAAAAAGATTTAAGGATTACTTGGCTGGAATCGTATTATCTATTGTGTGATGACGTTTTGATATTGAACAGTTTTTCTTCTGCATATTTACAAAAAGATTTCATAATGAGTTAAAAATATTTTGAATTGTTATAAAACTTCAAAGTGAGGTGGATTTTTTATGTTGCTGTTGTAATAGTAATTGTTTACTTGAGAACAACTAATTGTTTTACGGTGTCTGTTGTTCAAAGTGTATTTTGATAGTCAAGCAGATATACTATGAATGATAAATATTGAGGCATACCTTTGAATTCTCCCATAGGTATATTGTTTCGCTTTTTATTAATTTTGCAGAAATGACTTGCCTTCTTTCAATTCAAGAAGATCATCCAGCAAAATTGAGCACCAAGTGTTTAAAACTATTACAGCAGAGAAAAGCACTCTGGGAATTGTCAGCCAAAGTAAGTACTGTGGTATCCCTCTTGTTAGCCTAGTAACTCCCATATTACCCTGGCCTCCCATGATGCTCCACACCATTGAATAGCTGATACCAGTGGAGAAGGTCAAGAAATGATTTTAAAAAATGCATTGGCAATAAAGAAACAACATTTAATATGTTATTTCCAGCAGTTTTGCCACTGGATATTTTGTTGTATTCGTCAAAACTATGGCAAATAAAGAATTATTTAATATTTATTTAAAGTGTCACTCTGCAGTACCATCATTTTCAACCATTATGTTTGAGTTGGGTGGGTGAGTGTAGTGATATATTGTGCATGGTTGCCCTTTTATTGTGTCTGAGTTGGTATATTAAAAGGAACGTTTTATCAGTTGTAGTTTGCTGTTAGGTTACATTAAGTTTTAAATAAACTTACTTTCCTGTCATGCTGCAAACTTGTAATTTAATATGTAATAATTGAACAGATAATGGTTTTATGTTGGATGTGATTAGGTTTGCAAGTCAGTAGATTCCTATTAAAGCAATGCAGTTTTGGAGCTCTACAGTTTTACCATTTCTTTCTATATCATTTAGAGAAATGTTTTCTAATTGAATTGTGATAACCATGACTGAAAATCTTTATAGATCAAGTGTTATTAATAGTACTACATCAAATACTTGCTCAGAGAATAGGTCTAAATCTGAGATCACTGACTCATTTTGATGCAGAAATTATTAGATTGATGTAGCTAATAACAGAGTATCGTTATCATTACAAAAATTTTTCTTTTGTAAGGTAGATGCTAGGTTTACCTAATTGTTTTTAAGCATTGACAATGTTAAGGGAATTGTTTTAAAACAAAAATTTTTGTTGGAACTTAATATTATTTACCTTTTTAATTTAATTGTTATGATATTTTGACTTAAGAATAGACGTTGCTTGATTTTAAGCAGTATTAACAGTTTATCATTCTGTTTACTTTTAATATGATGATCACTGGTCAGATATGCAGGAATCTTAGTGTTATCTATTACCTATTAGAACTGCTACTTAAGGTGCATTTTAAATTCGAAGTATTCTCAATGACATGAAAATCGGTTTATTATAATGTTAAAACTTGATGTAAGATAACTGTAAAACACAATCGATCAAACTGTCATTTAAATAAAGCGTCTGTCTTTACATGCTCCCCATTCCCCAACTCACAAATAATGGCTAAAATAACAGTGCTGCATAGTGATTTCAAACCAATGGTACATCTTTAATTGACATAATTATGAAAGCCATTGGCAACACATCTGGAAATAAATTTATTTCCATTCCTTTATCGCCAGCAAATTTTTGTATTTCTGTCAGTTGAAGTTCTCCACTGGTATCGGCAATTCATTGATGGTTTGCCTCACCTCTTATGTGGAGCATCAAGGAAGGTCAGGATACCACACTACCCTTATTGTGAGGCCACCACTTTTTTTAGCAGGTGCCTTTCTGGAGGGAGTGATATAGGTATATAATAATTAAAATATAATGTAAGAAAGGTCTAACTGGTTTTGAAGAATTCAGTATTTAGAATCATATGAATGTTAGGTACTCAATGTGATAAAACTTCTTGTAGTATCATTTGAAATGTGTATACCATAATTAATATATTTTTATGCCTCTCACAGTTTGTATATTTATAGTTATTAATTTTGTGGTTTAAGATCTAGAAATATGTAAAATAATAATGGATACAAAAAAAACTGCAACGGCAGTCACTTGAATGGATGAAACAGTATTACAACATGTAAGAGCACAAATCATAGACGTGAGAAGATTAATAATTACACTGTCTTTGTATCCAAGTTTATGACATTATTGGAAGCCAACACAGCCAACAACACTTAAGCAATACTACCACCTGCATAACATAAATAAAACATCTGTCAAGATCATTAACACCTGCTTTGTGCTTACATCAGAGTACTCGGTAAAAGTGGAAGCCAATGCATCCAACAACACTAAGGCAATCAGTTAATTAAGTTCCTATATATAATCTTGTACTTAAACCAGAAAAAAGAAGAAAAAACTGTAATAGCAGTCACTAGAGTACTCGGTAAAAGTGGAAGCCAATGCATCCAACAACACTAAGGCAATCAGTTAATTAAGTTCCTATATATAATCTTGTACTTAAACCAGAAAAAAGAAGAAAAAACTGTAATAGCAGTCACTAGAGTACTCGGTAAAAGTGGAAGCCAATGCATCCAACAACACTAAGGCAATCAGTTAATTAAGTTCCTATATATAATCTTGTACTTAAACCAGAAAAAAGAAGAAAAAACTGTAATAGCAGTCACTAGAGTACTCGGTAAAAGTGGAAGCCAATGCATCCAACAACACTAAGGCAATCAGTTAATTAAGTTCCTATATATAATCTTGTACTTAAACCAGAAAAAAGAAGAAAAAACTGTAATAGCAGTCACTAGAGTACTCGGTAAAAGTGGAAGCCAATGCATCCAACAACACTAAGGCAATCAGTTAATTAAGTTCATATATATAATCTTGTACTTAAACCAGAAAAAAGAAGAAAAAACTGCAATAGCAGTCACTTGAATGGATAAAACAATACTACAACATGTAAGAGCACAAATCATAGACCTGAGAAGATTAATACTTATACTGTGATTATATCCAAGTTCATAATATTATTGAAAGCCAACAGTGCTAAAACAATACTAGCACCTGTATGAACACAAATCAAACAACTGTTAAGATGAATCACTTACACCTGCACTGTGTTTTCATGTGACTACTCAATGTCAGTGGAATCCAATGCATCCAACAACACTAAGGCAATCAGTTAATAAAGTATGTCTATGTGATCTGTTACATAAACCATTGTCCATAATGTTGCATCATCACTACTTTCTGATGATCATGGTGCCAACACAATGGCTTAAGTGTGGTAAAATTCAGCTTCCAGTAGATCTCCTCACTGCCTAGCTTGTCAGAAGCTGTAAGCATGGTACAGGAGCATTCTACCAGGCAGCTGATACAATAACTGACACCTATACTTCAGTCACCATTTTAGAAAAGAAAGAAAAGAAATTATAAGTTCCAGCGAGGAAAACAAAGCAGAGATAGCCAGATGTTTGATTGATTATGGGGGTTTCCAATGCTTGCCACAAATCTGAATTGTAAGATCAGTGGAACTTTTTTGTAAGATAAATGAGGCCAGTGTACAGAGTATAAGAGACCAGCACATCAAGTTGAAAACGAAAAATTGGGAGAAAGAACATAAAAATCTCCTCAAATCACCAATAGGTAACCTTTTGATGTTTGTCACAGAGGTGCAAGATTTGATCAAGAAGGTCAAAATAAATAGGGGAGTGATGAATATTAGGATTGTAATAGATGGGGAGACTGATCATCAAGCAAATTCACAGTCATCTGGCACATTATGGTGGACACATCAGCATCACCAAGTATTGGCCGAGGTCACTACTTTATAATATGGGATTTGTTAATGCAAAAAGGTACAAAAGGCATTAAACAGCTGCCTAGCGAGTTTAATGACAAAACAGTTGTGGATAACGTAAAAATTATAGCAAACAATATTCCAGACTGTCTTGTGATAAATTTGGATCAGACAGGGTGCCACTGTATGTCAGGTGCAATGCACTAGAACAAAATCCAATACTCACTTGCCCACACAGCTCATTTATGCAGGGAAGACTGACAGATGTCTGCCTAAGGATGTAGTTTTCCTGACCATTTGGATGTGACTCGGATAGATGCTGGAGTAATGAAGACTATGATTTTTATGTGGATAATGTCATCATTCCATATGTGAACCAGACACATGACCAGCTGCCCCTTCTTGAATGCAGTCAGTTCCAGTTTTGAAAATCATGCTTTGTAGTATCAATTAATTCCACAACAATCATTTTTCACAAATAAAAAGTGAATAAAGCCTGAGTGCAAGCACATGTGCATATTTTCAAAGAAGTCATTTTTTAGGAATTAAAATTTGAAAAGTAATTGTGTTCAGTTTTGTTTGGTTTTAAAAAGAAATTCCTGCAATATATTGTTTGGAACTGGAAAATGAAAAATAGTTTGCATTTTATGGTGATTCTGACCTGAGCTAATGGAAATTTTATACCAACTTTTAAGACTTTTGATATCAAGTAGCAAAAATGGATAATATTGAAGGTCGTGAATCACTTAACTTTCTTATCATTTAAATTCTTCAAAGTTTGGAATGACAATTTTATAAAAAGCCACTGTATCACATGTGAAAAAGAAAATACCCTCCTCTTATCCCTACAATGCTCAAGGACATAGAATAGACCCAGTAAAGCATCCTGCATGTTGTCAGAGGTTAAACATCCTTTTGGTAATAGAGTGGATTTTGTAAGTTCAACTGAAAAAGATTTAGTTTGTTACCATTGAAGCAATATGCACATTGGTCTCAGCTTTTAGAAGGTGGGTGGTTAGAAGGGCCCAGTCTAACCAATTAGCTACCATGGATGCAACATGGTTCACACACCTCGTTAATGACAGATTCAATTTCATTATCTATACATTTATATGGTAATGAAACAAGTCCATATTCACCTAATGACAAATTAAGTGCTGCAAACAGTTGTGTACATTTGTGCCATTTTGCCTGTATGGGTCAATGCTTGATATGTGAATGTTTTGAGTTCAGCTTTTCATCCCAAAGCCCATGTGGTGCTTAAATTGTCAGAAGCAGGGCTACTATAATGATGGCATCACAGAAAACAAGTCTGCCCAAGGTGTGAACAGGAGGAACCTGATAGACTATTTTGCCATAGAAAATCTTATGTATTTATTGTTCTTCTCATACTCGTAGTCAGTGGCTGCCCTAAGTGGAAACTTGATAAGGAGATTCAACCTGAAAGCAGGAGAAGGGCACGAAGTTTTCTTGAGGATAGACAATTTGTGGAAGCCACAATTCCACTAGAAAATTCTACATCAATATAGCTAAGGTGGAAAAGAAACATTCCCAAAAATTCTCTCTGGACCCAAGCAGACATTAAGTAGCCACAGTTTATAATCTTGACACTACTCAGACCAGTGTAAGCAACTACATGAGCAGAGTGTAAAGCAGATAAGAAATTTAATCATTGTAACAGTGAGACAAATAAGAAACCTAAGTTTAGAAGACCAAAACTGGTTAGATTTAGCCCACAATAAAATGCAGCAAACCACTGGCCCCAGCTGTCCAAGCACAAGTAAATCATTGCAAAAATAAAGCCAGCTGTTGCAGTTATTTGAAGAAATCTAATAATTGCTAACTTCACTACCAGAATTTCAAAAAACACATTTGCTAAAACATTCTCCAAATAGTTTTGCTGAAAATGTATTCTTAAACTTTATGCCACATCAAAGACCTGAAAGAAAATGCTTAAAGTCACAAATGCTTATGATTACATAGATAATTGAAACACTTACTTGCTACAGCCCTCAATACACTACTTAATACTTTTAATATTTGCAAATCTGGCAGCATCTCAATGTCATGGTAAGAAACAACAATGATACTTGTACCCAAACCTGACAAGGATCGTACTGTCCACACCAACTATTCTTTCATAGTACTAACAAACTTTTTTTTTTGAAATCGTGGAAGGAATGGTAACTGACAATACCATTACACTTTAATGTGGATCCTTGCACCATGGAAGCCAGTCATCCTTTTCAACAGCAAAATTAACAATAGTCAAATGCCTAACTACAGGAAATGAAGGCTCTTTAATTGCTAATGACTTATTTTACTTTCTCCAAGTCAAAAAGTATGCATGATATTGAATGTCATATGCAGATATACTTCCAGCTCTGGAATGGTTATAAGAAAATGAGTTCAAGTTTTTGATATAAAAACCAGTATGTACTGATGCCAATTCTGTAAAATACATGATGACCCAAACCATCTTGCCCCTGTTGTGAAAGAGACCAATTTTTTGTAACTTGTTTTTTGACCATTAAAATCTAACTAGCCTTTAACATATTAGCTACCTGAGGGTAAAGTGTCTTAAGTATTTGATTTAATGAGTCATGGCAAACACAGACTGTTATTCAGTTTGACTATCATTTGATTGTATTTGGATCAGCCCATAAACATTGCCTTCAAGTTCTTCATCCAATACACAATTAGAAACTCAAGCTTTGGGAGCTTTAACTTACTATCACTTTATTAGTAATAAATTCGCTCTTCATTAATCAGACTTTAATTTCATCATACACTCCCAGCTTGTAAGCCCTCCTACCCTGATTTTTAAAATGAAAAGCATCAAGGATATAATAAATGCACAGAACTTGATCAATCATTCATTCATTTATGATTTTTAAATTGTTTGCTTCTAAGTGGGCCCTAACATTGTCACTTTCTTTCAATTCAAACCTAAAGGAACTAGAGTACTAACACTGCATTCATATTTACACAGATATGTGTTGTTCAGACAGCAATATTGGTGTACTCCATAGTATTCTGTAAGCTTTGAATAATTCTGTAAATTTCTGTAACTTTGAGATGAAAGTGTGTATTTCTGCCACCCCATATTTTTCCTCTCCATATTTTGGACATATTAGACATTGCATTCATAGGATGCAGATGACAGTGTTTCCTTCTCTGTAGGTGTAGCCCTCATATCAACCCCTTCACTGAAATGAACTATCCACATTCAGAAAATGACATTGAACAGGCTCTTTGATTACATTGAAAACTTAGATTGGTTTGAAATGCAGAGAAGATGATGTTAGGGACCAATTGATGACAGTTGGGTTAGAAATTGTAAATAAATGGATGAAATGAGTACATTTTGTACATCTCCATTGTGATGATATGTCTAATAACAAAATAATGGTTCCTGCACAGTAAATTGAGTTCAGAACCCCATATCTTAGCAAAATAAGTTTAGGTCATTGAGACCCATTAGTCAATAATGTCCAGAGTCAAACCAGACCCTACTAGAGCCTTTAGAGGTTGTGTGTATAATGTCCCGTTCATGATATTCTTGTTTAAATGATTGTTAGAATTAAATGGTGTTTTGCATGTCATGGAACTAAATCATTTAGACAACTTATTCTCTTTGACTCTTTACAGCTAAATCACAAAACATGAAAAATGAGAGTAAAATTTTAAGGATTCCCTGTGTCTGCTTTAAGTTTTTAAAAAATTAAAAACTGGAGATGGGACTTGGTTTCTAATTTGCTCAGAGAAATACAATCATTATTTAGCTGTAGTTAATTTTGCTTTGTTATTTTATACTTACAGGTAGCTCCACCAGAGTCATTTGGGGAAATATACAACCAAGTGATAGAATCGCCAGCCCGACACTATCTTATTGGAATCTTTATGACAGTAGTAGTTTTTATACTTTGTGTTGGAATAACCTGTGGTCGAGTTTCAAAGAGAGTTGCAAAAGAACATAAAAACAAATGATGAACAAGATCAAAACTAATCTATTTTTTATATAACCTTTTTCCCGACCATCCCTTTGTGCCTATGTCCTAAAAATAGAATAAATTATCAGTTCAGACAAAATTTGGTTAACAAATCTTATGATGTTCCTGAAAAGCTTTTTGAAAATATTTTCTGGTGTTTTGTTTAACATGTGAAATTTCCTATATTAGAAGCTTGTAACTAAATCATATTATCGTTATTAATCCAAATATCTGGATTCTTCAAATTCGTAAACAACATGTTTCCAAATTTTTAAAACACTGTCATTAGTGTGTAAAATTTTTGGATAGCAAGTACTTATATTTAAGATAAAAATAAGTTCATGTTGGCATGTAAACTAACATTTATTTTTCCCATACTCAGAAATTTGTGGTAGAATAGACAACTGTTAGACCTTAAAACAATTTTGGTTACTCTAATTAAATAGTCTCACCAGCTTATTATTGTAACTTTACTGGCTATAGACCAAAAAAAATTTGTGTGACCTGTTTTCCATCAATCATCCCTTCATAAGAACAAGTTACTGCTAATTTGTTTAAATTACTGGCATGATTGTCATGAAATTCAAGGTTTTGTTGGTAATGAAAAGTAAATAGTACCACTCATTTATCAAATATGGCCACCCCTGTTTCATTGTGCATAGTCTTGTTGACATTGCTCCATATCAACATAGGATTTTCACTAGAAGTCTTCTTTTGATGTCTTGTGTTCCTGAATGAAATGGGGCTGATCTG
This sequence comes from Potamilus streckersoni, assembly GCA_016746295.1. Taxonomy (NCBI): domain Eukaryota; kingdom Metazoa; phylum Mollusca; class Bivalvia; order Unionida; family Unionidae; genus Potamilus; species Potamilus streckersoni. The sequence goes on along the minus strand of JAEAOA010001913.1, from coordinate 1,163,262 downwards.
AAATCATATCGACATGTGGTATTCAAAAAGGGACTTACGATATTGGTTAAGAACAAGAAATATGCCAATCTGAGATTTAATAATCATGTTGTTATAGACTTCTTGTGATATCTTGTTGGTCCTAAAGCAATGCTCAAGAATGTCTTTAGATGGTTTCAACTCTCAGCTGTTAAAAGAAACATTACACTTACATTAGAAAATTCTTTTCAGCCAGTAGAGCATCAATCCCTTCATGAGACTCTTGTTTATCATACTCTTAGATGTGATTTTATTTTTCCGAGGTGTCGTCATATTCTTGTCACTCTGTCACTTTGTCAAAACAAGTTTACTTTCTGTGCATATTACATTTAGAATCAAACTAAGTTCCCTTTCCTGTATAGAGACCATATGACTCTTCAGTACTTTTGTACTTCAGTTATGTGTTTTCATGTCAAACACTGCATACAGGCTTGTGCACAAAATGGGTGTGTCTTATTCCTGAAGTGATGACTTGTTTGGAAATATCTAATACAGCGTGACATTTGTGAACACTTATCTCCATTGGCAGTATATTAACACAAACAAAAAAACATAGACACCAGAACTGCAAACATTAGCAAGGATATAATGCAAAATGCATTTAACTGTCTGATGGGGATAGAATGCATTAGGTGCATCAGAAGGAATATTAATTTTCCTAATGATGTTCTGGCTTTAATTGCATACCAATTATCCGGACAGATAAAGTAATGATTCTTTATTGTATTAATATTTAGATTAATGACACAAAATATAAGTTGAACTCATCCATTTGCATTAATTTTAAGCTATGTATTGACCTCAGTGTTATCAGAATTGCACTGATATTAAGGAAGCTGTAGCATGACTATTCCATTTCTTGCATATCTATTCATATCTGTGCTCTGACCTTGATAAATTTGAAATGGATCATGCCTGCTAATTTAAAATAAATTCATAAAACATGAAATAATTTTTGATGAAATTTTAATTTGAAAAAAGCCCAGAAATATGACAAAAATTATTTTTATTTTATTTGACATAAGTAAAATATTGTAGTAAAATGAAGGTGAAATACATTTAATCCTCAATTACTACGCCTTTTCAATACATACTGTTATGTCACCTTTTATCTAATGAATTTTTATACATGTTACAGATGGATAAAGTCATTATTAGGGACTTATATAAATTGCATATGCATAGAGGGGGTAGGAGTATATTTGACAAAAGTGTGCACCTGCATGTTGAGAGGGGAAGGGGGTATTGTTATTAAATATGTATGTTCTGCACTTTAAGTATTGTACAAAAGCTTTGTTGATGATTTTGAGTAAAATTTAAGCCAAGTTGTACAGTAGATGTTAATACTTCCTGACTTTTTTTTTCAACCATTAAGAATTATTCAGGATAAGTTTCATTACAATGCATTAAAACTTAAAACTGCTTATTTTAATGAAACTTAATCTTTAAAAATTTGATTGTCCCTGCTATTGTTGGAAGTGGACGGGATGATGCACAAGCATATGCGTTTTTTTTTAATACAAAATTGTATGTTGTGCAATAGGAGGGGTTGAAACTGGCCAATATTTTGCATACATACTATATGGATGTTCCCTTAGGATATATTAACCTAACACACACATTTAATATGTAGTTGCCAAGTATTTTGTGATACCTAAATGTAAATAATATAATGCTTGTCTGGTGTCTTAGCTTACAGTGTTAAAAAATATATGATCTCCATTTTATGCCTCACTACTTTGCCTGTATGAACCAAGGACCACTATAAAGCTTGGTGAGTTGATTTAGCTTTAATGCCTTCTCACAAAGGTAATTATGTTTTGTTAGCTGTATAGTAATAATACAGGCATTCTACCTGTACAATGAACAGTTTTATTATTTTGAATTATGCTTATTGCCTATTAAATTTAAAAAACGTTCTAAACTTAGATTTCTTAAGAAAGTCTTGCTTTGATAGTTAGCTCTTATGAAAGGTGAAACTACTGTACAATACACCACAATAGACATGTACATTTTGATAAATTCAAAGTGTGTCACAAATTTTAAATATTGTTAGAATTTGTGGATATATGTATTGTTACAAAACAACACTCCAGTCTGTAATACTGAGGGATATGGCTTTGTGTGTGTCCATTGCCTGTCTGAGCAGTTTTGTTTTTGAAGCAACAAACACACCAGTCAGGATATGTGGGTATCTGAGGAAAGGCTAGAATCTGGGACTTATGTATTCTGCAAAAGGAGGAGACAATTAGTTTGGAAGATGTTACAATTTGCTTTCAGTTTAATAGGCCTAATATTAGCCATCCAGTAGCCCTTGTTCTTTCATAGATATCATATATATGTAAGGTTTGTATCGTGTACTATGTTAAGAAACACAGTGGAGAACACTTTCACATTACCTTTGAATGATTCTAATTTTGTAACCTACACTGCACATGGTCTAATTACAAGTTTACTGATGAGAGATATTCAACTTTTCATGCCTTGTATTCAACTTATCACACACCTTGAAGGCAGTCTCTTTACTTGTATGGCATTGAATAGCTTCAGCTTGTCTACCTATGGTTATGGTCATTCTGGCTAGACATCATGCCAAATGAAATATTACATTCTGATTGGTTAAAGTCACAGTTACTACTAATTCTTCTAACTTAGGTGCAACTTTTAGTGTGTTTTGCTAAGTGTGTGTGTGTATATATATATATATATATATATATATATATATATACTTTGTGGAGTTGCCTTTTCCAAATTATAATATAAATTGTGAACAAATAGTATGTTGTATTATTAGTATACAGATTAACAGTGCTATAATATCAGTTTAATATTAGAAAAGTGGTATAAAAATTGATAATACTGGTCCATGGGGTAAATTCAGTAGGAGTCATGACATAAGCAAGTACCCATGGGGATATATCTCTAGATGTGTTTTCAGTTGATAATTTTCTTGAAATTTCTTCTTTTTAATCCTGTTCTACACTAATAATTGATCATTTATTCATTTAAATGGTTTTTATTTGCAGATATGTAAAAAAAGCAAATTTGCACTTTTTTTGCAAAATGTTAGCATTGAATTGAATGTCTCATAATGTTTTTTCATTTATACTCAGTGACTATAAGGAAACATTCCAAACCACAACTCATTAGTCATGTATAGTCCGAAACCAGATAGATCCCTTTCATTTTAAAATGGGGATTCAAATTTATCCTGGTCATGCATTTCTGTAATTTAATATCCTTGACTTTTGTAATAGTAAAATTTGGATATGTTGACCTTTTCTTCCTTTTTTCATATGTATTTAATCTCATTGTTTTGTAGCTATTGTTATGTCAAGGTACATATAGACTCTAGTTTCAAATGGTACTATATAGCCAGTAGTATATTATTGAGATACCAGTTTTTGCCAAGAATGAAACAAGGATCTTTACAGTCGGGATATAACATAATAATCTTTCAACTGAAATAGACTTGTACTATTTTGTTCTACCTTGTTATGATACATTTTTACAAAACACAAGTTTCTGCCCAATTTTATTCAAGTTAAACTTTAGATAAAATTAGTTTTAAATAGTTTTTGATCTGCATTCCACATTTGCCATTATTTTACCTAGACATGAAGGGTCAAAAGCAAAATTGGGCTAAAGATTAAAGGTCAAAGTTGCTATAAATGGACTTATAGTTGGAATAATTAATTTTAATTTTACAAGTAATGTCATTGTAAGAAATGCTGTAAGTTGTATAAAAGCTTTCCTTTATTTTGAAGACACTTTATTGGGCAGCTAGAATAACTGCATGAAAAGATTAAGGAACATTTTCTATATAATAAGTGTCAAGACTGGGTTAGTTGGAAGACCGATTTTCATTTGGATATATTTTCAAAACTTATTCCGGTGGATTGATTTGCCTTATATTTGACTTGACTGATCATGAAACCAAGATAATTAATTTTATGATAAGCACACTCAACCCTTTCACTTTGAGGTCAGGGTCACAGAAAATTTGTGTTTTATGTCACTTTAAAAAATTTCATTTGCTGAGATTTCCTAAAACCCTTGATGGAATTTTTCCTTTTACAGGGAATGCAACATCATAAAACTATGACAATTTATTCTTTCATATGCGATCTTGGAGTCAGGGTCACAATCATGGAAAATTTGCAATAAGGATTTGGTTACAGATTCTTCATGTTCTCATATTTTTTAAGCTCTCCTTTTGATATTCTTCATAGTTTCAATGAATCATTAAAAAGATGGGATGATTCATTCGGCAGCATGATTGCTAAACCTTTTTAGCTTTGGGTCAAGGTTACAGTAATACTTTAAGTTAGTGGGTTGACATGCATTTCCAGGCTTTATAATAATTGCAAAAGAATATAGATGCAAAATAGAGCAGGTTTAGAAAACAAAATTTTAAAAATTGATTCACATTTAGAGGGAAGAGGGATAGTCTAGTTTTGTTACAGAAAAACCAGCTTTCTTTTACAGGAGTATATTTTCCCATATCTCTTTTTTAATTATTTGAGAGAATCTGTTTCCTTATCTAGAACTTCATATTCTCATTTACAGATTGAAGCATCTATTTTGCAATGTTTGTGAAATATAACCAATCATTTTTGGAAACTTTTTATGGGAGGAAAGATGAACTAATAAAAAGTCCTGCATTTTCAAGCATTTTCTCCTATTGAGGAAATGGGCCTTTGTAGCAACATTTAACAGATTTTCACATTTTTAAGGCCAGCAACAGCAACTAGTTTCTTCAATCCAAAAGGCAGCAAGTTATGAAGGATATTCAGACTTTGAAAACTTAAACCATTCTTGGTTGCTTTAATAATGTTTTCTTTTATTTTTTTTTTCTATGCATTAGCTTTAAATGTGAAAAGTTGTCTTCATACTAACTTCACATTAAAATTGATCAAATACCTGTATCAAAGATTTTTATGTGCATAATATTCTGAGATTAGTATGACAAGAATAATAATTATCAATTAATGGGTATTATTCATTTATCAGTATAATAATGCATGCAAATTAGACAAGTGAAATTGTGTATTATATCCTTTTTTAAATAAAACTGCTTGTTACTGCATCTTTGAAAGAATTATATATCATTGGGTAAAATGAGATCTTATGGTAACAATTCATATTTTGACAAACTTTGCAAATAAGATTAGATTTTTCATTACCAGTAATAGTCCAGAGGGAGATAATCTAAAATATATTAAATTTTGGAAACCTAAAAATTACTTGTATTGATAATTTTACCTTTTATGTTTTATCATTTGCTTTTTGTAAACTGCTGATTTAAATGAGAAAAGGTGTATTCATGAAACTTGCATTTATATTAATCAGATTCTGTATCAAATTTTATATACTAAGTGTTCTTGTTTGTAGGTCATACATGTTTTTATCAAACCAAATTGTCATCATTTATATGGAAATTACATTACATTACATAAAACCAGACTTTCACACTACTTTTGATTCCATAATAAAAGTACAGACCATTAAGAGTTTTAATTTTCTTCTTTTTAGAGTACTGAGTCTTTTTAAGGAACTATAGATGTTATGTTAATGATATGCCACAAATTTGTATTACTGGATAAATTTGATGTTACCATTTTGAAATTTCTGCCAATGGAGGTTCTTGTATGTTATTTTCATATAAATAATTATCTTTTTTTTTTCAATTTAATTTTCCCTTTCATATTATATCTTTTCACTTAATAACTTTGTTTTGTTAAACTTGTTGTATATACTAGGTAGGAATGGTTCACATATATTTAACAATCTCCTTTGAGGTGGGAACAGTTCACAAATATATTTAATAAAATACAGGTGTAAATAATTAAGTATACTAAGTGGCTGAATTCATTTAAAGTTTTGTTTTTACAAGGATAATTATGTGTGTATTTGTGTGCATGTTTTCTTACATGGTACAGGACTTTTACAATATGTCCCTCAATTGTGATGGTTACTGTCTTTTGTTGCCTCCTTTCATTTTCAGTTTATTTGTACACTAGATTAAACTGTATTTTTGTTTGACATTATGCTTGCATTTGCTGCAATATATTTTAAATGGCTTCAAAGCATGCCTTTTTCCACAGTTTTGTCCATATTTATGTATGAGTGTTTATTTTCATGACTGTCACAATAGTATTGTAGCAGTATCAACAGATTTTGCCCTGACCAGTGTGCTCATTATTTTGAAGCTTAAATGACCAATTGGTTTTAACTAGCTTTACTTTTTTTTCAATATCATTTTTTATTCTTCACAAGACATAGTACCACTCATTCTATGACTTTTGGCATTGTTGTCAGCATTTGTAAAGGTTTGATTATCATCTTAGTCACAACCCCTAGAAGGTACAGCTTTCCTACTATGACTATAGAATTACCAAGCATGCCATTTCATATCCATGTGGCCTTCATCCCCCTCTGCAAGTCCCAAATCAGAGGATGGGTAACTAGGAGAATGTTCTATCATATCCATACACTTGTACCCTCTCTTCACCTCTCAGGCAAGGTCAAGGACTTTTGAAAAGAAATTTTCTGAAATCCTCACATCTTTGTTTAAGTACATAAATGACAAAAGTATTTCTGACTTTGCATCCCCTTGAAGTATGTTAAGCAAGAAGCATGTCTGCCCAATTTGTTCTTTTTAAAGAAATTGTCCATGGCATCAGTTTGAAGTTATAAATTCCAGCAACACAACAAAATTATTTATTGTGGAGGCAGTGGGAGTTAATTGTGATGTCCCTGGAGAGGTTGTCATAGCTGATCTAATGGACTGCACCTATTTGTTACAAGTCTGCCACTGAGTCAACTCTTATGTAGGAGAATGCACCAGGCCTATCCTGCAACACTGAGCCTACAGGAAGTTCATTCAGTTGGAGCATTTACACCCAAGATGTCAATGTATGTGGACATTTTTGCTGCATTTACTGGTGTATAGAAATCCAACAGTATAATATCACCTATATAAGAAAGGAAAATAAATTAATGGAAATAAGACAAGGCACATAGAATAATGGAATAAGTAAGAATCGCATACCAGATATACTGGCTTGTATGCTCATTTCTACCCCACATCAACACATACACAAACACACACACACACATACACTTTGTGACTATAAATGGCAGCATTTTAACACAACTAGCTTAGAAGTGGAGCTGGAAAAAATGACATCATTAAGCCCTAATTTAGAAATGAAACAAAACAGCCTTTCATACTCATTATAAGTTGGGGTTTGCAAATCAAATTCACCTGTAAGGGATGACTTGCCACAAAGCTATTGCTGCATGTTTTAAAAAATAGTGAGTCAAACTGCTTCTGTGAACTCTAATTAAAGGAACTTAACATTTGGGGTTTCTTTTTAACTCCTGGTGTTATCAATACCATACTGAAAGGAAGATACACAATGCATACTACATGTATATATGCATTTCTTTTGAGGAATAGTGGCATTAAAACAAAAAATATTAATTTGACTGATATTGATACTTGCTGCAAGCATCTAGTTTCCAGTATTATGCCTAAATTTATAAGATTTCATGCATAAGTTGACCCCTTCAATATGTGAATAAAATTTCACTTTAAAGTATTGATTTATAAGTAAGTAGATTCCAATATTGTAGTATTATACATTGTAGATCTGATCCTAATATGGGCAGTCCTGTCATAAACAAAACTACTATTAGCATATTCCTCAGACAACCCACAAGGAGGTTGTGGGTTCAAACCTTGTTGAGTCATACGAAAGACTTATAAAAAAAGTATAAATAGCTGCCTTTCTAGGCACTCAGCATTAAGAGGTTTGTGTTAGGATTGGTCAGCCTGGTGTCAGGATAATGTGACTGGGTGGAACATCGTGCTGCATGTCAGCATTATGTCCCAGTGATAGATATCACTATCAACTGTCACACTGCAGACATCATAGCGATATGAGTGAAAATTTTTTAAAGCTATGAAAAATCCCACCCACCCCATCCAAATATATATACCTAATGCTGACAGTGACTCATCTTGGGTATCGCAACTATCATATGTACCTAATATTAACTGTCATCTTGAGAACTATATCTATTATATGTCCTTGGTATTGACATTGTCATCTACATACACATAAACCTCTTACATCGAGGTTCATTCCCAAAAAGTTAAAAGGTGAATCCCATCACTCACTGAAATCACCCTTGTATGCAAAGTTAGTAATAAAATATTTAATTTTTTCATTGTTTTCTTCATTACTGCATGTGATCACATGAATTTGTTTAAGCTGGGCAAGGCGATATAGTTGCTTATATCACTATTTGATCCCTGGTGGTGTCTCTCCTTGATGTTTGTCAAGGAGAATTATACGATGTTTGAGCAGAAGTTATTCCATAAGGATTACAGATATTAACTAATCATGGTTACTGAAGAGCTCAGTTAATCAATAAACATTACTTTGATTCTCTCTGCAATGTCTAAGCATGCCAATGCCAAAATAACAAAATACAACTGTGACATCACACAGTATTCAGTGATGGTTGGAAATGGGAATTTTATTGGTTGCAGTCAAACTAAGTCGGACATGAATATGCATGCTGCTCTTCCTGTAAAGCTGATTTTAATGTGTTATGGTGGCAAGAATGACATGCTCACATCATGCAAAAATCCCATCTCAAAAAAGCATACGACTTGTGACTACAAATATGCCATCACTGAAATCCATATTTGCAGAATCTATATCAAATGTAGTTAAAAAATACTTATGCTAAGATAATCTTCCATTTCTGGTTGCAGATAATTTTTCAGATCTAATCAAAATAATGTTCTCCTAAATCATACAAAGTTCTCGTGCAAATGGACAACTATAACTCACATAGTTCACAAGAATTTATAATCTTGAGTTTATAATAATATTCAGCATAAAAATAATTTATTATTTAAGCTCACTATTGTGTTGACCATCTGCAGAATGCAACCATTATCCACAAATTTTAGTCAAAATACGTGTTGGGGAGTAATGTATTCAATCATGTCATAACAACTGATATCAGTGCCACTGACCTTGATTTAATTCTTTGTACACATGAATGTCAACGTCGTCATTCACAGGTATTGTAATCCGTAATTCCTGGGGTGAATGGGTCCTATGCATGCCATTTAACAGAAATTCAGGGCCTCTGAGGAGAACAGTCATGAACCCCAGAACTAGTTTTAATTTTTTCTATGTAAGAACCTTTCTACAGGTTTGGATATAAAACCTGTTTTGTAATCTTCCATAAGTTGGACTCGTGCAAGGAACAAATTTTAATATTGACTGCAAAGATGAATTCATTTTTTATAACCGGCACTCAGCTGTCTGATCCTACACACAGGCAGAAAACAATTTAAATTTCTTAGTAGACTTATCAGAGTTACACTAATATTGCCACATTCCAATATAGTCGCTAAGAAGGATATTTTCTGAGGGAAGTTCATGCTGACTGTAGAGAAAGACTTGATCCATTAGCAGTACATCATCTCCAGAGTGATGACTGCCACCAATATAATCTAGCAATGATTCCCAAAAAGTGCCACAAAATGACAGTTATACATATAAGAACAATTACAATTAAAGGACTGATTTGATGAGATGTGCATATTTTAATATTAAAATTGTAAATTTCTTCAGTAGTTCTAATTTTTTTTGTTCATTTGTATATTAACAATATTAACAGGTAGATGGAAAATCATTTCTCTTTTAAGGTCAAAACTTCTTAAACCAAATTTTGCGAATGTGGCCTGTCCTGAATTGAACTGTCTTTTCTGCCACATGTATGTAACTAGGAAACCACAATGGTATTGACAGTATGTGTCATCTTGGGAGCCACAGCAAATCTGGATTTTTGCTATTTGGATTTAAATCGCATATGCAAAAAGTAGACCCTGATACACATTACGTGACAGAAGATCAGGTTTTGTACAATTTTTCTTTAAATTTAAAGTAGAATTAAAAAATCTTGGTCTATGCAGTCAGTTGGAGTAATCAGTAGAACAGATAAGAGACATTTGTCTTCCAATGCATTAAATAATAGATCAGAGTCAATCTTGTTTGTATTTAAACTGGACTTGTATGTATAGTAAATGAGACCTCCATTACAGTGTTTCAGTATTGTAGAATGTGTTGTTTCAGATATTCATGAATATTAGCTGAAAACTAACTAATCAGCACATGACCATCATTTTAAGGTAAATACTGCTGTAAGAGAAATTGCAGTTTTATAAACTTTTTTGTGAAAATGTACAATTTTAACTTTCATGTACTTTCATATAAACATTTATCAAAGAGAGATGTGTTAATCCTACTAGTTTGTTTTTGCTGGTTTTACTGGCACTTTCAACATTTTTCACTATATCTAGCGAAAAATGTTAGCTAGGTACCTTTCCCAAGAATGCATGGGCAGAATCTGAACCAATGACCCTTGGATTGCGGATCACCAACTGAGCTACCATGATAACCTTTGGAAGAATACATTGAAGAAGTCAACCCAGTACAGCCTGATAAAGTATCAGACCTTTGCCCCTCGAATTACAAGTTAGAAACTGAGCTACTTTTGGTCTTGAAAATCGTTGAACCGACCTACAGTTGTAGATTGAGTCTCCACACAAAATGACAATACAAAGTACTATTTGAGTGGATAAAAAAACATTTGAGTGGATAAAAAAACAATCTCTAGCTAGTTCAGATTTTTATCACTTCCAGGACTGGTCTGGTAATTGTAAAACTTGGAGTTTGAGACTGAGTTTTTACTTTCAGCCAATCAGAAGTGGCATTACAAAACCAGCATTCTTTTTCATTGACTTGACATGGAACTCTAGTTCAGACTCAGTCTTCACTCTGTTAGATGTACATTATCTCTAAGTGAATCTGGCAATATTTGGAAAGAATTCCAGGGTCAGTTCTTGTCCAATAGAACTTCCAATGCTATGTGTGAGAAAATGTTTTTTAGTTTATGAGGTGTGCTTCTATGAATGGTAGCTGTAATAAATATAGAATATGCTTTTTGTATGAAAGCAGAATTTTTTGCTATACTTTTTGTTGTAAACATTTTTGGACAATACAGTTTAATCATGAGATTACATTATCTGAAGTGTTTGTATATGCTTTTTATGTGCATTTCATATATATCTTTTGCTTCTTACTGATGTGGACAAAAGAACAACTTGCCTTTTTCTCATTCCATCACTTCAACCATCTATCAGATGTCAATCTGAAATCATTTCAGCATAATTGTATGAATATAATATGTATTCCTCTACTTTAATATTAAAAGGGGGTATACTTTGATAATTTCGGTCCATTCGTCTGTCAGTTGGAGAGTTTGTGACTACGTATCCTGCCAGGTAGTTTTTGTAGTTGTCTTTAACTTGTGTTAACCATGTACATGAGGGCTGGGATTCTTTGTGATTGCTGGTCCTGGGAAGGAGTGTTCAAGATATAAAAAAAAAAATGTTCGATTATTTTGTGACCAAACTTCATGGAAATATTTGTAGTTAAAAGATGTGTCCTTTAACTACTTCTCCACTGTGGAGGTTGGGTACTAGTACTGGTTGTAATTGAGGTGTATTTTAAATGCCAGTATGTAGTGAAAAGTATGGAGTCCTGCAATGGCAAGTATTGTTCAGAATTAAAGTTATGTTAATATTTTTAGATGGATGATATGGGAATAAGATTGAGTAACATTTTCTCGATCATACATGAACGTGATAAAGTTGCACATGGACAGGAATGAAATCCTGTACATGAGATCCTATTGGAATCTGTTATTGATAAATCTAAGTCAAAAGGGAATGAGACACCTGAGTATTGATGAAACCAAAGTGACACAGTCTGTTTACGAGATTTAGCCTCATTGTAAATATGACAAATGTAAATGAGCGAGTCTCGTGAATGTATTCAATCCAACATATTATAAAGGAAGTTCATTATGGCTGAGACAAGAATCAGTATCAATCCTGTTAATAAATCAGGCATTTATTTTTAGGCTGAACCACTTGTTACTGAGATTTTTGTCACCAATGTTTGAGAGGTAAAAGCATTACCATGAATACGCCAGTGAGACTTGATAAAGTGTTACCAAGTAAAGAGATAGAGACTACTTATAAAATTGTAAGACAGACCCACAAGGACATAAGGTAGATTCAGTATTGGGCAAGACATATTCTTATTGTTATGAAAACTGTCTCACATAACTCTCACAATACTGAGTCAGGCCTGAAATTGATGATGAAGATGCAAATGAAAAGATTATGCAAGTTGGGTATGTGAGATAGATAGCTGTAAATACTTGAATGAGTGTACATATTTGAATTTATTTTAGTTCTGTACACTTTTATTTTTTTTTAAATAAAAGATAAGCTTATTAGTAAAGATTTACCAGTATATTTGCTTAATGGAGTTTATACAGCTTGCATGGTGGGAAATAAGCATCACAAGAATATTAATTTTATCAGCTAATGAATATTACTGTGTATTAACATAATAATATATGTAGATCAGACAAGTAAAAACTTTTATCAGTACAAAAGAAAAAATGCAAAAGATGTTGAGAAAATTGATAGATTTTAAGAGTGCAACAGTTGTCTGGGTTATGTTTGTTTCCAGGTTCTTAAGTTAACCTAAATTAATTACTGTTGGCCTAATTAAAATGTATTTTGTATCAGTAACTTTTGGTTTTGTTGTGGAAACAGTATCTTGGTTAAATAGAGTTGCAAAAATTACAAGTATATTTTTGGTAAGCTTTGAAAATGTACCCATTACATATATTTGCTCAAAATGCTTTTATGCTTTCTTTATTTCTTTAGAACCATGTATGAAGAGTTTTATGTTGCACTGTATTTTGTTTTGTACATGTTCATGAAAAATTCTACAGCTAACAGTAATGTCATCCTTAAGGTCTTGTTTATCTCTAACAGATAATAAGCCATTACAATTAATCTTTCAATGTAAGCTATATGTATCATGTAGAGTGATAACAAATAGAAATAAAATATATTTATTTTATATTCATTTGGATGTCTTTGTGATTCGACTTAACATGGTCGTGGTTAATGGGTGAATTGTTGTCTATTCTCCTGTCTGTACCTACCTTATATATGTATATGATGGAACAAGGTATTTGTTTGGACACCATAATGTAATTTTAAAAGCAATATTTTGTGCACTGTATGTTCTGGGACAGTTTTGAGTGGTAAAATGTGGGACAAATTTTAAATCATTCAAAAATTACATGATGGAAAATGCACTGCAACTGAAATTGTATTTTAAAAATATAACATTGTGTACTTGATAAAACTCTAATCCACAGAAGCAGCATATCATCCACACAACCCTTCTGCACAAGTATTATCCATTCTTTCAGTGCATTAATATTTTTTAGCTATCTCATACTGTGAAAAAGTGTTAGAGGCAACACATTACCTGAAGCAGAACTTAAGTCAGATTTTTTTCAAATCTGCACCTGACTAATTCTCACACTTTTGACCCCCGTCTTATCGTTAGTTCATCCAGGATTGCAATCAAAGTTTACTAGAATTTCATCCATGTTAATGATTATATTGTCGGCGACATCATCTGCCTCTCTCCTGACTTTCACAAATTCATCACATGATTTTATTATCTCTAAATCTTCTGGGCAACACTGGGTCATTGATGTCTGTGAAAAGGAACCAAAGTTGGCTTCCATATCTCAGCCGTCTTTGTATATTCAACAAAAAAATCAACACACTTAAAAGAATCCATAGTTGGCATCCATGATCAGCTTGTTTTGTAATAAAATAACCTTTGCATTGATATTCTTTTTAAAAAAAGGCTTCATAGTATTCAAAGTTGACTTCCAAGATCAGCTGGCTTTGTAATTAAAAAAAACCTTTGTCTCTGATTACCTCTCAGCAAGTTCAAAAAATGAGTTTACTGCTCGCTGCCAGTTGTGTTCATTTACCCGGCTTTTATCTGCTTGGCATCTGTAGTTATAATTAATAGAAAGGAGCATTGATGTTTGTGGGTAAATAGCAATAATACTTTTCTAATCCGTGCTTGCGACAAGATTGTCACTTACACTCAAGTGAATTTGTTTTCAAATAATGATTTTTATTTGTGAGATACTGTCATACACTAGACCTGGATACAATTCAATCTGGGTTATTTTACATCTAACACTGTATCATCGGTGAATAGCAGTTATCTTCACTATATTAGTTAATTATTTCCCTCTCGTTTGAGAAATCATCTTTTCTGGCCTGCATGAATTTATCAAATGATTTTACCTTCTCCAAATACTCTGGGTGATGCTGGGTCATGGACATCCTTGCACAAAGCAGCAGCAGAGGAGGTGAACATACGATTTTGCTCGAGATATTATTTATGAAAAATAAAGCTTCCTACGAAAATGAAATCTCAAGGTCAATAATATCAAACTAAAGTCTCTAACACTGACTCTGTTAGGCCATGAAATTTCTCTAATTGTATTAGCTCATTTTGTTACTCTATTTTTGACTCATTGTTTTGGCGGGGGTGTTTTTATTTTATTGCACATTCCGTTAACTCATTGGGTACTCAATTTTGGTCGTTCACCTCCTCTGCTGCTGTAATTAAATCATTGTTATATCAGTCTCTTAACCAAAAGTTTTATCAAGACCTAAAGACCTACACAACACCTAGATCGGGGGTCATGCAAATTTATAGTGATAAATCCGTGTGGGTTAGCTTGTGCTTTTAAAAAGTTTTTAAACTTAATTATGTCCATATCCCCTGAACACCAAGTTTGATGAATATTTCGCAGAGTATGTGTATCAATTCCATTAAATACAACCAAAATATTGCAGATGTCTCTGATCACTTTAGGTATTTGTGTATATTGCTGAGTAGCATTAATCACGTCAGTATTTTTAGGCCTACCTCAAAGAAAATATCCGAACTGGATTTGATTGTTTCTCTAGTATCACATTATCATATACTACAAGATTATTAATAAATCCAACTAGGTCATCCAAAGATGAGGCTTCATCAATATCGGTGATAAAATAAATAACATCGTTGCTGTCTTCATCCAATAATTTTGCCTTTTTATTAAAATCTTTAGGTACTTATTAGCATTGTTGGTAGTCTGCAGATGGTGCTACCAAGTATAACCTATCTCACTCGAACCATCTCAATATCAAATTAAGTGGTGTGTTTTACTAGACCAAGATGGGCATATTAGTATACACGTAATATAATTTAGTAGCGCTGGACGATGCTTTACTGGCTCTTGTTTTCGCGTCGCTGAGAAATCAATATCTTCCGTTTGAACAAGTATAATAAATGATATGGATTTATATTGTGTTCGATGCAGAACACCCACCCATACATGTGGATTAACAACCATAACAAAAAATAAAAGCCCTTCAAGTACGGGCAAATGTGTATAAATGTGGCACAAAAATACAAACGTATTCCTATTGACTTGTTAAATGTGGTGATATCGCTGCTTCATTATGGAAATTACCAGGAGCTCCATGGGCAAAGTATCCTGGTTAAAAACATCTTTATGGATATAATTATTGCGGTCTTGGAACTTGACTGGATATCCAACTTGAAACCAACCATGAGCAGGAAAGTATCCAATAAACGCAATTGATCAAGCGTGTCATAATAATGATGCGTATTAAAGCAAGGATTTGCAACAACGACATGTTGCAGATGTGAAGTTGATTCATAAATTAAAATTCCATAAAAATATAAATCTGAGAGAAATTTTGCTAGCTTCCTAGTAAAATTTGCTATGAGAGAAATTTCGCTAGCTTCCTAGTAAAATCTGCTATGAAAAGTTAATTAGTGCTATGGGCTGGTAATTAATTATATAGATATTATAATGGAATCTTCATTATAGATCAAGAGGATATTGGAGAGGTAAAGCAGTGATTAGTAAACTTGCTGAAGCAGCAAAAGTATGTCATTCTGTTGCTAAAAATTGATTAGCGTGACAGGCAATTTGGCAAATGTATCTACCACCACCTAGAAAAGTTTAGTATTCATATTTTGATGTCAGCACTCCTAATAAAATTCATCAAGCAGGTATTTTATTTTTACCACACGATACTATTTAATTATTATTAGATGCCAATTGCGCACTTACAAATACGTGTTAACTGTCGTTGACGTTGCAAGTAGATATACTGAAGCAGAAACATCAACAAAAACAGAATATGTAAAGTGTTATACACGGTAGTCTAGGACCAAAACCGTGTTTAAAATGTGGTAATGGAATCATAAAAAAAACTCAGTTGTGTGTGAAATGAGGTAGCAAAAATTAGAGCTGAAATGATATTACGATAAACAAAAATAACACCTTAACATCATGTAAATCTCCTATAAAAACCGCATAAGATTATCTTGCTAGATTTTCTAAACAATGATTTGAACAAATAATATTATTATATAAATGGAGCAAAAAGAATTTGTAATGCATCCTATAATAAAAATTATGAAGCATTTCGTGGTGGTTGTTGTTGTTGTAGGGTTTAACGCTATTTTTCAGCACAAGATAGGCTATACATGGCGGCCAGTATTAATGGTGGAGGAAGAACCCTGAAAAACACCCGGGAAGAACCACCGACCCACGAGAAGGTACTGGCAGGCTTTCTCACTTGACCACGTTAGCCGAGTCTGGACTCGAACTCCTGCAGACAGAGGTGAAATGGCAGTGATCCGTAACGGTCAGCGCTTTAAACCACTCTGCCAATAGGGGCCCCCATTTCGTGGTGGTGTAATCAGGAACTGCCAATTTGAAAAACAGTCGGTAATGTTGATAAATTTGGTTTACTTTAAATTTAATGCTGGTGAAAAATTATTTCTCACATAGATTCATTTATGAAGGTTTTCATAGAGTCATCGAAGACAAAATTGTAATCAATTATATCGATGGAATTCCAAAACATTAATTTTGAAGCTATTTACACAAAGCCAGAATTCTGCACGTGGAAATCCTGGAAAATATGAAAGCTTTGCAAGGAGAGTTATTAAATCTGTAAATGCAGGGATAGACCAAGAAATAATTTTTCCATCCATGAATGCAGCTGCCAGATATTTTTGTATACACACACTTTCGGTACAACGTGTCGCAAATAAAATATACAAATCTGCATTTTCAGTAAAATATGATCAGCAGATAATACTTGAATATATCCCTATTGGGTCATAATCAAACGAGAAAACTCTGGTAGAGTAAATCAGCAGTTTTCAGTGCAGATGATACTTGAAATTTTGAAATCCTACCAAAAAAATATAATGTAATATAAATAATTCTGGTTCTGAGTTATTATTATTATTATTATTATTATTATTATTATTATTATTATTATTATTATTATTATTATTATTATTATTATTATTATTATTATAAGAACATGCAATAATAACAATAAACAAAAGCAGTAGTGTCATAAGCGGTCGCCATTCCATTCAGGTTCTTTCATTGCCTTTGTGCCTTTCATGTGGTCCCTTCATTGATGTCTCTGTTATGACTTTTCTGGGGCACTCCACTAATCTTTTCATTTTGGCAGACATTCTTTACGAACCTTCCTATGGAGTACCCTTCAAATGAAGTTCAGAGCTCGCACAAGTTACTATTTATTTTAGGGAGCATCTTACATAGACAAATTCCCAGGCGAATCACTAAACGAATCGAAATTTTAGATATTCAGAGGACTGTCTAGGCATTGCGAATTCATATAAACCCCCACCACCAAATCAAACACCAGGGTAAGTGCAATACGCACTTACCACGCTGTTTCACTTGATCAAGAGGTGTATACGAATTCTCTGGAGCGCAAAGCTCCCCATCTTTTAAGAAAAATTGGCAATCCAGAGCCTACCCTACAATTTCGTCCGTTGCAGGAACCGGATCGCATTCGTTAGTATCAGAATTCAGCATTCTAGCACTAAGCCATGACATTCGGTTATAAATATATGTTCAAGATAATATCTTATTGTATGCTCATTTATTTCTCCGTTCACTTTACATTGTCAGAATTGTTCAATATTTCCCGATATTGTACGCCTTGTTCTGAATTCATATTAGATGTACTCGAAAATAAGAACTATTTTCTAACGTAAACAATTTTTTTTTATGAATGAACTAAAGCAGGTATTTCATGGATTGCCACATACCAGCAAACTTTTCATAGACGGACACATACAAACTGCTTGGCACATTCCGCGTTAACTTTTTGATACAATTTTTCAGATATAGGCTTTAACTGGTAATAAAAATTTAAAAAAATATACTTACAATTTTACATCCTGAATTTCCTCAAAATATACTTTCGTAGTTCTGCAAATCCAAATTACATGAAAATTATCATGGATTTTGAAAGTTGATTACACATTTCAAAATTGTACTGTAATTTTGAGTATATTCCAAGTGCAGTTACATCCTCCTTACTGCACTCAAAATGATATAACCATTAAATTTCACATCATCTTTTCGATAATTGCAGTTGAAAGGCTTCATAATTTTTGCACATTATGATCTAAATCATTCAATGACAGAATAGAAACACGTATGCTGAAGTCATCAAGCTTCAATACGATTAAATTGGCAGATACTGCTAAAATCCGATGTAGATATAATGTAGATAAATCCAGAGATTATTCACAAAAAAATGCGTCAAATCGACAAATATACCAAAACGTATTCGTTCGATATCAAATGGAAAAGTTGTTGCAATGCGTATTCATTAATAATATTACTCCAAATTTCAATTTTACGTAGACCTAAACGCCAATTTCTTTTGAAACTTATATCCAGTGCGCAACCAACCTCAAATTTTTTGGAGTGGAGTACGCATTAATAATGTTGTTTAATGATGCAACTACGCTTGTCTGTTTAGTTTTGGAAAACGACATACATTCAGTTACTTTATTTATTGTAGTGTATTTTTGTTTATATATTTAAACATTGAGAAGACTAAGAATATGAACAAATGGGGAAAAAAAAACCCACTGCATTTGTATGGGAAAATATGAACTCGTTTTGTGTGATGGATATACTGCATTCCCAAGGTCCTGCAGTATAACCATCCGAAAAACGAGTTCATATTTCCCATACAAATGCAGTAATCTCTCTCTCTCTCTCTCTCTCTCTCTCTCTCTCTCTCTCTCTCTCTCTCTCTCTCTCTCTCTCTATATATATATATATATATATATATATATATATATATATATATATATATATATATATATATATATATATATATATATATATATATATATATATATATATATATATATACTTACCTAATGCTGAATAAGAAGGCAGATTACGTGTGACCAGTATACTGAATAAAATCACAATTATTTTAAAACTGTAGAGTAGATTTACTTTGTTTCCAAATAAATTTTATAAAATATGATAATTCTATACAGGATCCGGAAGCTGAAGAGTACATGCAGATCAATATAACATGTCACCTGGCATACTGATTAAAATCAATTATTGTAAAACTGTAGCACAAACTTTGAGTGTTTGATACATATTCTGTGCTATTTTATATTTCTTATTAGGAGGTGCTTTTTACCTTATATGACAGCCATTGGCATGTTACCTAAATTTTGTCACCTTGTATGACTGGCCCTGATGGTCCTGGGCTTAGACCACCTTATATGAGATATTGTTTTTTGGGTCTTATTGTTTTCGGGGCCTACCGGTCTTGGGTTGTGTCAACCAGTGAGTATTTTGGGCTCGAATGTATATGTAAAGTAGGATTTTTTGTTCAGCCGGGCCTGATAGTGATAAGGTTTTGACCACGTTATATATGACTATTTGGGGCACTAATATTACTATAAAACGTAGTAGCCTTGTGTGGCGGGATCTGATGGTCTTGGATGTTTGGACCACCTTATAATTATTTATGGTTTTTGGGGTGGTTAATAACTGATGATGATATGGCAGTCATCTTTTGGTGGAGAGGATTTAGTATGGAACGATTAATTATAAGACTGATTAGGTTGTCAGAGAAAGAAGTGAAATGAAGAAGGGGAGAATAGAAATGTTTGTTTGCATTAAGGAGCAGGTGAGTTGTACTTTTTATTTGTGTTTTTAGTTGTAGGTTGCTGTTTAGTTTTGGGTTTTTCCTCCAATTTTTTATTTGTTTGTTTGATTCCATTAGGTGAAAGGTGAGGCCAAGGCTTCGGCCCGCGCACAGGCTGGAACATGTCCCTACTTGGGCTGTAAACCGAAGCTCTCTCTCCATCTCCCTCCCCCTCCTATACTTCATTCATTAGTCCAGCCTCATTGATAAATTTGATGATGTTTTGACATGTAATGATGGTGTAAGGGTTTTTATTTCCTAAGAACTATGGGTATGTACTACAAGATCCAATTTTGTTTTGTTCCGGAATGAATTTTGATGATTCGTTCTTTTTTTTTTTTTTGGCACATGTTGAATATGTGATGAAAATCTGGAATTTTACAGTAGATGCTGTTTTTGTTAGATTGTTTTTGCCCTATATGCTTACCAACGCTGTTTGCTTGTTAGATTTTATCAGTGGTAATTCTATTTATTAACTTTTGTTCTGACTTACTTAAGGAGGTTTAATATTCTTCTTTATTTCTGAAAGGACGGCGTAGAGTGTCCACCCTTTGGTGCTTTGATTCCAGTGTTCTTGACATTTGCCATTAATACGTATTCCAATAATGATGTGCATTTCGGTTTCTGTATTTTAGTGGTGTGGAATTAGGGTCTTTTAGTTTTTGTTTAGCATTCAGATCAGCTATACAATTTCCTAAGATAACTATGTGGCTTGTTATCCACATGAACTCTACGTGCTGTGAGCTGTTACTACGTTCTTTTAGCAGTACATACGTTTTTCTTAGAAACGTTTCTCTTGATTTGGAGTTGTTGGATTTTATGGATTTAATGACACTAAACGAGTCACTTATTATAACAGAGTTTTTGGATGTCATTGATTTTATTTCATTTAAGAACTTCCAGGATTAACAGAATTCAGCTGTAAATGTGGGGCCCTGATCCGGTAGTCTGTTTCTAATTTGTGTAATGTGTTCTGGGATTACTACAGCAGCTCCTGACCTGGGTGTTGCTGATGTCTTTGATCCATCAGTCTATATTTTTACAAAACCGGAGTAGGCGTCAAGTATATCCATTGTGACAGTTGTTTTCAGCTTTAGTTCTTGAAAAAAAAATTATTTTTTTTTTAAAATTATGTTCAGCTGATTTAGTGTTAATGCCCGGTTATGGGGTTATACAGGAGGCCTGATCAGGGTATTCTAATTGTTCATCCTGGTAGTCAGAGATTGGTAGTTGTTTCACAAATTCATGGATAAGTTTCCCTCCTGGGATATTTGGGGCTAGCTTACGGCTGAATGGCTTGTCACACTTACCTACTGATATTCTAGTTGGGTACGAGTTTGAGTGGATCGTTGCCCATACCGCATATCTTAAGAAGATATCTTCTGACTTCTGACTTGCAGTGGTATTTCTCCAGCGTCAATTTGTAGCTCATCTAGCGATTTAAATGGCAGGGTGCGTGCAGTCTGACGAAGCTTTTCTTTGTATTTAGTCCAGTTTTTTTTAAATGAGTTTAGTTATATAAATGACATTCATAATCCAGTTTTGATCTTATGAAGCTTCTATATAGAGTTATTAGTGTTTCTTGATTGGATCCCCATGTTGTTCCTTTCTCAGTAGGTCTAAGTTTGTATTACAATTATAATCAGATATTTTAAATGCTGGCCTCAATTTAAGTGCTCATCAAAAGACATACCCAGGAATCTTACTACCTTAACGTAGTTGATATGATTGTTTTGAATGCAGAGTGTGAAATATTTTAAATTGTTATTACGTTTTGGGTGAAATATAATCTACTGTTTTTCATGGGAAATGTTAAATCCCCATTTATCAGCCCAGATCCCAGTTTTATGTAGGCTCTGTTGGATTTCGTGAATTGATTGGTGGTTTACTGGGTTGCGATATTTTATTTGAGGTCAGGGTATGGTCTTGATCATTAATCATGATGTTAAACAGTGTGTGGCTGAGCACACGTCCTTGAGGGGTACCATTCCTCAGCGAGTGTGCTTAAGAGTAAGTTTCCCCCACTCTGGTTATTATTTTCCAACCTGATAAGAAGTTTCCTATATAATTGAATATACGATCTGTTATTCCATAGTTGCTGAGTTTGACGATAAGGCCTTTGGTCGATACGAGGTCGAACTCTTTTTCCAGGTCACTGTTAAGACTGGGTGTTTTTTATCCTGAGTTTTTAAAAAGGTGTTTGAACTGTTTTTCTAATTTGTGCCTAAATTGTTTGAATTTTATAATGTGATACTTATTACTGCTCATGTCCGAGAAGTGACTGGCCAGCTTATCTGCTTTTTCTTGATTGGTACAAACACCAGTAATTTTAAAACAGTGTTTACCCCTTTTCTCTTATTAGATCTAATTTTATCCCAGACTTGTTTTGAGATGGTTTTGATGTTTAGTTTTCAGCAACAGTTTTATCATGTTTTTAGGGAGTTACGTAAGTGTTTATATCTGTTTTAGTACTTTTTTCTTCTTTAGAGCTTGTTTGCATTGGTCTTTCCACCATTGGACTGTTTTAGTTTGGGTCCCGATTTTAGAATACCATTTGAGGCTGCCTCTTGAAAGGAGAAGATTATGTTATCATAATAGTTATTGATATCATAGCTTTTTAGGAGTTCTGTATTAACCTTTGTTAAGATGTATTTGAAGTTTTCAAAATCTGATTTTGTCGTTCCTCCTTCTGGGGAGTTTATTGATGGGGTTAAATTGAACTGCTATCTGCTGGGTGATGATGATTGGGAAGTGGTCACTGCCTAGTGGATTGGTTTGTTCTACTCTCCAATCGATCATCTGCACTAGCTCGAGAGAGCATATAGTGAGGTCGATAGCAGAGAGTGAGGTCGATAGCAGAGTGTGCCATCCCCCGGGTCTGTTCTTGTTTCAGACCAATCGTTTGGGATGGTCAGCAGTCCATGTTTCAACCAACCTGCCTTTTGTATCTTTCCTACTTTTCACCACACCCTCGCCCAGCTGGTTGTGAGAATTAAAATCTCTGCAGATGATGGTATCATTAGAGTGATTTTGAGTGATTTGCTGGTAGGTGGTTAGGTTTATGGGGTTTTCATTGCCTCCTGGGTTGTATATGTTTACCATTTGTACCTTCCCCACCCCACCCCACCCCCGTGTTAATTGCAATTGATTGGAGCTCGAAGGTTTTGCAGCTATTAAGTATGGTTGGAGTTGTTATATTGCTGGTGTTAGGCAGAGTTTCTATCACAAAATTTGCGAAGCCTCCACCCTTCTTCTCGTTTTGTCGGTTTATAAAGAAGCCAGGTGAAAAACCTGGGATCATGAGCATGTGGTATGGGTTTTCCTGGACAAGTGTTTCTTATGTTACGTGTAGGCTCGTACAAATGTAACAGAATAAAAGAGTGAAGTCAACAAGTTTTGTATATTTTAACAAAATAATTTATTTTCCTAGAAACCATTGTACAAATTGGAAAATAAGATTTAAAGTTTGTGAATATAATTCAAAATTTAATCTTAAGAATGAAAAATATAAGTCATATCACTAAATAGTTCTATTAGAATCCGGGTTCAAATCTCGACATTGTACGAAACTGGAAGGCGATGACGTCAAATGTGATCCTTGTACAAATATCAACAATTCCTCAAATGAATCACAGTTTATGATTCCAAATAATTCCAGAATATATTTTCACTGAATTTCTTTCTCCAAAAATTTATAACATTACACTCGTTTAGTTATCTAGAGAATAAATTATTGAATTTCAAACTCAAACGACAAAAAAAAAAAAAACAATCTGGTTTCAGAAATAAAATAACCTATTCGGTTGTCTATGTATCAAGAATATAACTGACTGACGAGCGCTCAGAAAGGGTTATATATTCACCCGAATTATAATACCGTTCTCGCGAGACAGACTACGTGATCTAATAACACTTGAAATACGCAATAAGATATTTGCCAAATTGCAAGTAGCCCTATCTAAGAACTAGACTATCGCTCTAACACAAATTTAAAAATAAAACATTGTTTATCCAGATTAACACGTAGGCCGAAAAGGACCTCGAAATCGTTTTCGCGTAGCGATCACACTATCGCGGACCAATGTAAACTAAAATTATTACTAATGTAATATGTTTTACGTCTTAGATAAACAGAATTACTGAAAAAGAATTTCGAATCTCTGCAATTAAAATGTAATAAAACAAAAATTAAAAAAAAGAATTATAAAAGTAATACAAGCATTTTAATTACATATACGTACCACTTGAATGCATATGGAGTCAGGTTTTGGAACTTGAGTAGTATAGGGAAAAGCTGTTTATAAAATACTATGGAAAATAGCACTCTATACTCATAAGCCATTTTTTTTGCGTCAAAATGAATATAACTCAACCTTTCCCTTAGTATTCCATATTGATTCTGAGTTCAAAAATAATCTCAGAATTTTAAAAATCTCATAAAATTCACCATAGATATAATCAATCTTTGGTATGAGAGACAATTTATGGGTAAAATTGGCTTTTACATTAATGACAAATTCATCGCGTTTTATATAATTATATAATAAAAAAAATTGAAAAATGATTAGAAAACCATGTGTCAGTCAAATCATAAACAATGAAATCAGGTTAAATTGTCTTCCCAAAATGCGTGAAATTGATAGCGTTCAATCTAACTAAGAAGCGAGTAGTAGTAGTAGTGATTCTATATTATACGTATCAATCAGCTTACTGGTGAATCAAAAACGAATCGGTCAAGAAAAGCTTATTTATCAACGAGATGGATCATTGTGGTTTTGCTATAAGATAAAAAGCGAAGATAATAAAAAAATGATAGTTGGATGAGCGATCCTAACAAAGATGTATATGAGCATGTTTATGATAATCTTAATCCGACGAATAAGAAAATTATAGATAGTAACGAGTATGACAAGAAAAGCGTTATATACGGTGGTATAAAAATACTAAAAGGAAAAATATTTTTACTAAATCACACGAGTAAAGTAGTAGACGACCTTACTACAATACCAGGTGCATCTGCAACGTTAAACGTTGACAGCGGCGATGTGGAAGCTGGCAATGCAATTTATCGATGCGACCAAACAGTATGGTCATGTTACTCGGTAAAGAATTCGGATAATAAGAAATTGTTAAGCACTAATCCAAGCGTGTATGATTATATTTACTAGAGAATAAGCGAAGGGCCGAGAAAAATTATTGAGGAACAATTACAAGTTGAGCGCGCTGATAACTTTATCGCGGAAAAGATTCTTAAGCGTTAGGATTTATCTTATAATGCCCTAATGCTAGTGTATTAATACCATCGATACAATATCGTTTATCATCAAAATTGGTCAAAGCGTGCTTTCTACATTTATCAGTTTTAACTTTATGTTTTGAGTACATAGTGACAGTGTTTAGAATATCTTTTAAGAATATTAACGTAATCGCTATGAACTTAGAAGAAGAGAAAACCTATCAACAAATTTTAAGCCACAAAATGCAGACACAGAGACATAAAACAGAAGTTCATAACCCGAATTTAGATTGGAGAACGATATGGGTTAATTAGGCGAAAATTAGAAAAATTAAGGTATAATCAACATGAAGAAAGAATATTTGGATTACAGGAAATGGTAAAATGTAATACTCAGACTGAAAATTTTAGTACAGCTTTTGAATAACTTGCACTGCTTTGAATTATTAAGGTAATTTTAAACAATAGACCATGAAATATAAATTCAACAGACACTAGATACAGCTGAGGAGTAAGATAGATTGAGGTACATATAAACGGAGACTATCATAAGGCATTCCGTAGATACGAACCTAATAGTCCATCATCAATCCTCTTTCATAACACGGAAATAAATAAAACAGGCGCCGATTTTGTCTATGGTGGTAATCTCTCTCTCTCTCTCTCTCTCTCTCTCTCTCTCTCTCTCTCTCTCTCTCTCTCTCTCTCTCTCTCTCTCTCTCTCTCTCTCTCTCTCTCTCTCTCTCTCTCTCATATGCTATACAGGAGCCCCATAAATATTTTCTGCATTTGTGTCCAAATTTTCCTTTAATTATGGCATGTTTTCCTTTAAGTCAACATGAGGATCATTTTGCGTCTCCTACGTAACACAATCTATGCTAGGGAATGGACAGTCTGAGCCGCGCGGCCAACTGTTCGAAAATAAGTCTACAACCTATGTCTTCACTTTGGCCTGGAAGATCCAACATTAAAACGAGATCCTTTAGAAAGGCGGTCAAAATTAAAAGCAAACATTGTCAAAGAGGTGATAAATGTCAAAATTAGGTGACATACACATAGAGATTGATTTATTTTTTTAGAACCATACAAGTACGCTAAGTAGGCAAAATTCAACCTCATCAAAATATATTAAAAATTCACAACTCAGGAACATTTGGATAATTGAATAGGTGGCTAACACATCATTGGTATAGGGACACCCGTAGGAAAAACTGGTTAAATGTGACACAATAATCCACATAACTGAGATAAAGATAGGTGGACTTAGACATTAGGGACTTTGGTAGGCGGGAGTTGAGGCGGAAAGCCGGCACGCTCTATTACAATAACCTTCATAAGGTCTTTTTTGGGGTCTCTAACCTCTAGGGGTCTGGTAAAAAGCCTAGCACCAAGGCCAAGTGCCCTCTTAGAAACGATGATCAACAACAGACTCCGGCTCCACTTGGAAACAAAAGCCCACCAACTGTCGGAAAATCAAAGCGGATTTAGGAATAAATGCACCACCTTGGACCAACTTGTGCGCATAGAAGCCAACATTAAAGTATCCTTCAAAGCAAAGCAAAACAAAACAAGGAACCGGCATCTAATAGCCATATTTTTAGAACTCGAAAAGTCATTGGACCTAGTCTTGACTAAAAGACTTATAGTCAAACTCAATCAATATGGGATAACAAGACAAATGTACAGATTGATCTCAAAATTTCTTACAGGAAGACACATCAGAACCCGAGTTGGAGATGCATACTCGACGACATACACTCTTGATAATGGAATCTTACAAGGAAGTATTATAAGCCCCACACTCTTCAACATTATCGTTAACGTCCTGGAGGGTTACAGTACACATATTCTAATTCGCCGACGACAGCAGCATGTGGAAAACAGAAAACCATAACAACCACAAACTCATTGCTGATCTAAAGCAAAAAGTAGACGCTATCACTAGATAGGCGGACAACTGGTGACTTAAGATCTCAGGTATCAAAACAGTACGAATGCTCTCCCCCCCCCATAGTCGACTCAAACCAAAGTATCCTACACTAGACATCAAAGGATCACCAATACAATTCGTCAAACAAGCATCCTTCCTGGGAATGCTACTAGACAAAAACCTCAACTGGAAACCACACATCAACGAACTAATCAAAAGAATACAAAAGGACATCAACCTAATAAAGCATCTGAGGGGAACCACATGGAGAGCCGACCAAATCACACTTCTAATGTCATACAAATCACTCATAAGATCTAAATGAGACCACGGGTGTCAAAAATATGCATCAGCTAACGAGGCGCTACTACGAAAACTACGATACAGAATACTCCGACTATGCACCGGAACATTACCAAACACATCGTTACAAGAACTACAGGTCCAAACAGGAGAACTACCATTACAACTAAGATGGAAAGAACATATCCTATGACAATCAATAAGGAAATCTACACATAAGAACTCAAAGCCAATAGAACAAATAATTCAACAATGCAGACAGCCATTTAGCCACAACCATGTCCCACCTCTGCGGCCTGCATACACTCTGTGAATAACTAGAACTAGAGGACTTTCAAGCAGAACAGCGCTTAATCAATGATCCCACACCATGGAGAAATAACGTCCCAAAAATCAACTTAATTGCACAATCATCTGGAAAGAAAAGCACAAAATCCATGGAAAATACTAAATGAAATCCAAAAACTACTCCGGAAAATGTATGCTGATTATACCAAAATAGATACAGATCAATCGAAAACCAAGGATCTTAATAGAACAGCAACAGCAATGGTGATATCCGAACAACAAACCCAAATAGGTGCAAGACTCCCAGACGACTGTTCCATCTACTCAGCTGAATTCCGGGCAATCAACCAATCACTGTAGTGGATTCAAACCCTAGCACACCTCAGACATGTCATCATCACAGACTCACTAAGCGTCTTGAACTCTTAAAACGGGATCAATCAAAGGCAAAGAAAACATGGTAAAGAAACAATGCTATTGCTAAAAGAGTTGGAGGAAAAACAAACCCATTTAATTTCTATGGGTCCCATCGCACATCAACCAGATCGGAAACGAAAAAACAGACCTAGCAGCGGAAAGATACCTTCTCAACAGCGACAGATACCCACTCGCCTACATCATTCAAGAACGATACAACCAAGTAAAAAACGCATTAATCAGATATGGTAACATACATGGAACAACTATAATAAAGGAAGACACATATTCCAGCTACAAAAAGAAATCACCAGGAAAATCAATGTCCAAAAGGATATGTAATTAATTGACGTAAGAACAATCAACCGTCTTATGATAAGGAAAACCTTACAGAGGACGGCTTAGGAAAATACATAAAGAACCAAGGCAACCACAACAACAACTGTACGTATTGCCCATTCCAGGAAACAATGGACCACATCTTCAGCACATCCTCAAGATACCAAACTCAACGCAGCAGCCTCAGGGAATACTTAAAGAAGATATGATCAACTACCACGTACCCGTAGCCACTGGACAGAAAATATAATGTCAATCTATAAGCCACCAACAAAAGCATAGTATCATACCTAAAACTGATCAACAAATACGGAAAAATATAAGCACAGCAGCTGGGAAATACAACGCACGAGGAAAAATATCTACATCAACATCAAACATGGAAACCGCCCAACACCACAATGCCCACATACGTATGTAACATTAACCGGACTAACTACTAACAACTAAGCATTTACAAATATCTACCGGGCGAATTAGGCTTAACAACACCAAAATTAAAGGAATAAGGGTAAGTAATACCAAATGAGGAAAAGGATCAAGACATCAAAAATCGTAAAAAAAAAATAAATTAAAAAGAACAATGAAGGTGCACAAACTATCAGATAACCAAATATGAGCAAGTTAGGATCAGTAATGGATTAATGGTAAGTAAAGCTACTTAAAGAATAAAGACTATGTCAAACTCCAGCTGAAAGCAAGTCCCCAACGCGAATCTAAAAGAATTAAATGTAAAAAGCACAGGACAGCAGGATCATGGAAATGTTATGACGATTTCTTTTGTTGTTCTCCACCAATTTTATGAAGTTTTATTTTTGTTATGTAGGGAAAATGTGTTCGTCTTGTAGTTCTTTTTTATAACATAATCTTCTCATTTCTTGCTATGAGAAGGAAATTCTCGTTGCTTTAAGAGATGTCATAACTGTTGATCAGAGAGGAAACAGGATAAGAAAGTTCGGCCCTCTTAAAGATAAGGTATCTAAAGGCGGGTCCCAAAGAAACATAACCCTTAAGGACACCAAAAACAACAAAAGGAAACAGGACTATTGAAACATGGGCCAAACCAAAAGGCGAGTCCTCAAAACAGCTAATAGAAACAAGGATTATGGCAAACGCCGGCTACAAAGCATGTCCCAACCTAACCTAAAGACACAAAGAAAATGGAAAACATAGAAACACATGGGCAATAACAACAATATAAAAGTCAAGGATACCAACAACGACAAAGAAAACAGGAGTAGGCAACAACTGCCACGCTAAAAAGGATTCCTTAAAAAACAACTCATAAGGGTACCAGCAGCAACAAGGAAACTGGCCTATGGCAACAAGGGCCAAGCAGAAAGGCGAGTCCTAAAAGGAAAATGATCAAAAGCACAAGGAAATGAGGGACCCGTTACCAACAAAAGGGGGTACACAGAGCCGCAGTTGGTCGCCAACAGGTTCATGCAACAAAAGAACACAACTAAGAGCTTAAGAAACAGTTTAGAATTATAAACTCTGTGCATATCATGCCATATATTAAAACAACACTACCCTATCACCGCTCAACCAAACAACTAAAAACAGTAGTAGGGGAAAGTAAGAATCCGAGCTCAACAACCCCTCCAGACCTCCAAACAAATACAAAATACATAGGTAACGTAATAGATCACCTGTTGCAATCAATAATTATGTTAAGAATCCGAGCTCAACAACCCCCTCCAGACCTCCAAACAAATACAAAATACCTAGGTAACGTAATAGAACACCTGTTACAATCAATAATTGCGTTAAGAATCCGAGCTCAGCAACCCCTCTCCCCACCCCTCTAGACCTCCAAGCAAATACAATAGAACACCTGTTGCAAAATACCTAGGTAACAGGTAAAATTTAATTACGTGATCTTCCAGAATAAGCAAAATGATATGTCAGACTCAATTTTCCAAATCATTACGATTTAGCAGAGCGTGGCGATTGTGGACTAAATTAAGCATTAGAATTCCAGTAAGGTAAGTGGTATTATACCTCATTACCAACTGTTAATGTCTCAACTGTAGATATCAAAAATATTTCATTATCATGGTAATAGAGGCTAAACTTTATTTTACCGCTCACATAACGACGGGACTCAAACAAATCTTTTATTTGTGATTTGTTAAGAGGGTATTTTTTGTCGATAAAATACACCTTTGACCGATCAAGATCAATTGTAAGTTTGGTGTATTTATGCTGACTAATCGGACAGTGAAAGTTGTTAAATTCTACTAGCAACTTTTGATACAATTGTTCGAGATAATTAAAATACTCGCTGTCATCAGATCTGATGAGCGAAAGTTTTAACTTGTCACGGGTACCACTAAAGCATATGCCTGATGTTTCATTATTAATTTCAACTGTCAATGGTTTGTCGTCCATCATTAGATATTTGATTTTGCTACTGTAGCTATTTGTCACTGTCAAATTTTCAAACATCATTTCTTAAGTTTAGATAAGATTTTAGTTTGCAAAGATAATGTCAAATATATCTCTATCATCATGACAATACCCAAGTGCAAATGTATCTACCCCATTTTCGCAATAACGTTTATCATCAAAATTGCTCAAACCGCGTTTGATAAGGACATCTGTTTCGAGCTTATGATTATTTGTCCGAATTGACATAGCTCTTATAAAACTAACACCGCCATCAAGCGCATACTTGTAGTCATCAAATTTTATAAACTTTTTAACAAAGTCACGAGGCAGACCTTTTGCTTTTTTTGTTATTTTATTATTGTCTAACAATACGGCATACATTTTACTACGTAATCCGATAAAGTATTTGATAGCGCTCGAGTTCATTTCATCTTTGAACTTACCAATAACCTTTTTATTTGTGTCGTCATGAAATTTGCTGTCACGTGGGTAATCAGAAAGATCAAACAGATATCTATTATCATGCATATCCTGATAGATGTCTTCACATTCGATTTCATATACGAGCGAATCAGTATCAGTAAATAATAATCTACTAGCCGGCCATTGATTTTTAACAAAATTATAATGAAAATCATACATCAGCCACTTTGATAAATCTAACACTGAAGCTCCAACGTAGATCGGCTTGTTTAGTTTTAGATTTGTTTTTCTTCTTTGTATCGCAACAAGATTCTCATTAAATATTTTCATGCTCACAAAATCATCGTCTGACACAAGTTTGTTTCTGCGATTGACATCATTGACTAGTTCGATATTTACGCGTTTCCTAATATTCTCCATCGTCTTACCAAAAACAGAATTGTTCATCAGTTTGAAAAAGTTTTTCTCAAAATCAGTTTTTGCCGCAGCTCTTCTTGAAGTGTTCGAGTTAATATAACCTCTCATCCACGGCGACTGATTAAATTTTAGTACGCGATGAACTTTTCTCAACACAAGACCAGCATCGACTGCTTGTTTTAAAACTTTGTAATGCAAAACATAATTACGTTTATGAAGCAAATTTGGTACTAGTTTCTTTACCATAGAATGTTGTCTTGGTAATGCTGACGCTTGTTGTTCTTCTGATAACAAACTATATTCTATAATCATCGATTCCGCGCAGAAAGGGTAATCGTTATGCAATTTGTGTAGCGAAGTTGGATAATCGAGATCAACTTCAACGAAATACGAAACATCGTCGGGTATCTTTTTTCTGTCTCTGATAGAAATTGATCAGCCGTGATCCAATGAAATCCACCAAACGGCATTGGTTCTGCCATCGAATATCCGTACAAGTTATTGCAATCTAGAAAAACTATATACTTCGAAGGAAGGTCAGGATTATACTCTTTCAAATATTTGTTGTTTGCTTCAGCATATTTCTTTGTTATCACGCTAATACCGCCTCGGATACCTTTTTCAATAAAATTGAACATATCAACGTTAGTCAGTAATTCCAACCTTACCTTACTAAACTTTAACAGAGCATCCCATGACAGTCCGGGGGCAGAATAATACCAGCAAGGATCTAGTCCGTAATTATTATAACTCACTTCACGAAAACTTTCAAAAACATCTGCTAATAATAACACGTCAGTTTTCAAATACAAATCGTGATAATCACCAAAAGTCTCACAATCAAACTCTTTCCAGATATCTTGTGCATACCTGTACTCATCATCAGTGATATTTTCATTTTTAAGTTGTGAGTAAAATTTATCTTTGCCAGGTAAAGATGTTTCATCAAATTTACTCCAGTCGTCGAGGTATTCGTATGGAAAAACTCCTTTTTTAGCTAATAGATTAAATTTATCTCCAAAACAGTCTCTTAGGTTATTAAATTTACTACAACCTTTTACTAGCTCATCTAACGATGCTGCCATAAACTGCAGGCTGTCAATAAAACGTAATTTACCCAGCGTAACTGACATATACTTTTCAAAATTATTTGGAATGCATTTGATGACATTATTGAGTTTTAGATGAGCTTTTATCTCAGGATCACCAAAAGCTTCTACAATGATGTGACTATCATATCCTCGAAAATTGTGAAGAATAACTGGAATAAAATCTGGAGCGTGAAATTTTAAATTACACTGGTCATGAGCCGCTCCACGATAATGTCCGGTCAAATGGCAATGGTCACGTACTTTTTTGTTATCATCAAAAGCTTTTTCACAAATATAACAAATTTTCGCTTGCTCGTGATCAGATTCTTGTTGAGGTGTTAATTTTAACATTGGCGTTACTTTTTTCAAACGATAAGTAATATTATCAACTTCGTTAATCAACTGCTTGAGAAGCCAGACAGCTGGATTTTTACCACGATAGAGTTGGATTGGTTTAGATAATCTCGAATCAACGCAACAAACTACCTTGTACGCTACTCCACATGGAACATGATTTTGAATTTTTCTTGTACTCGATTGGTTAGGATCATTTTCTACGCCAAGTACAGGTTGAAGTAAGCATTCGAAATCGACGTATATGACGAAAGGAATTTTTAGTTTATGATTATGATGGACAAACTGTAACACGCTATCTTTTTTAGATGGCATTGTTATTCTTTGTACGTCACTACAGTACTGTAAATGCTTTTGTAATGTTTCATTGTCTCTACAACCGTGCAAGCAGCGATAACAAAAGAACTGTTTGTTGTTATTTTTATTATACTGTCTTCCAACTAGTCTGTTAAAGTTTTTGATCCAAACGTAATGATTTTTATAAAACAGTAAATTGATAGTCGATTGTGAAGCTTTTTCTGAAATATACCTCGGATAGACATTTTCTTTTTCATCTAATCCGAAAACGTTAATCGAAACATTATTTTGCTTTTCAAACTTTGGTATTTGATTTTCTGCCACTGGAAAGTCAATACCAGCACAATTTAATCTTGACACGTGACTGATATACTTCTCAACACGATCAGCATTTTTTTCTGCTGGAAATAGCGCGGAAAGAACAGCCCATTGGAAACATTTGCTATCGACGTTTTTTATGTTTATACAGCACTGTTTATTTTTTATTTTTGGTGGCAGGTCGATATACGAACTACCGCGTAATGCGTCATATTTCATCGTGTGAAACAAAATTTCCTTGATCATTTCAAACTTCCAACCCGAACCTAATTCGGTAAATTCTTCTATTTTTTTCCAAATTTCTTGGTGTATTTCATTAGATAGTGACAAAAGATCACTACCAAGTAAAACACGTCTAGATTTTGCGTTGATGTAAGGGTCTGCAATTTCCTTGTTAGTAGATTCTTCCGTCACAAGTAGTTTTGAAAATATAACGTGATATTGCACTAACAATCTTAGACCCTTGTGTTTTTCAAGCTCACGTTTTACAGTCGTCTGTAGCAGATGAAAGAGATTTGTTTCAGAAAAATTTACTAAAACGTTTTGATTATCAAACTGATAACTATTATCAAAACCTGCAAAAGCAGTCGCTATTTTATCAGGTTCTCCCGTAAGACTTCTCTTGGCTATATCACGCAATTTCAACATTATTATATTATAATATAATCTCTAATTGATAATTTACCTCACACTGCGCATGCGCTAAACAACAATTAGAGATAAAAAATATCACCTATAATATAATGACAGTAAATCTGACAAGCGCACGTGAGCAAGAGGTATATCATGTTTATCCGAAGTACAACCTGTACTCTGGAAATGCACTTGGTTCGGTTATTAATATCATTACTGGAATATCTGTTGGTAAAGCAACGCCAGCGGGTTATACGATTAGTGTAAAGGGAGATAATACTGAAAGAATTACGATGTTTAGAAAAGATTTTATTTACACGTTATTTTGCAATGACATTCCAGAGGGGAAACGAGTATATCATTATAACGGTAAAGTCACTGATGATAATATTGAAAATTTATCCTTACAAGACGAGTTTCAGCCGCATCCGGTCTTTGATTTATACGAGGCTAACGATCGCGGTATTGTTAGAAACAGAAAAACTAAAAAAGTTCTTAGTTCTATGAACAATATGGGATATCTTATAGTAACTGTTAGAGGAACATCGACAGATCGAGTTTGTTATACTGGTCATAGGTTTGTTTACGAGGTGTTCAACGGATCTATACCCAATGGTCTGGTTATTAATCATATCAATAATGTAAAAACAGACAATCGATTGGAAAATCTGGAGCTAGTGACCCAACAGGAAAATGTGAGAAAAGGACGAGGTGGTGGTATTAATTTTAGATGCCCAATAAAACCTGTTATTTCGTTAAACCTTGAAACGGATGAGGAGATCAAATTCAAATCAATTACAGCTGCGGCGAAATATTATAATATAAATCCCAGAGCAGTAAAATTTGTAGCTGATGGAGCAACAAAATCAGCTTTTTCAAACAAATATGATGCTAGTATTATTTTTAGATATGATTAATAATATTTTGTAATTCGGTTTTAGTCAAACAATGATGAGCAAATGCTATAATATCATCGCAATCAAATTTTAGCGTCGTTACTGCACTTTCATTAATTTTATTTTTTTCTGCTTCTGTTAGTAATATTTTATGAGAATCACCTTGCATTACAATAACGTCAACGGAATATGAACTATAACCTGACAAGCATTTTCTTACCGCTTCGGTCAGTTCGTGGTAGTTTATTATATTAACTTTTTGGTGATATTTTACCTTGTCAGTCATCTTATAACAACAAATTAGATAAAAGGTATATTATAATATGGATATGATGAAACGACTCGTTCAACTATACGAAGAAGATAAGGTCTCCACAATCTCTAATGATATGATACACAAATCTGTTGGTTATAACGAAGATGATATTTTATATAACAACGAATCTGATGATGGTGAAATAGTCACTGTTACTGACAGATCTAATTATAGCAGACCAACCACTGGAAAATATAATGTCAATTATCACATTGCTAAAAAAATTATAAAATTTAATTTTACCTTTACCGAACAGCAGGTATTTTTACAGTTAATCAGACCTTTCTTAAACATTAAAATTCCAGACCGACAGAAAAATATCAAATTTGATTTCATCTTTGTCAAGATTTTTAATCTTATGACGATCTCTGACGATCGCAGACAATATCTAATATCATTATGTAAACCAGTAAAATGCAAATCTATCAAACGAAAGTATGAGGAAATTTATAATAGCATTATTTCGCAGTCGATAAAATCGACCGGGTTGGAATCCAGCTGTTAAATTTATCACTATACCCACGCCATTTGACTAAACTTTTATCTCCTTTTTTCCTAATCACTTTTTCGATAACGAAAACATCTTGTTCAGTTTTTTGTAGTTCTTGTTCGTAAAAACTACCTACGATAGGTTCCCCTGCCAGATCTTTTAACGCGTACGTTACATGTATTGTTAAGAGTACTTTATCAACAACAAATACTTCTTCGCTCCAGTTTGGAGTAAATCCTTTTTCAAATATCTTTTTAGTCAAAGAGATTCTAACTTTATCACGGACCTTAAATTTATGTCTGCGGTACATGTTTTCGTTTGCTAATATTGGATTTTTGATAGCGTCATTGGGTGACATTTTGATGGTTCGATGTTTCGTGTTATTATATTCGCCTACGATTTGAGAAAGGTCATCGATGTACCTGTTGGTGTTTTTAGCTGTCATATGTTTGTGTAATTTCTCGTTTAGCGTGCGATTAAATCTCTCGACAACAACGCTTTTGCCTTCGTTCCCTGTAACGTATTTTTTAATATTATTTTGTTCTAGAAACTGCTCAAACTTTTTGTTAAAAAACTCGGCTCCATGATCAGTCCAGATTTTGTTTGGTTTTCTTTCGGTACTCGTTATTATTTGTTTTAACGCATCAGTGATTGACGTTCCTGTTTTATCTGAAACTGGCACATTAAAAGCGTATTTGCTGAAAACATCTGTGACATTAAACAAATATTTCTTATTATCGTTAAACTGAGCCATATTAGATACATCTACCAAATCTATTGCCCAGATATCATCTACAGCGTTTGCAACAACTTTACGTCTCGGAAACTTTTTTTTTTAGGTCTGTGTAGTTCGACTGCAAGATCATCGTATAATTCTTTTCCGAGTCCAAGTTTATATTTTGCTCCTATCATTCCTTGAACAAATCTTCTATCAAAACGTTCTCGTAGATTTGTTGGCTCCATATCACGTAATTCGTCTAACATTACTTTATCACAATCTGCTTTCGAGGTTTCATGATCACGATAACAGATATCGTGACGCATTGCTATTGCATCCACTTGATTATAGGGCTCTTGTCCTGGCAATGGATTGTCGTTTTCATCTAGTTGTTGATCTAGCGGATTGTAAGGCCCTGTATACCGATGACCTGGCAAGGTCCAACCGCCTTTTGGTTTTGGTAATTTACCAATTAGTTTATGTATATCTATACCTAACCCTATTATTTCTCTGTTGTTACAACGTTGACAGTACGTAATGATTTTATCTTGTTCTATGCAAAGATCTTTGTCACAATCACAATTGCATTTCATTTTATTTTATTTTGTTTCATAAGATTAATCGTCGATCAAGATAACTCTATCAACGCTAGATCCTACTTGTTTTTTCAAAAACATACTTTTCTTTCTACCACAGATTGCACAAATACTTTTTAACATCATTCTATTATTTTTCGTTTTTTCCGTCATCTCATCCTTGTTATCTGTTTTAGTTTT
The DNA here is from genome assembly GCA_016746295.1 of Potamilus streckersoni. Classification (NCBI taxonomy): domain Eukaryota; kingdom Metazoa; phylum Mollusca; class Bivalvia; order Unionida; family Unionidae; genus Potamilus; species Potamilus streckersoni. Next base: position 1,125,504 of record JAEAOA010001913.1, on the reverse strand, counting down.
GCATTTGAGACAGTATGTTGACATTATTATATCAAGGAGTTTAGATAAAATTGATTGCAATCTTATCATTCGCATGAGAAGGATGCTCATCAAATTGTAAAATAAACTTCAAAAAGTTTTTACTCCCAGAGCTTTTACTCTGGTGCATTTGTCTGACAAACATGATACAATAATAACCACAAGCTGATGTTCCAATCGGCTGTAGTTGATTAGACGAATAATTTATTTTATCAAATTTTTTAAAAATATATTTTTTTATGAGATCGCTTGGAGGAAGTCCGAACGAATCAAAATAATTGTTATCGTGGACAGCAACCCAGTGGGTGCCAGAGCCAACATTGAAGTTTTCAATATTTACAACACAAGAACCGCCTGTTGGTACGTCATCGAGTTCATCCTTGGAAAATACTCCTCGAAATCCAACAACGTCCTTCAATTTTTCAATGATGTCAAAATTGCTCAATAACGTCTGGTCCCTGGTAGAGTTAATCCGCGTCCGATTCCTAGTAAGTTTGGCAGCAGACTTCCCGCTAGTCCCGCCAAAAGTGGAGCGAAAGGAATAATTCCTCCTTGTTTTGTTTGTTTGCGTTTTGTTGTTGTCTTTTTTTTCGATGATTTTGTTTTTATCGGCGACTTTTTCGGCGACTTTTTCGTTGGCATTTTCGGCGACTTTTTCGTTGGCATTTTATTTTATACTGTTACATAAAATTAACGATAGATTTGTTTGATACCACGACCTTCGACTGCTTTCTTCGTTGCGCCAGAGACTGCTCCTGACGCAGCCGCAAGTCCAAGTGTACCAAGTACTGGTAAAACTTTGCTAGCTATTATTGATAACGCTGGTCCAAAAAATCCACCTTCTTTTGACATTGCAGTTACCTGAGAAACAGATAATTTCAGCACAAAAGGTTTGTTTCGATCGAGTTTATTGATTTGTTGTTGCGTTAGCATGACTTTTACTGCAATTTTATTTGAAGTTTCCGGAGAGATCATCAAAGAAACAGAGCTGCGTTTAGCAACAGCTGCTGATAATTTTTCAACTTGACCAGATGTTAGGTATATTTCTCGAGTTGTGTATTTGGTTTTCATAATGTTATATCCAAGTTGTTAGATTAAACTTGTACTGTCATTCTTCCTTTGATTGAATCGATGGTCAGAAATCGATCACTAACCAATAGCGCGTATACGTTATACTGTTCACCTGGCACAGCGCCCAGTGTCCACGTGACCTCAATGTCTGCAGTCGATCCCACAACACGCTCCAAATGTTTTGATACGTCAAAGTAAAAGATGGGATAGAGCGATCGAAACTCTTCTATTGATATTTGAGATCCACTGTCCGCGTTCTGATATTTTTGCATTGCTTCCATAAGATACATGTACGGCCGAGAGATGTTTCTGGTGGCGTCTACGGCAAAATTACATTCGATTGCACGTTCAGGATACTGTTTGGAATTTACTCTCACAAATATTCGTCTAACGTCTGGGTTATCGAATACGGAGTTGTTCATTTCCTGATTGTTACGACGCGCTTGTCGTTGAAATACGACGAACAAGTGTCGCGGTAGTTGTTCGCTGGGCGTGGTCGTTACACGCCATGTGTAATCAGTCGCGTTGGGAATGGCTGTTTGATAAATCCTGTTCTGTTGGAAGTGTATCTTTTTTGTAAAGGTGGCTAGTAAAGATTCGAGCTCCATCATTTTAGCTAATGAAGGGACAACCCGAGGCATCCACAGTGCTAATCTTGTAATAGAAAACTGTCCCTCAGCCACTCCACCGGCGTGTATTATACAATCGTTTTTATCAGCTCGATCTAATATAAGCGTATGTTTTATTCCTCGAAACACTTTGTTATAATCACGGCAAAATCCAAAGATTGTACTTAACGGAAGCATCATCGTTATTTGGCGAGATTCTGCGACAAACGCTTTTCGTTTAGCAAATCCTTCGTTAAAATTTAATCGTCGTAGATTTTTATTTGCGTTTCTTATTGCATTCGCTACTATAACACCACCAGCTGCATCTGCGGTTAATGGTGGAACAGTATGTCGTGCAGCTGCATAAGCTCCAGCTGGGTTTAGAATAAGTCTGTTTGCAAAATCAGCATCAGCTAGCTCTCCAGTTCTAAACTCACTCGAAACAGCTGTACCTAATGAGGTATCTTTGAACCACATCATATTTGTGGCTATTGATCTGGAATAGTCATCGCTAAACGAAACGATGTTTAGTATTGTACTCGCTATGGGTAAATGCATTGAAATATCTTCTACGGTTTGATTGGCCAGTTGGTATCGTGCACTCTTAAACAAGCTCCAACCATTATTGACGAGAGCGATTTCTGCATCAGCTGCAATATCACCACCTATCACAGTTAATATTTGACCACGCACTTCTAACATTGCCTTATGGGGTAGTAGAAACACGTCCTCGTCTCTTGTGTTAAAAGTTCTAACTCCGGTTTTATTCGGTTCGTTCGAGTTCTCATCGAGATACTCGACATACTCTAATTCTGTTACAGCATCGTCAGTATCAATTTCTTCTGCAAAGTCGAGATAGTTTTTAGCTGACATTTATTTTATAATCGTTACACAAAATTAAAAGGCAGCAGGGGTCATCGGTTTTGTTTTCTTTACAAGTTTACGTACTATTTCTTCACCACCCGGCGACAATAATTTTTTTGTTGTAGCTATCATAGCTCGTTTTGTTTCTTCTGTTGGCGCAATATCTGATATTACTCGTTTTATTTCTGACGGGGAAGGTCCTTTAATCTTATCAGCAATCTTTTGCCCTACTGCAGTGCCTGCTGAAGATGCCGCCCCTGTAGCGAAAGCTTTACCGGCGTCAAGTGCAATGGGCGCTACTTTACGCGCGATTCCTGGAATATTCTCTGCAATTGTTGTAAATATATTTCCAAAAAATCTACCTACGATTTTTCTTCGATAAACTTTTCTTCGTCTCATTTTATAAAATTATGAACACAAAATCACATGCCTAGGCAGTGCGTAGGTGTAAGTAATACGTGACTATCTCGTTGTTCACGTCTATTTGTCGTCCAGATTGGTCGGTGAGTTGCATTGTAATGCTTGTAATTTGATTCTCAGGTGTTATTGGATAGTAGATAATCTGTCGCGGATTGATTTGCATGAGAGAACCTGGTGGGACTTCTGGTGAGAAACTGTAGATCGTTTGCCCGCGGTTGCCTTTTGACGTATAAGATCCAGATGCGATGGAGCAATTGATGAGTATTGTATTTACTTCTGTGATATCTACTGGTAGTTCTCCATCAAATGTCAAAGATTTATCTTCACCGGTGGTATAGTATAAAACTCTAGTAAAACCTAACATCTTTCCAAAACTTCTTTCTTCAAAGATGACTTTCATATTTCTTTTCACTGTTATCCTAGCTCGTAAGGTGTTATAATTCGCCGCTAATTCGAAATTATCAGCATTCCCACCAGCTTTTGTTAGAAGCTCTTTTATTGTTCTGTTTAGATCAGTAATGTTATAAGCTCCTTGTGGAATCTGTAGTTTGTATTGTATATCAATAAACTCTTTTTGTGATGTTGGAGATTGTTTAACATTAACGATTAAAATTTCATCATTAATCCCAGTTTTAATATTCGGCATGGCGTTCCAACAAGTACAAGAAATTAATCCAATCTCATACTGTTTTGCAGGATCTAGTTCTATTGGTGGGTTGTAATTTACTGTAAAATTCGCGCTGTTTCCTGTTATTTGTGATGAATCAAGCAATAATGTTGTTTGCATTATACTAATATTTTAGATAAGATCGCGGTGTAAAATTTCGTACTCGGATGATGTTAGTAATCCACTCGATCTTAGATGATCAAGTATATCAATAATTTCGTTATCAATCTCTACACTTTCATTACCAGCTTCTTTAGAGGATATCAACAGCATTAGCCGATCGACTATGTCTGCGTTTGATGTAAAAACTTTAACTCCACCTCCATTTTTTTCCTCTGGTAATCTTTTATCTCGCATGTTTTCATATTGTTTGAGTAGTCTTTTAAAATTCCAACCTTTACTATAACCTCCTTGTTTAATTCGATATTGTATTGATGTTTTAAGAAAAACCTCAGCCATAATTCCATCTCTAATATAATTGAGTAATGTTGGAATATCTCTTTTATCTTTTTCATCTTTAATTTCATCATCAGCACGTGAGCCATCTTCTACAATTCTTTCTAATTTTTCTATCAAATCGTTATAGTTTTCTTCTGGCCAATCTCGAATACTATTCATATTAGTGATATCATATTTTTCCATAAACTCTTCATGCTCACCATATTCTATTTTAACCCTAGCTTGTCTTCTGTAAAATTTTATAGATTCTTCAAAAGGTACCATTTTTATCACACTTTCTTGTAACGTTTTTTGTTTCTCGGCTAATTCCTCAGTTTGTTCTGACAATTTTTCCATCATACTTCTTATCTCATCGGGATTAACCGTCAATCATGTTATTGCGTGTTGAAGTTCAAGAGGATTGTTCATTAGCCTGTCAAACTCAGCTTGTCGTGCAGCAGGATCAGCAATGTTTCTTACAAGTTCGTTTACAATTTTTACAGTTTCTTCTTTTGATCTTTCTCCAAGTAAACCAAACAAACCCTTTTCTTTCATTTTTGCTAGTTCTTCTGGAGATAATGTTTGTATTTCTGGCTGCTTGCCAAGCATCGCCTCAGTAACAGGTTTGAAAAATTTGGTTCTTTCTTCTTCTGCTTGAACTTGTCCACGTCGAGCTTCTTCCACCTTTTTCTTAAAAGCCGCTCGAGTTTCGAGAAAATTTTTTTAGTAATTCGATTTTCTGTTGATGTTTGTCCATTATTTTTATACGCTTTACAAAATTATATCATAGAAACGTCTCAAGGCAACAACGAAACATCTTGGTTGGATCACGCGCTAGCTTGTCAAATAAAAAGAAACTATATCGATCTTTAGTTGCTCGATGATATAATTCAATAAATTTATCTTTTGTAACATCACCACATTGTTCGTTTGCAATATTTCTCACATCCACATTATCTAGTCCGGGAAATAATATGAAACAACCCGTATTTCGCCTAATAAACCTATCAACATTATAAAAACCTTGGGCAAGATAAACAGAATTACATTTTTTATTACGTGATAGTGAAAAATATGATCTAATCTTGTTCATTTCCTCATTGTTTAGCGGAATATCATCAAAGACGATTATCTTCTGCTCTGACGAATCGAGTTCATTCACTGGAACGAGTTCTTCTGGTTGTTTTATCAAAAATATATCATCACCAATGCCAAGTTCATCACGAAGTTTATCATTATACTCGTTTAATAATTTGTATTTGTCTTGTTGGGGGTTGATGGTGTAAATATACACCTTATCATAGTTAAAGTTATTATTGAGTAAAAGATTTAATAACAAATTTGTTTTACCAGATCCAGTTCTCCCAACAATAAGATAATGACAGTCTGGAAGTTCATTGCTATGTTTATGCTTCACCAATCGCTCGGTGTCAAAGTTTATTATCTTCGCCATCGTATAATTTTATGTTATATTAAACCAACAATTTTGTATAGAACGGTATGTATAATGAGCTACTATACAAAATTTGGAACATTAGCAGTAGATTTATTAACAGAAGGTTACCAGGGTGACTTATCCAAGTATGCGACTCTTGATAAGCTCAAAAATGAAATCAACAATTTGTTAAACGTTGCAAGTGTATATCCAAATGAAGTTGTAGTTTTCCAGGACAAACAAGGACGATTAAAGACGAGTAATGTACAACTATCAGATGTACTAGTACGAAATCCTACTGCAGTTGCTAATAATATTGTTACTTTTAATAATCAAGGTAAGATAGAAGATTCGGGTAGGTCAGTAACGATTATGTTAGAAAAGCAGGTGATTTATTTACGGGAAACATTGTTATGAACCAGAACAAGATCACATACCTTGGAAACCCAACTGAGGATAATGACGCTGCTACTAAGAAATATGTTGATGATCAGGAATCAAAGTACGTGTCGGTGCGTGGTAGTATAATGTACGCGTTTGTCAACATGAACAATAATGGCATCAATAATCTTAGAACACCAGAATCTGATTTTGATGCTGTAACAAAGAAATATGTTGATGATATCAACAATGAAATCACCAAGTTCAAAACTGATTTTACTAATCACATCACCACGTTTTTAAATTTTCGTAGAAACATAAACAAAACCAATAACAAATTTTTTGGAAGTCCGCCATCTGTTGAAATTACACTCGATAATATTAACACAAAACTCAATGATATTATTAGTGGAATTCCTAGTATTGTTGAGAAAACAAGTATGATTAAAATTCCTCACAAGCAGATTAAAAATATTGTCTATACTGTTGCTTCTGGAATGTCTACTTGGTCGCCGCAAAATAACACTATCAAACATACTGCAGAGGTCACTGGTGTGTATAGATTGTCTGTGTTGAGCAGTGCAAAGTTTAATATATTTACCTTATTTCCATGGCGTCACTCGACTGATAATTTCTCTGGAACCGTGTCTATTGTGTTAAACAAAGATGTTGAAGAAACTTTTATGCTAATAGCAGATGACAAAAAATTAACTGCTGCGTCATATTGATATTGTCTGGAATTTGTGGCTGAAACACCTCAACTAGTTACTTAATCAAGCCTGAGATTATGTGAACAAATATTATAATGAAAAAAAGTATAGTTGATTTCAATCATATTTCAAAAGATATTCCAGGACAGGATGTTGACGCACTAATACAATACTACAAATATTATCATAAAAAACTTTGGTGCGTTAAAAAATGTTACAAATATTATAACAAAATACTTCGAGTAATATCATATCTACCCTTGTTAATGACTAGTTCTGGCATAATTTCAAGTGGTATATCATTAAACCCGTTTTTGTTAATCATATCCGGTGTTGGTGTTTCTCTTACAGCAGCTTGTAAAAAAGTTGAACCTAAAATTTTGATAAAAAAGCACGGCTGCTTAACATCAATTATAACTTACAAAAAACTACTTGATCAAATAAGATCTTACCTACGAGGAGTAAAATATAGTATGGACGATTTAATACGTGAATTTCGTATTATTGACAACATGTTAACAGATATTCTACCCATGAGGATCAGCAAATATGAGAAAGATTATCAAAAGAAGTATGATATAACATAAAATTTTATATAATACCACTTACCTTACTGGAGTTCTAATGCTTAATTTAGTCCACAATCGCCACGCTCTGCTAAATCGTAATGATTTGGAAAATTGAGTCTGACATATCATTTTGCTTATTCTGGAAGATCACGTAATTAAATTTTACATGTTACCTAGGTATTTTGCAACAGGTGTTCTATTGTATTTGTTTGGAGGTCTAGAGGGGTGGGGAGAGGGGTTGCTGAGCTCGGATTCTTAACGCAATTATTGATTGTAACAGGTGTTCTATTACGTTACCTAGGTATTTTGTATTTGTTTGGAGGTCTGGAGGGGGTTGTTGAGCTCGGATTCTTAACACAATTATTGATTGCAACAGGTGATCTATTACGTTACCTAGGTATTTTGTATTTGTTTGGAGGTCTGGAGGGGTTGTTGAGCTCGGATTCTTACTTTCCCCTACTACTGAAACACAAACCAGTAAAAGCATCCACTCACACACACAAATCAACACAGCCAAAAGGACTAAACAACAAATAACCTACAAACAGCTAATACTAAAAAAAGGGACTAGGAAGGCATAAGATTAATAAGGAGCAACTGGGGAGTGCAGCCAAGGGTGACCAGGAAAGGGACTGGAAATTACGCTTCCAACTGCTGAACAAGAACAAGGACTTCCGGAAGCAGAACAAGGCAGGACCATAACCTCGATAGGGCAAGCACTAGCCCTCCAACGCCGAAAGAATGGACAAGAAGGACCACAACCTCCACAGGGCAAACACTAGACCTCCAAATGAAATTAATAAACCCAAACCCTGTCCCTTCCATATGGCAAGCACTCGCCCACACAATAGCAAGCTCTGGCTCATTCCCACGTACCCGTGCAAGCTCTGGCACACATCTGGGCAAGGATTGGCCCAACGGGCAAGCAAACAAAGCAAGGTAACGAGTGACCAATTCACCTTGTAAGAAGGTGTTTTTTGTCGTAAACTCCAAGCCACAAGGTCCACAACTCTAATCACTCTCCACTTCTACTCTCATACCCCTCTTTTACAACCATCCTTTCACCCTTCCCTTTCCACTAACAAGATGGTCCAAAACAGGTGCTAGGGAAAACACACTAGCAAAAACCCTGAAAGCAAAAGACTTTCCGCAGTAAGCCCTCAACCAAACTCCTTTCCACACACCCTACTCTAACACCCCAACTCCCAACTAACAAAAGGGCCCAAAACAGATGTTAGGAAAAACAAACTTGCATCACCTGGGTGGAATCCGGCGTACAATAAGCCTGCGCGATACAAAGATTCACCATGTTAAGCCCTTTTCCATGTCACTTCTAACCGCTCTGGTGACCTAGTGGTTAGAGCGTCCGCCTCAAATGCGGGAGGTCGCGGTTTCTATCTCCAGTCAAGTCATACCAAAGACTTAAAAAATGGTACTAACAGCTGTCTCGCTTGACGCTCAGCATTAAGAGGTTAGTGTTGGGACTGGTTGCCCTGGTGTCAGGATAATGTGACTGTGTGGGGGCATCATGCTACATGTCTGCGGCATGATGCCCGGGGTTATAATGGCACCATGCTGATACCCCGGCAAGCAGAAAGGCCCAGCTCGGGGCTAAGCGTCCTTTTAAAGGGATTGCCGCCCAACATGATGCCGAAACCAGTCGCAAAATGCAAAATGAAAAAGAGCAATACGCGACTATAATCCTCATCAGTCAATCAAACAATCTATAAATTTCAACAAAAGATATAATAATGCTCCTTCTCAAACATTCACACTGCATTTTATAATTAAATGGCAACTTTAAATAGTAATCCTTTTCAGGAAATTTTCTCTTGATACTCAGTCTTAGTTTCATTTTAAAATGCGTTTAAATACAAAACAACAACAACAACTACGACAACGACAAAAACACCCTACAAAACCTGCTATTATTTCCTTTGCTTCACCTTGAACTTCCTCTTCTTCATCTTCTAGAATCTAGCCTTTATGATGACACTTAAAACACGTCAAGACTGCTCTCAATTATTATTAAAATTATGGTATACAGCCAACTATACCACTTTTTTGGGGGTGGGTTGTAGTGGAAATTTGGTTATCGTTATTTGGAGGGTTATCGCCTTCGGTGTTATTGTCCGGATCGAGTAAATATCAATATAAAGTGTGAAACTTATAGGTGGAATAGATAGAGATATTAGGAGATATATAAAACAGAATGACACGAGCCTCCATACATGAAAATAACAGTTTTAATCAATTACATAAATAATCGTGACAATACATTACATTAGGAAGATACACTTCTTTTTTAAATAAATCATTCACCAAATTCCAAACACAAATATACTTATATAAATAGCCGATCTGTTTTAAATGATAGATTGAGATCATAAAATCGAGTGAACAATCGAAGTCATTGCCTTGTATAACTTCATAACCCGAATTGTTTCCAAATTCACTGAGACTGTTATTCTTGGTCGTTTCCACTTTTCTTTTCACTTCTCCAAACTCTCGAGGGTCTCTTTCGGCCCTCAAAACTTGGCTTGGGTAGGTGGATATGTCAGTACGTGATATAAGGATACTTCGATAGGTAGGTTACGTGGATATATCCCGTGGAGCTATTTCACCTTTAAAAAAAAAACAACAAAAAAACAAAGAAGCAAACTAAATCTTCTGTCAGATTATCCTACGGGGATTATATCATTATTCCCCCCCCTCTCTCTCGTAAAGTCAGATATCGTTCTATCAGAATTCAACAGATACCATAAGCTACCTGGTCAAGCTAAATGTGGCAGACTATAAACAAACCTAGATTCATACAATTATTGTACTTCCTAACGGCTATTTGAACCGGACGCACATTTACATCCCCTGAGACTTCAGTTCCGGTCTCGTCTCAATTACACAAATAAACGAATGAAACTCACTACATGGCTTAACTACATTATTTCTAGCGAATACATACATTCAAGTATCTATCATATATGAAATCTCACTTCATGGTTTAACAACGTTAATTTCAGTCAATTCGCACTTAAGTCTGTATCATACGTGAAATCATCTAATGGTGGTAAATTCACACGGATTCTCGTAACTCAAGTCAACTAAAGAGAGGCATGAAATTCTTAATACACATTTTCCTATACAATCAAGACGACACATTTAAACAATTCGTTAAACTTATATAAAGAATATCATTGTATAGATTCGTGTAGATGAACTTACACAGTTGTATTCATATCAAGAAATTTGATCTACGAATCTAAACAAATAAATTCATGAAAATATAAGCAAATAAATCAAACAAATCGTTATATTGATATCAACGAATTACATGAGACTGGTGCAAATACCTTGCTTTCAAGTTTCGCTCCCTTCTACCATCGTCTTTCCAGATATTCGATCCTTTGAATAATTATTATACGAGAGAATTTCTTCTAAATTCGACCTAAGAGTCTCCTACATTTGTTTTCTCTTGCAGATAAGGGCAGACTGACTAAAGGTTTTGTGATGGGACATAAAATTAAATCGAAGAATTTCGTTTAACCCTTCCGGACTAAATATATCTCCCGCCTTTTAGGACTAGGCGCCGAAATTGTAGTTTGCGTCACCTCTACATTCCCATATAACTAATTCTGGAAAAATCAAATCTGACAATTCCAACACAAGACCGATGTTATCCATATTCTACTAGTCTGTCTGACTTGTTAAATAAACGAATGCTTAATTAAGAATCGTTCCTCTCCTGACACAACAATTAACAAAGTGATTTAACACGCGCTGGTTCCCAAAAATTTAATTAATCGTTCACCTGCCCAAATTAGTGTGCTCTACATAGATGGACAGAAATCTGCACCCTTACAATTTCACTGTTGAATATTCTGACTCAAATACATTCGGTAAAATCCCTCATGGGTACAAAACTAGACAAGGGGAAGGCTGTCCAATTCTTGTGATAAAAGATTAACGAGTCTAGCGATGCGATTATACTGGCGTGGATTTAGATATCGTGGCCTAGTCCTTGGAAGCATGGACCCAACACAAACTGAAAATAACATAAAATAAAATAAAATAAATAAATAAAAGATCAGGAAAAGGGAATTCGAGTTGTAAAAAGAAAGTCTTTGGTCGGATGAACAACCCCTTAGATAGAAGAACCAGCCTGGGTTCCTCAAGATTAGGAAAAAACCCGCTTCGAAAACATATTTATATTTTTTTCTTCTCTAATTCTATTTATTTAAAACATACACCACTACAGACATTAAGGGGTAGACCAACACAAAAACATTTTCCTTTTTTATTGGGAATTGGAGGGGCGGGGCATCTGTCCGGCTAATTTCGCTACAATGTATTTAACGCAACAGCACAAACAGCAATTTGGACTAAATTGTATATATTATCTTTAATATTTTTGAACACAAGTAAGCAAATCAATGGTTTACATGGGCAGGGAAGCACAAGACCACTAAAGAAGAAAAAATTTAGAACACAGGGTGTCACGTCTAAGTCCTAACCAGCAAGACATGCTGGTACAGGGTTAAGATGTGTCAACACAACAAAATTCAATATAAAAAACTTAAAACTGTTGATGGCTGCAAATATTTGTTTCGTGACAATTTAAATTTTGCTTTCATTGTTTATTGCGTTCTCTTTTCCACAGGACATGCTGGGGATGAATCTAAGAGGTGTCAACATAACAAAATAAACAAAAGACTGTTGATGGCTGCAGTACGGAGATCCTAAGTGACATTGGTGCATATATTCTTTATTTCGTTTAATCGAAATACATTTCGTTTAAACGAAATAGCATTTCGAAATAACGATATCCAATTTCGATTAACAAAATAGTATTTAAAAATGAGATGTATTTCGATTAAACAAAATTATATATATATATATATATATATATATATATATATATATATATATATATATATATATATATATATATATATATATATATATATATATATGCAATGCACTTAAAGGGCTCCGTACCGCAGATATTTGTTTCGTGACAATTTATTGGTGAGTACTATGTTTTGCTTTTATCGTTTATAACGTCATCTGTTCCTGAGTCTCTGATCACTGAGCGGCTCCCGGCCATCGTAGAGATGACAGAAGAAATGTGCGATCACAGGAAATGGCGACAAAGACGAAGATAACAATAAATAACCATAATATGAATCAATATTTTCTTCTCTTTAACATCTTTATGTTTTTATTTTTTATTTTTGGTTTTTTTTTTGTTTTTGTTTCTTTTTAAAGCTTTTTGGTCATAGCAACAATACAGTTTTCTACCAATCTGAAAATCATGCGAAGTGGGCGGAGATAATAAGTCACCCGATTTTATTTAACTTAGTCGATAACAAAAAAGTTGTATCATGAGTTTAATTTCAGTGACATTGTCGAGAAATAGGCCTAAAGATATTATGAACGGTATAAAAGAGGCAACTTGACGCTTCTTTGATCATTTTTATATTAATATGTATATTTCCGGGATTTAATCAAGCTCGAAGCATTTTCTTTACTTTGGTGGCGCTCACCAGTTATTATGTACTTTTGGGAGTGTGATGTATGTAACGTAAAGTTGTTTCCATTTTAAACATGTATAGTGGAGAGAATGTTGGCATACCTATATGCTACTTTCATGCAATGTGGCTGAAATTTCTTTGGATATTGTACTTTTGGAAATTTCAAATGATCTTAGGATACTGCTAACTAAAATGACTGCTCCCTTGTGCTCCAAAAATCAACCTGAATTTGGCTAAAGTACATTATTCTTGGCAGCTATTAAAATATGGAAAATGAATTTTGCCAAACTAGATAATACCAGCTTCTAAAAGTGCAATGACTGAATTACCAAATATATAAAATGTAAAAAAAAGTTATCAGCTCTATTTTTTTAATTTTTTTTTTACAATTTACCTCTGAAGTTCGAGAAGTGAAAATGAGCAAGTAGAGCTAGCACTTTTTTTGAAAGATGCAGATCTGGAGTAAGGCCAAGTTGTAAACTATAACCCATATTACAACCGTCAATCATACATCAAAATAAAGGGAATTAAAGGTTCAGTGAACAATACCTAAGATATACAAAGTCTCTTTTAAATAGCCAGTATAACTGGTGAGGAAACCCGGAGAAATTCTTTTTCTTTAAAATGCTAAATATGAAACTGTAGAGCGCCACCTTGCAGCAAAGCGTGAACCAACTTAAATTGCGTCTTTGATATATATCACGTGCTATCAGCAAATTAAAATGTCAGTTTCCATTCGATTTTTAGTTATCAACTTTTTATTTGGTTCTTTCACTTTAGTACAATACATAAATGTCAGTAACGCCACAGAAATGAATGGAACTGGCACGCCCATTGTAGTCAACGTGCATGACCAAAACCTGAGGGCTGCATACGATATTCAGAACTCTCAGACTCCTCAAGGGGTACAACCAGAGTTCATACCCTTAGGCTTAGTTCTACGCAGAGGAGAGCATGGATTTGTACGCGATATGCAAGGAAATGATAATGAAATGCCGCCGAAGCCAGAAAAAAAGGGCGGTGAGCCATCGATTACAATTTGGGACTCAGTTGAGTGCGGACGAGAAGTCCAGCGACTTTGCAGTCGAAGAATCCAGAAAAAAAATTTTGCAATCTTGGACTGTTTGGAGGATGCCGAGGAGGTACATTAATTACTCATGTGCTCGACGTGAGTTTAAAATGTTGAAAAATAGCTAAAACTTGTTGGAAAAATATTAGGGGTGTCAATTTTACGTCCGATTACCAATGACCGTACACCAACAAGTAGATGTCAGCTTTTATTCTTTTCTGACTGCTGTCAAAAAGAAAAGAAGCAGAGACCTACCTGTTAGTCTACAATGACCCATGCTGACGTAGGACCAATTTTGCCCTATTATTAAAGAAAAGTCAAACTCGCGTCGAGCACATGTGATTATAATTCTTAGCAAGCAAAGAGAACATATTGCAATTACTCATATTTCCATTTTAAAAAAAATGTAGACATTTATGTATTTAAGTTGGTTTCAAAATGACTTCTTTGGCGGAGAGTTCCTGAATGAGCAGCCATATTCGTGGTATGCAAACAGATTTACCGTAGATCAACAAATAGGTCTGCTTTTTTTTAATTATCTGACAGCAGCAGAGACTAACGACCTCAGGCAATAGCCCATACTGATCGTTTAGCAGACGTTTATTTCTAACGTATCGGACGCTCGCTAGTAATTAATAAATGTATTTCTACTGACCTTGATATGCGGATGGAAACTAAAATCCCTTTTCTTTTGACCTATGGCGTAAAATCCTTCAGAACACTCACTTTTTAGTAAATAATCCCTGTCAGAACAGAACATCTATGTATAACTCTTTTAATAACCTTATTTTTAAATTGCTGACGCATGCGTGGAAAGCAGGATCACCCTAAGACAAGAAACTGCAGGAAACCTTCTAGCGAGGAGTATATGGACATAGAACACAATTTCAGTATATTATCTCTACATTTGTTTCTCAGTACTGAACTTTTCACTGTGTGACAATCAATACAAATCACATGTTAATCTAAAATACCTTCAAAGATGACTTTACGGTGACGTTCTTTTCAAGGGTTGACCTGCATTTTTTTGAGAGGCTGAATTGTAAACAAAACACCAGCCAACGGAATACGGATTTCACCTCCAGATCATCACCATGACCTTATTATTCAATGTGCACATGTCGCCGAAATACACACAGACAACCACACCATAAGCTCACATTCTAAAGAATAAACAATTGCCTTTAAATCCTTACCAAGAATGCCAAAATCTAACTCTAGTATCACCACCAAACTTGGACAGGAAAAAGTGATCTAAAAATAGACTGGAACTACATTTGTGGTACTGAACCAGATTTTATTAATTGTGTACGGATGCGTGAAAGGGTCAATGTTTTTGTCAAACTTTTATATTTGCATTTTATTTTGCATGCCACTACTATTTCAACTTCATAAATAAAGTCTTTTGAAATTTCCTTGCAAGCAAGACATATGACAGCTGTCAGAAAGTGTGTAGAGCTGTTGTTCTATAGGGTGCAATTTGAGGTCAAATTGTTCTTAAGTAACCAAAACTAAATTTGCTATATCTTCCTTAATTATAGGAATTTTTCAATGCAGTAAAAACCTAAATGTAATACTTGATAAGGCCTGTCTGAAAATATGCTTGAAACTAAAAAATATTGATATATTAAATTTTAATGGAAATTTAAATAAATATTTAATTTCTAAAATTTATTTTTTTTTAAAAAAATTAAATTTTCATACAAGTTATAACATTCAGTTTGACAGATTTAAGGCAACAAAGTTGATTAATGAATGGTGTTTAAAACAAATGGTAGTTTAGGTCTGTACAACTGATAATATTAATCCCAGGGGTACTGAAGCATGATAGCTCACAGTGATTTTGACAGCAAATTGCAATATGCCTATCCAGATGCAAATAGGTGTACATACTAAAGAAACAATGACAGGTGCTATGTTCCACATTTATTTTTTCAGGTAATTGGGCAGTTGTTTGTATAACTAATAGCCCACTAAAATTTAAAGTTCTGATGGGACCACTACCAAGTTTATATCAAATATGCATTCCATTTTAATGCCGGTAACTACAAAAGTCAACAATGGAATATGAAAATACAGTTTCAGTTTTACTGAAAAATGATGTGAATCTCTCTTATGAAGATCTAAGCCATGTCTTTAAGATGCTGTATATCAGTGTACTGATATGAACTCATCTTGGTCACTTATAGCAGCACACTGCACATGTCCTTATGAGACCTTGCTATCACCATTGGACTACTGGAGAGCTTCCAAATTGATCTAACTCTAATACTTTGTTCCAGATACTAGGCTAGATCTGAAAAGATATAACATATTTCACTTAATTCTAAAAAAACAAAGATGTAGGCAAATGAAGTTAAAATGTGTTAGATATGGTGATTTCAAAATAACATTCAGGTTGTAAATATGGTTAAAAAAGGTAAACTTGATAGAGTGACACTCAAAGATGTGAAGCAATGGGCATGTATTAAAGTGACAAATGCATCCTAAAAATAGATGAAGTTTCTACAAGCATATTTAGCCATTTACAGGTTAAATAACTAATCTGGTAGAGTATGTACCATAAAGTTTATGGCAATGTTGGAATGGTGAAGTTTGATCATTGGTGCAAACATTGATACATACCAGTATAGTGGAAAGTCAAATGACAATGTACCAAATTAAAATTTATTACTATATGCAATCCTATTCATGAAGGAAAAACAATTTTAGATATTGTGAGTGAATATAGCAAAATGTGGCCACACAGATCAACTATAGGTACCAATAGATTCTATATCGTCAACTAAATGTGAAATTTTCATCCCGAAAACTTGTAAACAAGGATGGATATTTGGATGTGTGGGACATATGCAATATACTTGTTAAAATCACATGTGCAAACATGATTCAAATAATCTGTTTGAATATTTTTAGTCTATTTTTAAGAGTCTTGGCTACCAAGTTATTAAGCTCAATGATTCAATGGAATTAGATATCAGTTGATGCTGCAATACCACCCTCTGTCAAAGTACTAAATTGAAATGTGTTACCATACAAGGGCATATTCATGATGAAAATAACATCTTGGGATATTTTAAGTGCACACAGTCAAAACTGAGCCTTACAGATTCACTATAGGTACTAATGTCAACTATTGATTCCAAACATTACAAAATATATGCATATTTGTTCATGTCAGCTATGTAACCATCTTAGGATCAGTTGTAGAAAGTTAAATTCAAATAATCTGTTTGAATATTACTCATGTAATTTTTAAAGTGTCAGATAACAAATATTATTAGTTATTAATAATGCATAAAGCAAAATGGATCATGAGAATTCCCATAATATCATCTGGGCCACAATGATTCACTACATCAATCAATATCTTAAAGAAACTGAACAATAAAATGGAATGCATTCTGTGTTTAACTTACATCATTTTGCTGTTTTCTTACATGCAATGGTAAATATACCTTGGTAAAGTATAATTACCCCTCTGACCTGTATTTCATTCTCTGACAGCTTAATATGATTTTGTAGAGAACTTGAACAGGTTCTAGTATAAAGTCTTCATCTCTGTCCTCTCACTAAATACCCTATAACTATGTTTATAAAACAATTACTGATAGCTATACAAACAGATATGTGTTACTCAGGAAGTGACCCCATCATAAATACAAATTAACTGTTTGTACCCCAAATACATGTAAATAGTTTCAATGACCTAAAGGTACAAAGCAAAATAGAATTTTGTCTTCATGTATTTTAAATGAGGGTCTCATTTTGACTAATAAAGATATTTTCTCTGATCAAATTTTACAAATATCCATCATTTGAGCTTGTATATGGTGTAGGAGTATATATATATGCTGATATAATTTATTATCATTCCAAATAAATATTATATATGTGTATTTTTGGTGGAAAAAATTTATTTTTAAATTGTTTTGTAAATTTTATTTAAATTTTTAAAATTAAAATTATTTTTTATTTTTAATTTCATTTTTATATTTTTAAAGTCAATATACATAACATATTAAAATTTCATGTGTATATCATTAATAATAAAGATTTTATATTAGTTTCAAATTTACTCACAGGCTTTACTGACAAGCCATAGAACACAATTAATTTCACTATATTATCTCTACATTTGTTTCTCAGTACTGAACTTTCCACTGTGTGACAATCAATACAAATCACATGTTTATCTAAAATACCTTCAAAGATGACTTTATGGTGACATTCTTTTCAAGGGTTGACCTGCATTTTTTTGAGAGGCTGAATTGTAAACAAAACACCAGGCAATGGAACACAGATTTCACTTCCAGATCATCACCGTGACCTTATTACTCAATGTGCACTGTCCACGAAATACACACAGACAACCACACCATAAGCTCACATTTTAAAGAATAAACAATTGCCTTTAAATCCTTACCAAGAATGCCAAAATCTAACTATAGTATCACCACCAAACTTAGGAAAAAGTGATCTAAAAATAGACTGGGACTACATTCATGGGTACTGAACTGGATTTTATTAATTGTGTACTGATGCCATATCAAATGGAACTGACTAAAGCTTGGGACGGAATTGAGGTTGTGTCTGGCCGTCACAGCATAATTTTGAGAGAGAGAGAGAGAATTATAAATTATTTTTTTAAAATATAAAATATGCAATGAGCCTTAAAGATATGCTAAATAATAATGATACATAAATATACACATACATTTTGCTCTTATTATTATAGTCATTAATAGCAGCATTTTTAAAAATATATTGAATAACAGGCATATATATACATACATACAAACATATGTACATACATTCATGCATAATTATATACATATTTGTTAATGCTGAACAAATTCTGATTCATAAATAAATACATATACATATATGCAGGCACATACATACATACATACATACATACATACATACATACATACATACATACATACATACATACATACATACATACATACATACATACATACATACATACATACACCTTTTAATACATAACATCATAAATCTGACTCATGAATTTGCTACAATTTTCTTTCTTTTGTTAATTTTTTTGATAACTTTTTTATGTCAGATGTGAAAATGTCAATATTCCTTATCATCGTTTCTGCTCTGAAATGCTGAAAGGCCCTATGGAATATATATATATATATATATATATATATATATATATATATATATATATATATATATATATATATATATATTTCTTTTTTTCTTCAATTGTACACAAAACAATATTACAGATTAGTTCATGTTGATTACTGTTATCTTTATAGAAAGCTTACAATCAGCTGACTGCCAGCTGAGTGACGACAACTTGGAAAGGCGCATTAAGTTGGTCCGTAGAGTTGGCCTTGTTTTGAACACAACATATTGTAAGACTGCGACAGAATTTAAAACCTTCCAGGCAGGAAAATCAAAATTTTCATAGAAAGATGATATTGAAACATTCAATATCACTGTAAATATTATTAAAAAATACTGCTATTAATGACTATAATAATAATAACAAAAGGTATGTATGTATGTATGTATGTATGTATGTATGTATGTATGTATGTATGTATGTATGTATGTATGTATGTATGTATGTATGTATGTATGTATGTATGTATGTATGTATCATTAATATTTAGCATATCTTTATAGCTCATTACATATTTTATATTGAAAAAATAATTATTTTTTCAATCATGATTTTCCGACACCTCTCTCTCTCTCTCTCTCTCAAAATTATGCCGTGACGGCCAGACGCAACCTCAATTCCGTTCCAAGCTTTAGTTAGTTCCATGTGATATACTCCTTACTAGAAGGTTTCCCACAGTTTCTTGTCTTGGGGTGATGCTGCTTTCCATGCATGCATCAGCAATTTAAAAATAAGACCATTAATAGATTTATACATAGATGTTCTGTTCTGACAGGGATTATTTACTAAAAAGTGAGTTGTTCTGAAGGATTTTATGCCATAGGTCAAGAGAAAAGGGATTTTAGTTAACATCCGCATATCACCATCAGTAGAAAATCTTTTATTAATTACCAGCGAGCGTCCGATACATTAGAAATGAAAGTCTGTTAAAAGTTCAGTATGGACTATTGCCTGAGGCTGTTGGTCTCTGCTGCTGTCAGATATAAAAAAAGCAGAGACCTACTTGTTGGTCTAGATTTACTATAGTCCTATAATGTAAAACATAACAACTTTTTGTTTTAGTGCTATCACCCACATGGGCTCGAATCATTGCTTACAATTTGCCATCATATTTGTACTATATATATATATATATATATATATATATATATATATATATATATATATATATATATATATATATAGTAGATGTATGACAGTAAATTATAAGCAAAGACACAAGCCAGTGGTTGGTCTAAGATTTACCAATGAGTTGATATGGTGTTTCGAAGCTGAAATAAATGAATTGAATATCAAGATACTTATAAAGAAAATACATTTTACTTGTTTTCTGTTAGTATCTATATTTGTGACTTATGATAATATCTATATTTGTGACTTATAAGTTGATTTTGCTTCAGTGTGCCATATTAAAAATGGTCAGTTTTGGTGGTCACATATAGGAGAAACTGCCAGGTTGCCCATCATCCAGGTAAAATGGGCTGAATATGGTCTGCTAGCGACCTTATCGGGAATCATCTTTTGTAGACTGGAGTGCATTTGTATCTTGGGCCGTAAAGTTTGTGATTGGTGAAAAACTTAACGAACCCAATGACCTTGAAGATATTGTAGCGCTATTTGTTATTCATTGCTGTGTATTAGATTGCTGGAAAACAATTGATAAACAGATGCCATGTAGATTCCAAGTTATGCAAGGGGATTTGCTCAGCTGATATTCTGGTAATACTGAAAAATATTTTTTATGATGGCAAATAATTGTCCTACTGCTTGGTACTTAATGTATCCGTTGCAGAAAGTGTACATCAGCTTCAAAAATGGATGTCACTTCCATGGTACTCATTTTACCACCTGTGCCATCCAACAGAAACTTGGCACAGAGAAAAGAAATGCATCTTTAACCATGAACCTGAGATGGGATTGTCAATGAGCACAAAAGTATGTCACCCTCAGAGTGTTTAAACCACAGTCTGTGTTCCAGTGAAAATTAATAAATTGTGAACAATAAAGTTTTAAAATCAACACTTGTCAATTACAAAACCCACCAGAAAACAAAAACCATCCATGCCTCACATTTTTACTCTTATTTGCTACCATAGATTTGATCACTTAACAAATATGATAATCATGTGATGACTCTTGCATAACATCATTGGACATTAGCAGACAACAAACTGTTTAACCAATTTGTTAAAATGATAGTATTTTTAATAAGATATAGATTCTATTTGAGAATATGGTGCATGGCCATTATTTGGAAAATGTGATATTAATGACTGTGTTTTTAAAATAATACACTTGTCAGCAATCCCAACATTTTCCCAAAATCAGTTGGTAATGCAGAACTAGTAACTTATGGTCATGTAGTGCATGATGGATGGTGCTTGGCTGAAAAAATGCCAAAACATCAGAACAACAAAATACCATAGAATAATGATATCATAGGAACCTGACATAACTTATTCCTCTGTCCATCAATGGAGCAATCATGTATTTTAAAATATGCATTTTTATGGAGTAATATTAAACATTGTTGTATTTACTGGGTCTCACTATTTTATATTTGTTTATTTTGTCCCATAAACCCTTAGATATTACATCAGGAGCTAATCAAAAGTTTAGTAGTTATGTCAACTATTTATACATTTTTCTGAATACTGGATTTTATTGTTGCTCATATTGGAAAAATGTGGACCTAAACTCTGAATTTTAAAATCCTACATTGATCAATAAATCTTTATTTGTTTCTTGTTGAGGATCCTTACTACAAAGCCCCTTGCTTATACCCCCATCCTTGACTTAGGCTGATAAATCAGCTTTTTACCTGTGATAATATTGATTGGCAGTTTAAGGGTTGGTATCCCCTATTCATTAAAACCTGCAAAAAGTCTGCAGCAAATTTGGTAACATGTACATTATATTTCCAGAGGAAATCCTATGTTTGGTGACTTGTAAATCCATATGAAGTAGTACAACCCTCTGTCCTTTGGCCATTTTTAATCACTAAATATGGCTGTTAGCAATTACGGGTATGTGTCTAAAGTGCAAGCAGGTTTGTTCATTAAGGATTTGCATCAGCAAAAGTTGCACATTTTAATGATCAGGTTGACATCAGACCCACATATTGTCCATCCTTATTAACACAGATTTGGGGAGTTGATTTATTGGACTACCCCAGACTCTCTTACAATAGGTGTAATGGTTTGATTTGCTGGTTTACAATACAGCAACACAAGTAGGTTGTTATTGGCTATGGGTGTAACAACGGCAGTGATTTTGCAAAACTTGTTATGGCTACACCTCATGCATGGTTGGTTATATGAACAGAGGGTTTTGACTAAATGACTTTTGTGATGCCTGGTTGATCCAAAATTAAATGGTGCTGATCAATGTTGAATATCTCATTACTGATAATAGTCATCTTAATTTAATGCTTTCTGTGTCATCTAGAGGAGTTGTGAGATGTGGCTCCTGCCTATCCATCTGGCTGATTTTCATTTCAACAACTTAATTTTACCCGAGATTGTTGGATTTCAGCCAAATTTAAGAAGCAGTTTTATACTGACAAGACCTTTAACAAGTTCAGTTTCCAGCTTTCCAGGACATCATTTACAGGTGTTAGGCTACTGATTACCTGATCTGCTGATTTTGATTTCAGCAGCATGATTTTACCAATTTTGGATGAACTTAAACCAGATTTAGCATGCAGCTCTATATTGATGAAACCTTAAATGAAATTTGTCTGATTTCCAGCATTTCATGATATTTACAGTGTTATGCCCTTTGATTGCTCATCCTCCTGACTTGGGTTTCCACAACATATTTTTACTAATGTTTATTGGATTTCAATCAAATTTGGTTTGTTGCTTTATATTTAGATCTTAAATGAGGCCTATGGTTTCCATAGCATCACTCTATCAATTGTTGGATTTCAATCAAATTTGGCATTATTTTTATATTAAGAAGAACTTGAATAAGTTTGATTTTATGCATTCCACAACACCATTTAGGGAATTTATAGCCATTGAATTTTCAACATTTGGTCTCAGCCGTACAGGTTTACTAAAGATGTTAGGATTTCAAACTTTAGCATGCATCTTTATATTGATAAGACATAGATACAGATAGAAGTACTGAAGAACTGTATCATAGACTGGTACATTTTTTAGTCAGTAAATAGATGAAAAATGGTTGCCGAGATGAAAAAAAAGATGCAGATAATTTGTGGGGAGAGCTAATGATTATAATTATTGTTGTGCAAAAATGTAGAATGAATTCAGGTTGATGGAATTTGATGAATTCTAACACTATATTCTTATTATTGTGCAAAAATGTAGACGGAATTCTGTGTATTGAAATTTAAATTCTCACACTATATTTAATCCATACAACTTAAATTCTGCATGGCTGTGTAGGTACATGAATATACATGGTATAAGCTTACATAAGAGGATGTAATATGTTTATTTACGTGGATACTTTTAATGAACATGGTTAACTTAATAATTGAAATTTCGTTTGGGATTCCTGATAAGATTTTAATGGGTTGGTACATTGGAACATTTGCCTTTCAGTTTATTGTGACCTGTTAAAGATAAATGGTTGAAGTTTGGTATAGTTATATATCTGTTATTTATCTGTATTGTTACTAAAAAATGTGTTGTATTGTGTATATGGGGTCTTATCAATAAAGTCATCACAGGTCAGTATTTTAATGTTTCTTTTTTGTTTGCTTTTTATCATAAAAGTTTTTATAGAGACAGTTGTACTCTGATACTTTTGTGCTTCAAAATTTGGTAATATCTCATATACCACAGTCATTTTTTACCTTCAAGATCACTGTTGATTTTTTAACCCATTCACATTGTCCAGTAAATTAATAGCTGTCTTAAAGGTTATAGATATCACTATTGTGAACTTTTGTGACCTCACCATGGTAGAGAGGGCCAAAAAATTAACAGAATTTACCTGTTCATTTTTTAATTGTTGCAGGAAAGTGTCAATGAAGCTTGTAAACATGTAAGTAACATTTCTTCTTTACTTTTTAAAATTTAACCCTTTGCATGCATTGTTCTGACTTTTCTAGTCAAAAGTATTTTTATTATATTAAACTACCCAAGAATGAGCCAGAATTGTACCATTAAAACACAAAGTAGGCAAACAATCTATATACCAATTTACCTTACTTTCAGACAAGACTAAAATTATATTTTTCTTGAGGTTTCTGGTTGCAACTGCAAAATCATGTATAACTATGCCATAGCCTGTTTTGACATAAAGTTCCATCAATTTGTCCAATTCTTTTGTAATAACTGTGCAAATGATGTCATTACCATGCCAGATGCTGTCATTGCCATGCCAAATGCTATCAGTGCCATGCAAATTGCTGTGTTATGCCTAATACTGTCAATGTCATGCCCAATGCAGTATTTTCCATGCCAAATTCCCTTAAAATTCCAATTGATAGAGACCTATTTTGCATCTTTTTGAAATCTGTTGACACCTTCTGCTTCTGATTCCCAATGTCTGCAGTGGAATTGACCTTACTGAGATGATTGATTGCTCTGCCTACTGAATCACCTGACATGACCACCTGCTAACCTCTGACAAAGAAGCAGCATTGGGCATGGAAATATGTTTGAGTTAAATTGATATATTTATTAAAAATGAATTGTAATATTCCTAAAAATGTAAAATTACAAAGTTGCATAAATTATACTGCAGTAGATAATATTTATATTTATAGTTCAAATTCATATAGTAATAACCTAAGTGTTTTAATTCAGTAAAAAGATAGAATTAATTTTAAATTTGTTGGAGAAATTATTAATGTAAAATGAAATTCACTCTCAAAATTGCTGATGTATTTAGCATATAATATTATCCTTATTAGTCTTATCTGGCATATATTTTTGCTGCCTTGGAAATAAACAAATTAAAAATTAATAACAAAATCCTACATAATTACTGTTAGAAGTATACTGTTGTCTATAATAATGTTAAAGTTCTACTGTTCTTCAGATGAAATTTTGATCAATGAAGTCTGTTGAAGGAAGCATGTAGTTGCTTCCTTAATATATTGGACTATAATATCTGAAACCATTGTTTTTGTAGTTCTTTAATATTACGACATTTTTGTATCTCGACTCCTCCTTTGGACCAGTGAGAAAGTGAGTCACTCAAGTGTCTAAAAGATCAAGATTATAAATCATTATAATTTTTAAGAGAAGTCAACATTAGAGTCAAAATTTTCAAACTTTCAATAATGCAGTCTTGGATTCACTACATTCTATACAAAAAAAATAATATACATCAAAGTCCAAAATGTAAGGGGTTCTCCACTCATATTCAGGAAACAGTTATGTATATATTTTCAATTTCAATTTCTTTTTTTTCTTCTTCAAACTATCAGCAAAACATGCTTTTCTACATACATTTACAGAAAGAAACATGTTATTGTTATCAGTTATTTCTATATTCAGCTGATCATACACGCGATCACAAAATAGTCTTTATCCATCAAAGTTTTGTCTGTGTTTTGGGAAAGGAATAAATCTAATTCCTCTATTTAGATGATCTGGATATCAACTATAAGAATTACATGGCTCCCACTGACTTACTTTCACCCTTGTCAATCAGAAATAAACAAATCATTGCAGAATTTGTAATTCCTTATTATAATCAAATCATTATTGCCACAGGCAGCTTGTCAGATGAAAATGACAGACGAAAGCAATGTTGTGAGGTGTGTCTCATTTATATTCGTTGATTGGTAAATGACTTATATGAGATTTTCACTGAAAGGCTTCTTCTAAATAACAATGGTGTCAATCTGATGTGCATTATGGCCACTACATTTGTCATTTTTAAAATCATCTTATTCCTACTTTTTAATTGCCATGGTGTTTTTTACTAAAACATTTATGATGATTGTTAGTTGATACTAAATGAAAATCTACCAATCTGATGTTGAACATAACAGTGACCTTCTCGAAAATCTTGTAATTGGTAATCCTTCAGAATAAAAAAATAATATTGTCATGAAATTTTCACCAGAAGACTTACAATGTCTAGTTGGTGCGAAATTGTGATTTATGTCCGATATGGTTGCCACAGTGGTCATCTTGAAAATCTTGTTATTGTTAACTCTCATGATTGAAAACAAATATTGCTATAGTTTTTCACCATGATGTTATGATATCTAGTTTGTTCTAATTGAAAATGGTGCTTGTCTCATGTCCAATATGTCTTCACCACTGGCCCTGCCATCTTAAAAACTGTATTATTCTTTTCTCCTGAATGGATGGTCATATAATCATGGGTTTTTCACTGAGCTACTTCTTATAATGTCCAGTTGATCATAAAGGAAAAATGGTTTTGATAATAATAACAAGGACTTTATATAGTGCCTAGTCTTTAGAAGCTTTAAGCACTTTACAGAATTTGACAACGCTTAAAAAGAATAAAAAACATATAATGAAATGATTACAAAAATAAAAACAAACACCACAAAAATTAGAAACAGAAAAACATGTTGTAAATTTTTAAGGTAAGGACATTCATTATGGCCACCAGTCTTAAAAATCATGTTATGTTATATCTACTCCTTTTGAATGAACAGCCAAGTCATCACAGAGTTTCAACTATAAGACATCTTATGATGTCTAGTTGGTATAAGTAAAATCGTGCCACTTTGACATTCACTTCTCTATGTCAGCCATTGTACAAATCTTGTTATGACAAGTATACACATCAGAAAATTATACTGACATAAGATTGTAGTTTATGACTTTTGTTTGGCCTTAAGTGAAAATGGTGCTGATCTGATGTCCAAATATGACTACCAATATGACTACCCTATCAGCCATTCTGAAAATCTTTGCTATTGCTACTCCTCCTGGGTTGAAAAAGTAATTTGTTATAAATATTATCTTTGCTTCTCTCCAAACTAATGACTATTAGAGACCTGGAGCCTGACTTGGATGTTTGAATCCTATGGTTTTCTAAAGGTCAGAGGTGTTAATTTAAGTCTGCTTAACAAGACCAAAGGTCTAAAGTTATTTAGACCCATGGCATACTGTTGAACACTGGATAGGTGGGTGTATAATTAAGTGCCATTCTTGGTTCATTATTCTAATGCTTTGTAACAGTAAAATATCTTAAGTTCATTTTTTATATACTATTTGATAAAATGATTCATGGTAGATATAATATTACTTGTTTCAGGTAATTAAATTTTCCTAAGAGCACTGTTTTATTTCATAAACTAATGCAAATTATATGTACTAGACTCTACTTTTATTTAGCAAGTTCTAGCGATATTTCATTTCGTGAGGGGCACATACTAACTGGCCATTTTTTGTGAGGGCAATATATTTAAATGCAGTAGAGTAATATTTTACAATGACAGCAAATATGGGATTTTCAGGAATGGATAATAAAAAAATGAGCTGAAACAGAATCCTTCATATATAATCTGTAGGTAGTGTAATGTCAACTGTCACATTGCAAGGAACATTTTGTGTAGTATAGCTTAAATAAAAAGCAGTGTGCCATTGGCCATAAATGCTTCTTTTGTTTCTTTCATTGTTTTTCAGTTAGAATGATTTACTGATATTTGATCTTTTTTTCAGTTCCTGTACCAGTACAAGAGGAATTTAACACTTGATATGAGGTTTGACTCTACCGCCAAACAAGTTTGCAGTAATGAGCTAGAAATGGTTAGTGCTATCATATGTGTGTTCAGACTGTATGATTTTATTATACAATTCATAATGAGATATTGAAACATCTCAGTTGGAAAAAAACGATGCAGACCACAGTGGCAATACCACTTGTATCACCACAGTGACAATACTACTTGTATCACCAGTGCCAATACCACTTGTATCACCACAGTGGCAATACCACTTGTATCACCACAGTGGCAATACCACTTGTATCACCACAGTGGCAATACTACTTGTATCACCACAGTGGCAATACCACTTGTATCACCACAGTGGCAATACTACTTGTATCACCAGTGGCAATACTACTTGTATCACCACAGTGGCAATACCACTTGTATCACCACAGTGGCAATACCACTTGTATCACCACAGTGGCAATACTACTTGTATCACCACAGTGACAATACTACTTGTATCACCAGTGGCAATACTACTTGTATCACCACAGTGGCAATACCACTTGTTTCACCACAGGGACAATATCACTTTTGCAGCTGTTTACTTTTTTCATTTGGGAAGTATATCTGCCATTATGTATGCTATTCAGATCAGTATTTCCATATTTAGGCCTACTTAATTTTTTTCTTCTCACTCTCTCTCTCTCTCTTTCTCTCTTTGACCTCCCTCTCTCTCCAATCCTGATGAAGATAAAGAGATCTTAACAATTGTATTGACTTTTTACCTTGTATAATCCATTTATACAAAATAGTGTCACCAGAAATACCTAAAAATGAACCCCAAACAACATAAAGGAGGCTAAAGGCATTAACATTTTTTATAACTAGTTTTCTTTATGAATCATGCAAATAGTCCATGACTGAACTTTTATGATCTTTGCTATTTGTTATTTTGAAACCATGCAATAATTGTACCCATACACTTGATAACAGACTATACATTTTTAAGAAAACTCCTGATTACATACAGTAACAAAATTGTTTTAAGTCGCAGTTTTAACTGTTATCACAATCACAATCATGGTTTACAGCTCACCTCAAAATAACAACAAATGTTATATCACAGTCATCATGGCTGAAAATAGTTGAGAAATCAGGCATTGATTAGTGTGTATTGCTCAGTCCTGTATTAAGAGTAGACTGTTCCATAATTTTCATGTCAACATTTCTGACTACATATCATCATGTTTGAAAACGATGGAGAAAGCAGGCATTGATTAGTGTGTGTTGCAGACCTAAATTAAGTGACAGTGAATTTTTTATGCAGCATCTTGTTCCGAAATAGACTGCAAGCTGGAATTGAAAGTTACGAGTACAATTTAATATCCAAGTGCTTTCTTTTGGTTGGTAAGGGCATGGTTTACAGCTTACCTCAAAATAACAACAAATGAGCTGATAGTACATGTATGACCTGTATGTGTTGTGTGTCGTTATGCTATGCTGTGTATCATCAGTCCATTGATTTTTAGGTCCATATTTCTGGTATGATTTCAGTTCAGCTTGAAATTAGATCCAAAATCATACATCAACTTATCTGTTTGGAAGGTGACTAGAATAAATAATTTCAAAAACATTGATTTAAAATAAAATGATCAAGCTAAGAGATGTATACTTTACATTTTTACTCACACCATAGTTGACTTTAATATACTTTCCAAACTATTTTAAAAGGAATAGAATTTTATAACCTAATTATATAAACTTTTCCCCCTAAGATATATCACATATAATTCTCTTTACCAGTGAAATAAAACTATTTCTTTAGAATGTGAACTTGTCATATTGTTGTTAATCTCCATGATGTTTGTCACATGGTATTGGTCAGTATGGACATGACATCATAGGATGTCAGGTCAGCTGTATTTCACAGGTTTTGTCTCTTTCTCATGGTGTCCAGCAGTTTAATGAGTCAAATGAAAGCATGTCAGGAATGGCACTGGCTTTGTCACCCCCAAAATTGGCAACCTCAATATTCTTTTGCCAATTCTCAACATTGCCATCATCTTTAATAAAGTTCTGTCTATTTGTCTTGACGCACTCAGGGCCTAGGTAATATTGTCAGCATAAAGGGGGTAAAGTGTAAAATAAATTGAAATTTGGCATGTGAGTCAAATCTTTAAGAAGTGACCTGTTGTCGGTGACTTGGATTTACAGAAAGAGATAATAAAATGGAAATTTTGATTAAATGAAGACAACTATTCTGATTTACACTTGTATATTGACAACTTACATTTTTGTAGTATGCTCCACACTGTATTAAATAATGTACATGCATATGAAAAATCTATGAGTTTGAGTATTAAATCATATGTTAGAACATTAATGTATCAGTCACATCCTGTTAGAAAACACATGTATAACAAGTAAAATGGTAGTCCTCATTTGATATATATATCCCATTGTCAACAAACACATTTCCTGTATAGTTGTTTATATGCTACATGTACATGTACTTAAATTGGTTTATATTATGTCAGCTAGAGACAAACAGAGGCTACCAAGGGGATGAGGCAATTCATAGGGAAATGTAAACATGTGAACAAATTTAAAAGTTTGACCAACATTCTTACCAGATGCACCATATTCTTTTAACATTGGCAGCGTTAAATCCAAATTATATTACCAGTATTTTGAAACATAAATATATTGCTGTGCAAAATTGTAAGCATGAACTTATTTGTTGCAAAGAGGATACCTTGATTACACAATAAATATGTTCCAATCACTATGAAAAATGAGACAATGCTTTTATTTAAGCTTGTTCCTGACTTCCTTTGATAAAAGTTAATTGGCTTGCTTTGGTGAAGAGTCATGTGTTACTTAAGGTGCCTCTAAAGTCCCTCTCAAAAGGGCCAAACAAATGCCCTTTTGTTATTACTGCAGCAACATCAAATAATTGTACAACACTGAGACAGAATTTTTACTTTTGTCTCATATATATAGAACTTTGAGACAGGATATTTTTCATCCTCTTTGAGTATGACATCAGCATAAAAGGATTATGATAAAACACTGCACTGTTAGTGTGATTTGACAATATGACCAATGGCTTTGTTTATGTAACAATGTATTCCTATGCATTTTGTATTCAAGTTTGCAGCTTCCTTTCATGGTGCCTTTAAATTTCTCCACTCCAAATCCAAGATTGTATATACAGTTTTTAAGAGCCAAGTGTTGTTGGCAAAAAATCTCCAGATGGTATATTTTGTCATCAATAATGGAAAAAAATAGCAATTTGCAACATTGGTAAAGCTGAGCACAATCCCTGCATATATATGACTGGAAGCTGTTTTAAAGTCATATTTGTAAACAAAAACTGTAACCATCAGTATTTTGTTGATTCTCAAGTCTTATTACAATGTAAATTTAAAAATCTGTTGTTATATATTTTAAAAGATTGCTTACTGTTTTTTGCAGTTTTCCTAGTTTTCTTGTTGGATTATTATTATTATTATTATTATTATTATTATTATTATTATTATTATTATTATTATTATTATTATTATTAATAATAGTAGTAGTAGCAGTAGTAGTAGTAAGAAAAATGCAGTTCATCATTTTGTTATCATGAACAGATTTATTTAGCTTTTTATGATGGCCTCTAATTTCAGTTTTTCTTGAGGAAGAAATGACTGTTTGGATAGCCTTGAATGCTTCTTTGCTTATTATTTATATTGTGTTTTGGTTTTTAATGGCACATGGGTCAGGATTCTCCGAGGCAGCCTATGAATTCTCTGATAATAACTTAAAACAGAACTTAGATTGGTCGTAGCCATTTGTTATGAGGAACAGCCTTAGTTTGAACATGAAAATAGTTGTAAAATTATTTATATGGTTCCTCTACTTACCTCCAGATTGAGATCAAAAACAGCTGACATTAACACAGTGATGTCCATTTCCATATGGCATGGTTGAAATAAAGAATTGTTGCATTATAAAGACATGCAATTACATGGTTATCCAGCTCACCAGAACTGGATCATAAAACAACTGGTGGTATCTCATATTGAGGAGTGAAACAGCATTCCTTTAGTCACAGTGCATTGACTTTGATCTTTTGGCCTTGAGCATGAGTCTGAATGAGTGGTGGTGATAGCCAATGTTAGTGTAACTGTTTATGCGGGCAGAATTCTGATGTTGGGTACTAGTTTCATATGTTACTATTATAAAGTACATGTATAGATTGAAATTAACTTTTACTTTTACTCAGTTCAGTGATATAACTTTTTGAGTATTAGGCGAGAATCTGTTGCTATCATCACTCCTTTTTTTTTACTAATATGTTTTCCACTGGTTACGTAAGAGGGGTATCCTTTCTTGAGGGATACTTTTGAACACACACTCGGTGCAAGAGGATTCTGGCTGTAAAGAGTGGTTGGCTACTAATGGGGGGGCACTAGTGAGGGAAACCACTACAATTCCATTGATTTCTTTTTCTTTTTCAGTTTCAAGACTGCAGGTCTCAACCTGATGGTCAAGGTATGAAAATCCCTTGTCTTGTAGAACACATGGATGAGCAGGGGATCTCAGGAAACTGTCATCAGTATCTGACAAGGATGGCTGCCATTGTATTCAGTGACTACAGACTTATTTACAAATTTGGAGATGTGTGTAATGCTGACATAGAGAAGTGTAATTGTGGCAGATTAGAAGACAGTTATCGGGTAAATTATTTATTGATCATTTATAAATACAGATACAGTGTGACCCCACCATAGCATGCCCCATTATAACATGAATTTGGATATAATTTGGGTTGGGGTGTGGCTTTTAAAATTTCATATACATGTATTTTTCTTGTACACGAAAACATTTTATCTTATAAGTACAGGAAAAAAAAAACCAAAAGTTTATTATCATTTTAAGGAAGAGATCACATATGAATAATACAAGATGATTGTGGTATGGCTCCTGAAATTTTTTATGCATTTCTCTAGTACACAAAAAGTTGTTTTCTTCTTAAAAGTACAAAAAATGACGTAAAAAGTTTATTCAGAAATCATGCAAAGCTTCACTATTTTCATAAATTGCAATTTTTTTCCTTATTGATGGCAAAATTACACTACAACAAATGTAAAAACAAATGTAAAAACAACAGCAAAGACAAAAAAAAAAAAAACAACCCAAGCTTATGTGTCTATTCAATATAGGCAGGGAGGAACAGTAACTACAATGTACCAACATCAAAAAGCAGTAGAAATTTGAAAGAAAACATTACTTTTGAAGCATTGATTGTTATGAAATGCTAAGCAAATGAGTAAAAAGTCAGTCTCAATCATGTAATACAATTCTTTTGATGTTGCAGCCATGATAAGAAACAGCATTTGTTTGGTTCTCCAAAGCTATCTTTTAGCTGTGACTTCAATAATGCATGCACCCTTCATCAAAGATAGTCGGCTGCAATCTTCACTAAAACCAAAGAACCTTTTTTCAAAAGAAGTCAGTATCAAACTTAAATAAAAGCAATAGAAGCTGATGGATTGTTTCATCTTCCAATATGACTGGAACACTTTTACTATGCTGTGAAAGTTTCCTTTTTACAGGAAAGAAGTTTATGCTTATGAACTCTACTGACGACACTTAAAACACAAACTTTTTCCGACTTGGGACATGCTGAAAAGTAAATGTGCTTCATCATTTGTTACATGATTGTGCAATTTTTTTCACTGAATTCAGACCCAAATTATCTGTGGCAAAATTATTGAAAATTTTAAATCTGTTTGTGTGCATATCATATTTTCAATGGAATTACTTGTTTTGTGGATCCAATGTATGCAACGTGATTAACAGGTGAGTACATGGTATTGATACTTTTATTCCTTGCTGTACATTAAACATATATATATAAACAGTATACATGTATATGTACCAATGTGTGGTTCTCTGAACAAAGTAAAATATTATACATGACTTCTCTGTTTTTACTACAGGTGTATTTCTCATTTAATATGCATCGATTTAAGATAACTGCTAATGAACCATCCCCACCCCCGCATTTTTTTGGGTATCTGTATCATTTTCTTCAGTTAACTGACCTAGTTGCTTATAATGCGGTTTGATCTAAAATATGGTTAGGTTCTATGGCTCCCAGCTAACTTGTAGCGGGGTCATAATGTATTTGTAAGGTATACTTTATCCTGTTAGATATGTCTTCTCAGTACAATTTAATTTCCTGCTTTGGGGATATTTACTTCTCAAATGTTTGTCAGTTTTTAGCTTTACAACTCCAGAAGAGCTTATGTGATGGTCTAGTCTGTACATCCATTAGCACAAGATTGTTATCTCTGCTCCTCATTAACTACTTGAAATCTTGCCAAGAAATTTGTACACATTAATCCCATTCTCTAGCTGGTCCTAAATGAGATGTTTTCACAAAAATAATTATTGTCAGGTCTTGTTGGTCCGAAATGAAAATGGCACTTATCACAAAACTATCATGCAACCTCAATGGCCATTTTGGAACTCTTGTTACCTACTCCTCCTTCAAGTATGGTCACTTCAGCATGAGTTGATTTGGTTTCTTCTTTATTTTAAAATGTCATAAAAAATATCTACTTAGTCTGGAGTAAAATGGTCCTGATCTGATGTCATCATATTCTGTTTTCAGCATCCCCATTCCCAGGGGGCAACACTTGAATGTCTGGCCAAGCATTTGGCAACTTTGACCTCACAGTGCAAGAGACAGTTATTGAGGGTGGCCGAGTTACAGTCGGATGATTACCACATGGACAGACCTCTGTATTATGCATGTCGTGAGGATCGTGAGCGGTTCTGTGAGAAAATTTCAGCAGGAGGTGGCAAAGTTTTTGAATGTTTATTCAAGCACAAGTTTGACCAGGAGATGTCCAAAAATGTAGGTGAATAATTAAAATTGTTAACATATAGCAATGAAGAATAATCTTGCCAGCTGAGTTTTGGTGATTCATGTAAGGTTTAAGGTTAAAGAAACCTCAAATGACCTTATTTGACCATTTGTATTTTTTTCAGATTGTCTCGAAAGCAAAAAGTGGCAAAGAAATAGTGCTCAAATAACTACTTTTGCATGTTGACATGCTACTCCAAGAATTTTAATATCGGGTATTTACAAATCTTACAAATGACACTGATGCCATAAAAAAATATACTGGTATTTTTAAAGGTAATGCCCTGCTTGACCATATTTAATTTTAGTATCTGTTTGATGTAAGATTTGTTTTAAGATCTGACATTCATACAATATCATATAATTTTATTTTGCACAGATATATAGTGATATAATGTCTATCCCAAAGTAGGTTGATGATGTTTTAGCAAAGTTTGTTTTTAAACAGTTGGTTAACTTCTTTCTGTATAGAATATTATTCCTATTTTCAGTTTCCTTTCCTAAAAATTACTTTTATTCAGTGAGAGTGATGACTCAAGTCAAGCACATTTCTTTGGGAAAAAAATTTGTCACCCGAAAAGCATAGGTAAAACAAGTATTTTTTTTTCCCCCTTTAATAGAAAATTGTATTATGGTCAGTATTGGTGTCACTGTTGTTGACTTTTTCTTAACATCTAGTTTCATTTCCGTTATTCTATTAAACACGTCTTGCAACTTTATGAGTGTATTATTGTTGAGACATTACATTTAATCATAAAATCAGGATGAGAGCATTTACTTTTAGATGAGCTCTATAAAAAGAAGTATTTTACTACCAAAGGTCACCGGCCATACATTTTTCTTTTTAAATCAGATTTGCATTACATGATTAAAAGTAGCTATACTTGCACAAAAAGAGCAAACAAAATTATCAAGTGCAAGAAGAAATTATAAGTTAATTACTTGAAATAGAAATATACAATGCTGCTACTTTTCCTTAGCTATGATTTTCCACCTACAGAGGATGCCAACCAGAAGTACATGTGTCTTGCTGTTGAAAAATGAAACACCATGAAGTATGGATATGGAACATTTAGATGAAACTACTGAAAACTAATTTACTGTTCAGCCTTATATCAATATGTGTGCACCACTCACTAGATTGTGTCACTTTCAAAACTGTTTCATTGTTTCAATTTATTTTGAAATTTCCTGTTAATATAGGTAAAAAGGAATCAATGTTGGCTTCCCTACGTTGACTGACTTTATAAAACAAAAAGAAATTGGCACATGTAAAAAAGTTAAAGGAACCAAACTTGGCTTCATTATGTTGACCAACTTCACAAGAAAAATTGGTACCCTCAAAAGATGTTTAAAGTCAGTTTCTGGGGTTGGCTTTGCTTTGTAATAAAAAAACCTTTGTATTTAATATCCTGTAAGTAAGTTTAAGCAAGTAGTTTATTGCTCTCTGCGAGTTGTGTTTATTCATCACCCAAGCCATATGTAATTATAATTGATACAGCTTTCCCATATCTCTCTATCCGATCCCACAGCTTGAATCCACCATTTTTCTGGTAAACAGGGTCTTTCAGAAAAAGAATGAACCCTTTTTCCTATCATCACTCCTTTGGTTACATCTGTATGCAACACAGTGCACCATATTTGCTGTAACAAAAACACGATCATAAGATAGATTACATAGACATTTATGTGGGGAAATTAAACACTTGAATGGCTAGGTTGAATAGAAGGGATAAATGCGGAAACTACCAATTGTTTACGAAGATTTCCGAATAATTTTTTTCATTTAAAAAAGCTGATTTTTACGTCTAATTAAACATTTTTATGGTGTGCATACCTAACAAATGCATTTTGTTTATGACTATAATATCACATGTTTGTACAATATAGGTGGCCAGGGACCTTAAATTTTTCATTCACAATCAAGTTATAAAACTAATAATTATTTAAATATCTCTTATTTTTTCATACATATCACTTTGTATTTTTGTTTAAAAAATCTTTTAAATTGTCGGATATAACATTTATGAAGAGGATTTATGTTTGCAAAAAGATCGAATATACCGTATTGTCATTTTGTTTTTACACAAATTAATTAAGAATTGTTGCTGAAAAAATACAATGATTGATGCATAAGCTCTCATATTGTCATTACAATATCTTCTGGTGATATTAACTGGACAAAGGCCTTCACAGAACACAATCCTTAATTATCATTAATTAGTTCTTAAATCTGTTAACATAACAAAACACCACATGCATTTTAAAATGAGTTCAGAGCCCTGTGATGTTTTCTTATCCAAGAAAAATTATATCTGAGTACATGCTAAAGTGAAGACTACAGACCAATGATGACTTAGTCTTATTGTTTCATTATAGTCATACGCAAAAAAATTATCAAAAACCTTGGCATTTTCTATCATCAATATG
The DNA here is from genome assembly GCA_016746295.1 of Potamilus streckersoni. NCBI lineage: Eukaryota > Metazoa > Mollusca > Bivalvia > Unionida > Unionidae > Potamilus > Potamilus streckersoni. The sequence continues at coordinate 1,088,581 of JAEAOA010001913.1, read as the reverse complement.
AAAGTCAAAGGCTAAATCGATTCGTACATTTACAATATTTTTAAGTGCTTGTACTGTTTTGACTTGGATGTAATTAATATTTTGTTACGAATCTATTCCACTATGAAACCCTTTATTGGTATCTTTATTGGTGAGTTTCAATAACTAGTAATGTTTATGATCGCTGGTCTTTACAACATCTGCTATTTGGACAATGGCCTCAATAACATGTTGACAGATTTTCATTTCCCTAAAGAGAACCTCATTTCCCTATTTACAGCCTCACTGATTATACCTTAATATGTATGCAGGGTTTCCATGCTACTGGAAAATTGGGGAAAAAAGTCAGGAAAAATGATTTTTTTTCCAGACTATGAAAATTCCTTGTATTTTGCAGATAATTATGAAATTTGGGGAAAATTTGGGATTTTTCCACCACCACTTGATGCCTGAAACAATCAAGTAATTTAGATGTAACTAAGCTGATTGTGAGTTAAATGTATTGAGTTCTAACCAGAATATTCAGAGGGTGTAGTATGTATCATTTGGGAGCTTGCAGTAAACATATGCTGGGTCAATCCAGACACTCCACATGCTTACCAGATTGCTTAGAAAACATTTAAGGTTAGATTAAGTGATACATGCATAAAATCGATACTTAATTTCTCAGAAATTGTGAAGATTAAAATTGTTACGTCTTTAATCTACTGAAAGACACGATAAAACTATGCTTCAATGAAATGTGACCTGGTACTCTCGATTTACATGGCTAGTTGCATAAATACACAAATCTAACAACCCACATTATCAAATGATGCAGATAAAAATTTTAAAACTTAAATGAAAGTCGTATATTTATAATAAAAATATGAAAATGAAAAAACACATAAGTCAGTGTAGTTATATATTCAGAGAGCAACTTCTAAGAGTTGTTATATCACATGACTACCATGTTGACATGTGCTCTCTGATAAATCAGACTGGCCAGATTGCTGGTTTTTACAGAAAGTATCAGACTTTCATTTAATATAATTGAATTTCTGAATAACATTATAAATAAGTTTGTTGTTGACATAACGTGACTATTGGACTTCTCAGGTCATTTGGTGGCATTCAACAGTTGATGTACTTCTAAGAGAGTGATGTATGTAGGGTGAAGTTGTTTGCATTTAAAACATGCACAGTGGAGAGAATGTTGGCATACCTCTATGATACTTTGATGTAATGTGACTGACATTTATTTGGATGTTGTACTTTGTAAATAATCTTAGCACACTGCTAACTAAAATGATTGCTTCCTTGTGCTCCAGCAATCAATCTGAATTTGTCTAAAGTACACTATCCTTGACAGCTATTAAAGTAGTGAAAATGAATTTTTCCAGACTAGACAATATCAGCTTCTGAAAATGCAATCAATTACCAAATATAAAAAATGTAAAAAATGTAAAAAAAAGGTTATAGTTTTTCTTAAATACAATTTACCTATGAAATCCAAACGTGAAAATGAACAAGTGGAGCTAGCACTTTTTTGAAAGGTGCACATCTGGAGTAAGGCCATATTACACCTATCAATCATACACCAAAATAAAGGGAATTAAAGGTTTTTTGAAGAATACCTAAGATATACAGTCTTTTTTAAATAGCCAGTATAACTATTGAGGATACCCAGGGAAATTCTTTTTCTTTAAAATTTTAGACCTATGCTAAGTATAAAACTGTAGAGTTCCGTCTTTGAGATTTGTAACTAGTAATGAAAATGGCGAGTATCAGGTCAGGTTTCATCTATGCCTTACTTTTCTTTAGTCCATCAGCAGATGAAAGACATAACAATTATAATACTTGCCATTTCTGAGAAAATAGAAAAGGTGTTTAATGTAATTAAATAATGTTTACACAAAGAATGGATTCCCAGTCAAAGCCTTTATGGGTCAGTTCTCTCAGTGATGAACAACATAACAGTTATAATACTTGCCATTTCTGAGAAAATAAATAATTTTCCTATTGATTTCATACATGTATAAGTCAATGTAACATAAGTGTAAAATTTCTAGGCCTGCTATATGTCATTACTGCACAGTGGCAGAAAATTCAAAATTATCTATATGCAGTTACAATGAACCCACACCCCAACCTAAATGTCCAAATATGATAAATGGGGTGGGAATATTCGGAGGAAACTTGGATTAGAATATAGACTGCTCGTTGTTTTAAGCCAAATTTGTAGTTCAAATTGTTGAATCTCAAAGCTGAAATGAGATACTGTCATCTCTTGTATTAAATATTAAAAACTGATATGAGCCCCTGTATTATTACAGGTTGAGGGACTGCTTTAACCAATTACAAGAAGACAAGTTGATTTTCACAGAAAATTAAGTCCTTGTTTATACAACAGTATATAATTTTGAAGGTCTTCTGTAAAAATTTAAATCAACCCTTTTGAAAATGATTTTTAACCAGATTGTCATAAGGAGATTAGGTTGTTTGATAAATCTTCAGGATTTTATTGGCACAGATTAATTCACAGTTAAACTCTTTTTATTACAATACAAGATTCTAATTATTTGCATTTATTGTTTTTATATACTGTAATTGGAAATGTTACTATTGCTATAGAATTCTTTTGAATCAAAGATGTGATAGGAGACAAAACACAATTTTTATATACATTATGTTGTTCCTACTTAGCAATGTAATGCTGGTCAGTCATATAAAGTTAGAATCTTTATTCTGTACATGGAATTGACTATAAATGACAATTTATAGGAATCTGATCAAACTTGTTTCATGTGATACATTTTGTTATTTTGTACCTTATCATCTTTGCTGGCTTATATGTTTTGGAGAGTCTTGAAAGAGAAACATCTTTAGATTTAGTAAATGCATGTTTATAATCTAAAATGTTCTTTAATTCCATTCAGTAAAAGTTGTATGTGAACCTTGAAAAAAAATAATTTCATCCTGGAAAACCCCCGGAAATTACCTGGAAATTTATCTTTAGAAAAGCATGGGAACCATGTGTATGGGTATCTCAAATCTTTCCCTGTATCTGGTTTCAACTTGAATAACCATAACACTGCACTGCTATGTGGCTCTTGTAACAATGTACATCATAATTAAAACAAGAATGAATTGTTGATTTCAAGGGGTTTATTGATAATGCAATATAGTTGTGTCTTAATACATGAAGATTATTACAATTGTCAGGTAACTGGAAATTGTTTTTCTCTTTGCAAGGGCCATAACTAAAACCTACCCTGAATAAATATGTTTTTTAACGATGAAAATTTCTCTCTCTCTCTCTCTCTCTCTCTCTCTCTCTCTCTCTCTCTCTCTCTCTCTCTCTCTCTCTCTCTCTCTCTCTCTCTCACACACACACACACACATACACATTTGCTTGCATGCATTAACTAAAACATGTTGTTTTTTTTTTGTTTTATTGTAATTTGAAAATGAGGTTGCTGCTGCAAGAATACAGCTTGTTCTTAGTTTTTTGAGAAAGCCTGCCAGTAGCTTCTCGTGGGTCGGTGGTTCTTCCCTGGGTTTTCTGGGGTTCTTCCTCCACCATTAATACTTGTTGCCATGTATAGCCTATCTTGTGCTGAAAAGTGGCATTAAACCCTACAACAACTACAACTACAACAACTTAGTTTTTTGGACTCAAATTGTTGCATAGGCGTACTACTTGTTGGTCTAAATGGTGCATACAGTTTACCAGTAAATACCCATACATGTTTAAGACATCTTATTCATTTTGCCAACATTACACAACATAATAGCTACAAAGAAGGATGCTCTTTAAGCAAAAGAGCTTGCACACAGAGACATTATGATGTCTCTCTCTCTCTGAAAACAAAACAAAATCGTTTTGAGTACTTTTATTTTTTATAGTAATTGGATTCTTGAGTTGAGAGCAGAATGCGACATAAAATATACATTTTTTTGTATGTTTGTACCATTGGGTTGTTTAGTAGTGTGTGTGTTCCTTAAAACTTGTTTGGGTATGATCCCTTTACTTTTTGTACACTGAAATTAATAATTTTTTCTTGTACGAAAAATTACATAAAACATGGTAGAAGAACTTTTGTTTGCTATGGAATTTAATTTTCACATTCTTTATAACACTTACATATTGCTCTTGTTTGTTTATCAGTGTGTGACTGAATTTCGTCAGTTTTGTCAATCCAAGGAAAGGTCTCAATATGTCTCAAAAGAGTTTGATGTCACATGCTTTACTTGTTTAGCTACACTCGGGAATGAACACAATAATGAAAGCTAAAGTTGTTTGATGTAGTCTTGTAAATAACCAAATGTACATCTCTTGGTCTTTTTGACTCTAAATTCAATCACAGTAAATATCAGCACATTTTCCCACCCATCAGCCAGTCCAAGTCTTTGAACTTGCCACCCAGCTATTGCATCAGGTTCTTTTAATGTACTCTTATAATGGCAACATGCTCATATGGGGTTTTTTGAGCAACTGAATTTTGTCATTGTAAATATCCACACAGCTAATTCCCACTCAAAAGGTGGCTAAAGTAAGTCTGGCAGGTATTTTAATTTAGCTGACCATCTCTGACATGCATACAGAGGACTCCTACCTAAGTGATTTTCTGTGTCTCAGATGAAAACAAAATTGCATCCAAATATGGATGGTGGCTAAAGTAAGTCTGGCAAGTATTTGAATTTAGCTGCCCACCTTTGACATGCTTACAGAGGACTCCTACCTAAGTGACTTTCTGTGTCCCAGATGAAAAAAAAAGTTGCATCCAAATATGCATGATTAAGTGTTACTGAGACATCTGATTCACATGATAATCTGTTGTCCATCCATATGGCCAACCATTCATCTGATCATTATTGGTGTTCTGCACAAAGATTTCACCATCCATCATTTTGCATTACCAAACTGTAAGTTTCAGAGTGAAAAGGTCAAGAGTTGGACTCTTGACTCAAGGAGAAAAATGATTTTTGAGTAAAAAGATGATCCTACATGACAAACCTGATTAACTGTTTGTGGATGACTTGCCCCAGGTTTTGGTAAGGTAGAAGTCCTAATGATTTTGCAGTCAGAAGGTTATTAGTCAATGTCACTGGCTGATATAAAAATAAAATAGATTTCTAAACAAAGAATTCAGTTCTGAAAGATTTATTTTTACTCAAGTTCGTGAATGACGAGCTTTGGATAAGAAATATACTCATTGATTTTGGACTCAAAAGGCCAGGTCATGACAGAAAGAAGAATGTTTTTCCATAATTACTTTAATTACAGTCTGACTAAAGTTTGTGGATGACTTGCTGTTAGCTGTGGAAGAAGCATATTGATCTTGGGGTTGAAAGGTCAGACCTCAAGGTCATTGTGACTTGAAATAAAACTGTTTGAAGGCCAATTTATGTTCTAGTAAGTTCCTTGTGCAAACTTTTTGGATGGCTTGCAAATGGGTAAGAATGAAACACAGATTTTAGGGTCTTCATTAAAATCTCACAGTCATGGGAAGTCTGAAAAGAAAAGTAAGGACTGCATTCATGAGATAGTCTTGTTTGGTGTTGCAGGTCTTAGATTATAAAGCAAATTTTAAGAATAAAAATTTAAAATGAAGAATAATGAAAACAAATCTTTGTTTTTGATTACTCTCTGTAGTACCTGTATATTGATATCATAGAAAAGAATGTTCTTTTTATTGTTTTATATCTTTGATACTCAAAGCATGCATGCATGCTGTATGTATGTATGTATGTATGTATGTATGTATGTATGTATGTATGTATGTATGTATGTATGTATTTATGTATGTATGTATGTATGTATGTATGTATGTATGTATGTATGTATGTATGTATGTATGTATGTATGTATGTATGTATGTATGTATGTATGTATGTATGTATGTACAAATGAATAGCCACAGTCTTTAAAAAAGAAATGAAGAGCTAAACCAGCAAGATTTGTATAATTGAGAATATAATTTATTTCCCTGAAATAGAGTGAGAAAGTATTATTTACAGTATGGTGAATGAAATCCTAAAGTTCTGCATAGCTCAATAAAGTAATCCAGATGTGTTCCAAAGGTATTCCAAATGATGGTCAATAATGTACTGATGTATCCGTGGTACAGAAGAATCACTGTGATATAATCCCAAAATGTCTTCAAATGAATTCACAGCTATAAATCAAAATGGTTTTAACATAGATGCCTGGTGTCCCATTGTTCTTGCATTTGCCCTTTTTTTTGGACCTGAATGCAGGTGTGTGTTTTCTGTGGTAAATATGTTTTTGTATTTAAAAAAGAAATTAAAAATTGTCTTGTAATTTACTCTTTCTCCTTTAAGTTGCTAGTGAGGCTTGTGATTTTTTTCACACACCTTTTTCCAGACAGTCAGCGTGTAAAATTGCAAAGGATTACTTTTGTGCTAGAATAAAAATATTTGTATGACTTGTTTTATGGTAAGATTTTCTTCTTTACTGCATTATATTGCAGACTGTGAGACATTTTAGTTAAGTAAAAAAAAAACTCACAAAATTTAGAATGTCAATGAAAGATGGTGCATTGGAATAAATAATGATTGAAAAGATGAGGTGTGGAAAAGGTTCCTATAAACAGCCTATATGTGATGACTTACACATAAGGTACAAGAGTGCAACACATGCATTTTTGACATTAAATAACCAAGTTATAGTCACGACTTTACTAATGGTTGTATATGCTGTAAGTTGTTCCATATGCATTATAGTTTTAAAAATCAGTATTTTTGTGTGAAATTGAGTATATTTTGTCATAAGCAGTCAGTACTTTTGTAGTTTGAGGTTAGCAGCTATGATCAAAATCAATTCACACTAATTCTGTGTAGTTATTATTCCCATTATTCTGAATATTTTGAACGCTGTAATTCCAATGAATGATTAAATTAAATATACAAATTCCTCATAGTAGGACTCTTCCAAGATAGTGATGCTAGTAAAAATGTCTCATTGAAAGTATTATTTCTGTTGTATAGAATGCTACATGAAATAGATATATATATATAAGACGTATAGTCATTATTTAGTGATCTTAAATAGTACACATGGTCATGTGTTCTACACTAATCAAGCATTAGGTCAGTTTGGTCTTTTTAGAAAATCTATTGATCTCCATTCACATCATGTCTTGTATACTTGGATTCAACATTGCAACTTATGAATAAATCTAAACATCATTATTAAAATGATATCTTCCAAAAGTACAAACTCATTCTTAAAGAAAATTCATATTTAAAATATTAATTAAATAACCCTTACAAACAAAAATCATGAATGATAATTCACATTTTATAGATCTACCTAGCATTGTGTATGTTTATGCATGCATGCATGTTTATTGGTACAGTAGTCCCCCTCTTATACGGCCACCCCTACTGCACCGGGAAAGTGGCCATATAAAGCGGATGGCCTTTCCAGAGGGGGACTCCTTTTTTTGAGAAGTATTTGTAATGAACGTAGTAAGAAAGCTTCATTTTTAAAGCATTTAATATCTTCGTTTAAAAGCAACATTACTTATTGAATGGTTCTTGTTATAATAGTTGACTTATTTCAACTGAATATGTATTAATAGTTATTATTCTTGATGTAAGCGTGATGTGCGAGCGAGTGTTGTTGTCAAGCACATTGCAAAACCATTCAAAAACTTTATTTAAATTTTGGTACATGCGCAATTCTCTTTCCATTTGCTCCATTTTCCCACTGCTGCTGAATAAATTCATTATTGGTTACAATGTTGTTTATTCGAGTCTTTTCAACATAAAATTGTTTTATTCGAGTCTTTTCCACCTAAAATTTTTCGACACTCCCCTCACCCGATGTTGTAGACTATAATAACCGACTTCTTTTTTAATAATAGTCTCCACTTACGTGATGTCATGTTAATTTTGTAATGATTTATTCGGATGTTGCTATCTGTATGCGATTTAGTTATGCAGATGAAACATTTGTTGAGTGGACGAAAAGCCTTCGTAAAGGAAGCAACAAGTGTGTCGTCACATGCTTTTCGGTCTTTAGTACCCTGCTTTGTTCTATTTTTAGCCAATGCTGACCCTGAGATCTTGACAATTACGACTAGTTATAATCATCAATGTTGCAACTGAAAGATTGAAAAATATTTTTTTTCTTCTGCATTTAAACCAGATGCCTTGTGTTTTTTAAAGGCAGCGATTGTCACGTGATTCATTACTCGCAGTCTGGTACCCTATTGGTTTTACATTTATTAACACTAAGTGAGAGAAGATATGTATGCTTATTTGATGTGAATAATAGGACCTCGCGGGGCCATTAGGATTTGTTAACTTGACAATTATTGCCAATAGTAATATTCACTAATCAAAGAAAGTAAACAAATTCAACATCTTACAAAGGGAAGCCATAAAGGCTATCAAATCATTTTCCCGCCGATTTTTGTATTGCCCATCAATATTGCCACTTCTCGGCTGTTACTACTATTAATAAGTGTAATCTTAACAATTATCAGTGGCTAAACCTGACATTTTACAATAACACGCTGAAACGATAATCGGATTACGTGTACTTACCTTTTTGTATGGATTAAAATTTTAGTCTTTCTCGGCTTTAGGGAATAAATGTCATTTCTCGTGAGGTATAAATAATAATATTAACCTTAGTGGCACATGTACTTTAGTCAACACTTCTTTTGAGAACGAAAACCTGACATCGGGAAACTGAAATTGGATTACTTAACACACACTAGGAATAAACTTTGTTCTGGATACATATTACAAAATAAAATGCGGCCGCTTGTGAGGGGTAAATTTTATATTTTTGCACAAATATGCTGGTCGCGTTAGCCGGGTGGCCTTTCATGAGGGGTAATTTTGAACACAAATTCGACGGTGCCTTCGGATTCTGGCAGTAAGTAGTGGGTGGCTGCTGGTGAGGAGGGCCGTTCAAGAGAGAGACTACTGTACATCATTGGCTGTATCATTGGCTGTATAGTGTTGATTAAGTTAAGTTCTGAAAATGTCTAAATTAAAAAATGTAATTCAGATTGCTAGAAAATTACTATGATATTACAAAAACCATACTCATCCATCTTTTGCATTCTTTATGCAGTGTCGAGAGAAGCTGGTTCAAAGGCAACAAATGATAGCAGAGGATGTGAAAGTAGACAAGACTTTTTTTATTGCTTGTAAACCTGATATTGACAAATACCGCTGCTTCTTCAACCAGAATGACGAAGATGTCAGGCGGTCAACTGCCCTGCTTTGTCTTGAGAATGCAATGAACAAAGGTAACTATTGCTAAATTTTAGAAAATAAAACATATATTAATTATCGATCAAGACCATTACAACTTGTTAAATTTTAATCCGATTTAAACACCACTTGAAATCAGTTTTACGTAATAATAATACTAGAACTTAAAAATCATGCATTTTTGTTTTAATTTGTTTTTATGTGAACTAATGTCTTAGTTGTACATATATAGTGTTTGGTTTTGAGACAATAAGAAACATTTTCATTCAACAGTAAGCATTTATTTTCTTTCCAAATGGTAGTAGACCGCAATTAACAATATTTAAGGAAATTTTGATCAATGAAAATGTCACACTGAGTGGAGGCATTTTAATAAATAAATACAAATCAAATAATTTGGTTCCTTTTAAGTGTAATCATCATAAATGCAACATTGACCAGTGTCTGCTAAGAACTTTCCTAAATTTAAGTCTTATAAGACTTATTCTGTATTTGCTTATTATGATATGGAATGGGGGAGTTTTAGTCTAGGAGAGAATGATGGAGGGGATAGAGTGTAACTTGAAACAATTACACTTGTTCTGTATTTTAGAAAAAAGAAGTTCAAATGTGAATCAAGGCAATTACAATTTTATGAATTTAAGTTACACAGTTGGTGTAATTGGGAAAATAAGTAATTAATTTTAGTTTTTTGTATAATACTCAATACCAATTTTTTAATATGAGAACATAAAATGTGTTTCTCAGTTTATATTTGTTTTTCAAAAACTGAGAAATTTGTAGTTTTAAGATGGGTGGTTTTGGGACATTTCCAGTCACCAGTTAATGTGCAGTTTGAAACATTGATGCACAGTATTGAACAGCAGCAGATAGGAACTGTTCTGAGAAGTTTTTGTTGAACTGACACAGAAAGCTATAGTATTAAGCATAGTGACTGACATTAAAGTAAGAATGTAACTCCTGAGTCATTGTCTGGCAATGTATATCGATTCATAAAAAAGTGACAAATGAAAGAAACTTGGTTTTCATTGAATGGTTATAACATGAATGGCCAGTGATAGTCCAAAGTCAGTACAGTGTATACAATTCCATGCCTCTAAAATATCATGTTCTCTTCTAAACACTGTTATTTTCAAAGTTTAAGTTGAAAGGTAGAGAGGAACATTTTTGTAACAGGTTGTACAGTTTTTTAAATTTTAATATATGATGCCATGTTGTACTTGTAGAACAAACTTGGGAAAGAATTAGGATATGCATGCTACAGTGTTCCAGTGGGCTTGATTGTACATGTACGGCATAAATACTAGTGTTAGTAATCTCTTTTTGAGTTTTATTTGTTTTCCAGCTTTCAATTATTTTTTAAGATTGTGTCATGTGAATAGTTTGGAAATAAAAGGAAAACTATGGCAAATTAATAACTAGTACATGAAGCACTTTTATGAAATCACATTTATTGAGAAAGAACATCAAAGTTACTGCTTGAACAGTATTGAGATTTAAGAATCTATATTTGCTAACAGGTATATCAACTGAGATATACACCACTTCCTCGATAACTTAATCCGTGATAATTTGCAAACCCACTTATAACATGGGATTAGGCATGGATCCCATTTTTAAAACCAGAAGACACCCCAAAAATGTATTCCAATTTATTGAACTTGGAAGAAAATCGCAATCAAAATTAGAAATGGCAACTTTTTATATATTGCTTGTTTTATTATCGAAAATGGTAGATAGGACCTGAAATTTTAATTCAGATCAAATTTAACCATAAGTCATACAATTGTTTTACATTTTCTTTCCAAATGGTAGTAGACAGCAATTAACAATATTTAAGGAAATTTTGATCAATGAAAATGTCACACTGAGTGGAGGCACTTTAATAAATAAATACAAATCAAATAATTTGGTTCCTTTTAAGTGTAATCATCATAAATGCAATGTGTCCTCTTGTAATTAGTAAATGTAAAATGTGTCAGTTTACCATAACAGCTATGTCAGCGAGCATTTCTCTGAGAACCTAGTTAGATGCTGACTGTGTTTTGATATCTGACTTACAGAAGTATTTGTTGTATGGTTGCTTTGAATTAAAAGCTGGCCTCCTTTGTATTATCATGTTAATTATGTCCTTTGAATCATATAAAGGAGCTGGAATAAAAGAAAAGTTAAAAGGCATGAAATTCCTACAAACTTAAAATCTAGTGGTCCCAGTCATATATCAGGTGAACTAACTTCATTTGATCACTGAATCTTATACATTTTATTATGTATGTAACACAAACTACCCAACCTTAATCAACTCATTGGTAAATGTAATCAAAGAAAGCAAGGCAACCAAGCAAAATTTAAAAAATAGCTTGGTTTCACAGTTACAGACCATTGTGGGCAAGCAAGTTTCAGATAATTCTTAAACTGGCACTTAGGGATATCCTCAATGATGATAAGAAGTTTCATTATTACTTCTAATAAAATTGTGACATCAATACTGTACTAACTGAACAATACATAAATTGAGATTCAATATAGATAATTGTCGCATGGATTAAATTTCACTTTTTTTTAAGAAAAAAAAGGAATCTTGTTTGGTGGTGTATCAACAGTTAGTCTAGTTCTCCAGTCTTTTAACTCATGATTTCATAGGATACTGTTAACACCACTCTGGGAAGTAGACTCATCAAGAAAACAAAAAGTAGTGATGTAATACACATTTTCATGTACACATGATGTTGTTGAAACCAGTTGGAATGATCTTTCAAATTTTGGACATTTTGAAAGAAAATGTTATTTAAACAGAATAACGAACAACTTGATTAGAAAAAGTGTGTTATTAAAAATTATTAACGACTTGATTGTAGAATTCAGTCATTATATGGCCCAGTTTCCTTACCTGAACCCCCCCTGCTGTTTTCTCGATGTCTAAGCAAATGTTTTCATCTTTTGGAGGTCCCTCCATAACTCGTGTCAATGTTTGTGGACACCATTGTGCACGAGTTATTGAGGGAGAGGTGTATGTTGGCTCTGCCATGATTATGGGAGCAAAGAAATTTTAGAAATTTTAAATCTTAAAAACAGCTGTTCCTGTCTTGTAGCCTGTGCAGATTGTATTTTTAATGGTTAGTGAACATTGCACAATACAATATTTCATGAAATGTTTAATGCATTTAAGTGGGAGGAGACTTTTTACTTCTGTAACTTTTTCCATGTATAAATTTGTATGATTTGGTTTCAACAGTATTTATTGCAAACATCATCACAGAAAGAACATAAAATACCAAATCTAGAGAGATGCAGTAGTGAGCAAGAAAGATTAAACTTTTTATTTTCTTACAAAATGAATTCAACAAAACATCTTGACATATGATTTGTAATGATGCAGTAATTTGTTTATTCTCAACATAATGGCACAGAAAACAAACCTGCAAAAGAGCTGTTTGTAGGTTCTCAGCACATGAAATTAGCACATCATTGACAAAGGAAATAACTTTGTTGATGGCTTCCTTTGTGCTAAGCTATTAGTTTGCACATGAGCATCTATTTTTAAAATATGTATGTGTGAACCTACATCTATCTAGGATGACTTCTTGCAATCATTTGTACATTTGTAAAAAAAACCCCAACCCCCCCACTTCTTTGATAATGCAAAATGGTATAATTAAAGATATGAAATCTTAATAATTCTCTCTCTCTCTCTCTCTCTCTCTCTCTCTCTCTCTCTCTCTCTCTCTCTCTCTCTCTCTCTCTCTCTCTCTCTCTCCTCTCTCTCTCTCTCTCTCTCTCTCTCTCTCTCTCTCTCTCTCTCTCTCTCTCTCTCTCTCTCTCTCTCTCTCTCTGACACATATATATATATATAAGACAGTTATGTATGTAGTGCCCTAACCTAACCCATGCACACAGACCTGTTATTATGTGCATGAATGCATCTTTTCTTCACAACTTCACTATGAAAATGAATTTAATTTGTCATTATCTTTTCAACATATTGCAATGTAATTTGGTATGTACAATAAGTCATAAACCTAAATATGCTTTATATATGTTTATTTGGAAAAATTATGTTCCTTGAAAAGGATGTCGCGTTTAACAGCATCAACTCAATCTGATCATAGATTTACATATGCCTTTTATGTGTTCTTTCTTATCAGTTGCATATTTGAATAGAATTGAAACCATTGCCAGTATAAGCTGAATTATGTATTAAATTCCATAACCAGTTACACATAATGCACTAAACCATTACTTTTTCAGTTGGAAAGAAGCTCTTGCATATAGTTTTCCTAATCAAGGTTTCTAATTTGTAAAATCTAGTGAAACCTATGCATTACACTTGCTGACACAGTTTCACATCCAGCTTACTTTTGTATGAGCTCCATATATACATGTACATACATTCCACCTTGATTCTTTGGTGATGTTAGTAAACAGTATCAATCAGGCCAATGATGAGGATTTCTCAAACAATTACGTGTTGAACTTGTATCCTACTCTTGTGGGTAGACAGATCTGTGAAAGTTTCAAAGGAAGAAAATAGCATTCATGTGTTTATGAATGAGTTTTGTGTACATGTCTGCATTATGTTAGAGCAAAGATTGTATTAATATTGCTATGAATCATATTCTAATAATAGCAATACATGAATAGTAATGGTCTGCATTGGGAAGTGGGGGAAGGCAAGTGTTTTACAATGTTTTCATTTCATGTTTAAATCTTCTTTATGAAGAAAAGGCTGTGTGTGAGAAATTTTACATCAATTTGACATCTTGGCAGTTAATCGTATATCTTCACATATAATATTGATTATAACTGCAGAGCTTAAATACCATGTTAAATATTCAGATGCAGTTTGGTATGACTTGATGTGCCTTTTATGGATTTAGTCTCATGTACTCCATTTTGGACAGAATTTTCCTCTTTATCATGTAAATATTATGTCTTGAAATGGAAGCTTGGTGTTGTTTGCAGTCAGCATAGCTCAAGAACCATTCAACATGTTCTGATGCAGTTTTATAAGAGCACTGGTGAAATTTGGTGTGAACATTGTTTCTTAGACTCAGATGTATCTCTGGGCTTTATCTCATCTACTCAGTTTTGGACATTTTTGGATCTTGTCACTCAGCTGCATCTCTTTATACTGAATTTTCCATGAGTGCTAGAGTGAGTTGGATTTCAAGCATTCTGCATCATCATTTAAGTGTGTCTTTTATCATGCTTTTTTTGTTCTTAGTTTTAATAAAGCTACCCATGAACATTTTTTTTTTCTTTATTAGATGGCATTGGCTGCAGAACAACCTGTAACAAAATAACAAAATTTGTATTAACTTTATGATATGCACAGGTTTTGAAACAACTCATGACATCAGAACTGCGTAAAATAAAAATGTAATTATTTGCTTACAGATGGAATGATGTCATTTTAGGACTTTGCAGGGTCATAAACATGCCCAGTGCCATTTCAGGGGTTAGCAAAGGAACAGGAAAACTGCTTGGTTATGAACTGCTCTACTTCTGTTAATCAAATATCATCTTTCCTCAGTCACAGAAATTGGTTGCACAGAAATTATTTATTACTGTAAGTATATTTGTTATCTGTTTATAATATGAAAATATAAGTGATAAATGTAGAATCACCTGCTGTTCATTTTTGGCAATAATACAATGTCCATTAACAGATAAGGCTGTGACACCAGAATGCATGGCAGAGATGAGTGAGATGAGACAGAGTTTAATGTCAGACTACCAGATTTCACCCGAGATTGTGATCAGGTGTAACAACGAAATCAAGGCAAGGTGTCAGGGCCTCCAGTCTAAGGGGCAAACTATTCACTGCCTGATGGACTTGGCCAACAAGAGGAAATCCAAAGATGCTGTCAGTCATGAGTGTAAAGCAGCTGTAAGTTTGAGCCAACATTAGGACTGGACTTGTATTTCCTTGTGTCAGTGGAAGTGAAATTTTTATTTGGTATATGAATAAATTGATGCTGTCAGGCCAAGAACCAGTGCTAATTGAAATTATTAGTAATTACAATTTGAAAAGGGTAAAAAAAGAGCAATGCCAAATAAATTGTATTTAGTTGTATGAGCTTAAAAAAAACGTGTCCTATCATTAAATAGTTTTAATTGAATCTGGCTTCAAATTTCAATGAAATTCCAATATGGAGGCAATGACAATGATGTCTATACTAATGGCAACAGATCCTCACTTTAATCAGTTTATTATGTTTCTTTATAGAATTCCAGAATAAATTTCCACTGAATTTTTTTGCCCAAAACTTTTTATAAAAAACTTAAACTTGTTTATTTTTCCAGAGAATAAATTACCAAATTAAAAGAAGAAACACATGAACTTTAAAAACAATGGCTTCAACAATATGAACACTTGTACCTTCAAAGTGTAGACATGGATGACTGGAAAGCTCTCAGAATGAGTATTAAACCCAGCTAAAACATCATCCCAATCCCATATGATGAGTCACTTGGTATCTTAACATTTAAACTGCACAGTAAAAAAAATGACATTTATCATGTAAGCAAGAACAGCCCTATCTAAGAACCAACTTCTCACACTGAAAATATATTTTTTATAAAAGAAAGACTTTACAGTTCAGCTGACATGTGGGCCTAAATGACATTGGCAATAGCCAATTGTCTTCACTCGATGTTTACAAAATCTATGAACTAGAGTGAGCTTAAAATAGTGCTATTGTAATACCTTTTTATATTACAAACAAACTGAATTTACTGGACAAAATATTGAACCCTGTGAAAAAAATCATTACAATAAAATGTAATGAAACAAAATTAAAAATGAAAAAGAATTTTACAACTAAGACACCAGCAGTTTAATTACATATACATAACACTGTAGACTGTTAGCAGTTCAGTACACTTAAATGGGTATTTATATTGCAATCTTAAATTTTGTCTTGATAGAGTTTCTTGCTATTAAAGAAATGTACACAGTCTTGGACTTAAGACACACTCTTCCACACTCAGCTTGCCACAAACTTTGCCATTGTTAATAAACTTGAACCTAAAGACATTGAAATGTATGCCTTCTTTGTCAGCATTACTGGTAACCATAGCAGCATGTACCTGTAAAGATCTGGCATGTTATTATTTGTCATATATTTATAATTTATATGAAGGATTCAGAATTACTGTCATATGCTCTCAGACATGTGATTTTTGGCTGCTTTGGCATGAGGGGGTGCTAGCAGTTAAAGTTGGGTTTTTTTGAGAAATAAAATGAACAGAAATCCCCCCCAAAAAAAAAACAGAACAGGCAGTGTCAGCATTAAGATAGTTGCAAACACGTAAGCATTCAAGAATTTTTTCTTTGAGTTTTTTTTTTTCTTTGAGTTCTTTTTAATGAATATGTTCAGAACAAACATTTAAAGAGAACAAAACTGGATTTTTAAAGGGTATGTTTTTATTGATGTTTCTTAAAAGATGTATTTTTCTTGATAGTTTTATTGGAATGCTGATGCCTTTCATCTCCACGTATGAAAAAATATGGAATCTTTTGTCTGAAGATGATGTACAGGCCCTGGAATGTAATGACTATTTTACATGATTTACTAGGTTTATAGAATCCTTGTTTAATTCCAACTATGAGTTCTGAGACCCACCAAAATTATTTTCTGGCATCAAAGACAACAGATATTGCTGAATGAATTCAGATACTGATTTACAAATCCATATAATTGATTCCAATGAAAATATTTGATTTCATTGTATGTGAACAGTTAATATTTCATTTCTTTTTCTTTAGCTTGAAGATTTAATAAGAGAAGCTGATCCAGTGTCCAACTTCAAAATTGATCGCGTGCTAGCTGAGGCATGTGAGCCAGTGGTCAAAACCATTTGTAAGGACATCCCATCATCAGATGGTGGCAGGTCGGTCCATTTAACTTGAACACATGGACAGTGCTTTAGTCTTGTCTATAAGAATGTATACTGTACTTGTTACCACTCCAATCATTCTGATTGGTTGACAGTGTAAAATTTTTGCTTTAGGTTGTTTATTCACTTTTAAGTAGTAAATACACTATATGATACATTCATTTTTAGAAATGTGTGTGTGCGTGTATGTATTTTTAATGTAGCTTTAATAGTTTTCCCATCATATCACTATGATATCTGTAGTTTGGCAGCTTCTAATGATGTCTAGCACTTTGGCATGATGCCTCAGACATGTGACACCATTAACCACCTAGTGACATTATCCTGATACCAGGCTGACCAGTCCTAACACTAACCGCTTAATGCTGAATGCCATGCAAAGCAGCTGCTAGTACCATTTTTATAAGTCTTTGGTATTACACAGATGGGGATTGGACCCCTGACCTCCTGCATCAGATACAGACACTTTAACCACTTAGGCCATCTGAACAGACCATTTTAGAAGCAGAACTTAAATCTTACAAGAAGTTATTTTGACTTGTACTGTTTGCTTTGTTGAATGTTGGGTTGTGCAACAGCTAGTAAACAAGATGTCTCCTTGTTATAATGTTGGGTTGTGCTACAGTCAGTGAACAAGATGTGTTGTAAAATTTGTTTAATTAATTATCTTTTTTTTTTAAATCAAACTATAGATTAAGCATAACAAAGTTTTCAAATTTTGGGGTAAGCTAATGTTTGCATGTGTGTATGTTAATGGCATTGATATGCATCACATATCACCAAAGTATGTTTGATTTGTGTTGGAATTTTGCATTTTTGTGGTATTGCTTGCAGAGTCAGACAGAGTTATCATTGACAGTTGGTTTCAGATTAATTTCATGTCATGTTTTTATATATGAAATAAAGCATGCAAGCTCATTTGTCCTATTTACATCGATTTTGCTTTGTAGGGTAATGAACTGTTTGATGGAAAATCTGGATAACACCAATCTCATGACAGAAGAATGTGAAGAAAGGCTTATGGAAATTCAGTATTTTGTTGTTAGAGATTTTAGGTAAGTGTTTCTTATAAATTGTACATTTTTTTTTTGTTAATCTGAACATGTGCATTTTTAAAACTCCAATATTTAGATGGAGAAAGCTTTTGTATTTTAATCACATGTTGGCATTGGAATCCAGCTTAGTTTAAGTTTATGGAAGGGTTGTTGTAAGTTTTTTATCTATGTTTTTCATTGTAAGATGGTTTTTAACTCATGTTTTCTGTCATCTACAATTTCTAGACTTTGTAGATTGCATGTCTTAAGGAAGAACCTTATTGGTATTTGAAGTTTAAAAGTCAGAGGTACCACACTTTGTGTATAGGTTACCCTTGGATAGAAAGACCTCTTTCGCTTTCAGAGTTTAAAGTTAGAGATGTGTCACTTTGGCTTGAAGTATTATTCAGTTCTGTATCAACTGAACTGAATGTATTGGATGGCTTTCACTTGGGATAAGTAACAAATATTGATTTTGGGGTTAGATCTTGATGTCACTTAGTCCAATAAATCACCAAATCTGTGCTGTTAATATGGATGATTTGTGGGTACTATGTCACCTGTTCATTAAAATGTGCAATTTTACTGCATGCATTTCTGTTAGGAAAACATTTGTGTTCAGTTTTAGACACTTACCAGTATTTTGTAACAGCTATATTTATTTTGTAATTCAAAATATCTACAGGTCATAAAGTTGTGCCATTTCTTATGGAGATACAAGTCATTGAACATAGAATTTGATCAGAAAATATTATGTACATATTGCCAAAAGAACCCTTCAACTGACAGTAACTCAACAGCCATGAGAAACATTGGTAAGTGTATATGTACACCTTTGTTTACAGACAAAAATGTCTGCAAATATTTGTATGTTTTATTGAATAGGTGAGATCAGCCCCTAACTTTCAGTCAGTATCAGGACCAAATATTTTGTTTGGATAGCTTATGGGGTATGGCGTGTAGTTAGGATAACTAAAGAAACTTGGAGGATCTGTGGTCTGAATGAATGGTATAGGTTTCTGCACATTAACTTTAGTTCAGGATGGCATACCTTGATAAGTAGTAAACATCATAGAGATCACTTAGTCTATAATTGCCATGTAATCATTACCATACAAATGCCTACATACAACACTGTTAAATAGGGCAGGCATGCATATGTTCAGATGATTATTGTCATATTAGATGTAGGTAATTGTAACCTATATTTATTGTTTTACAAGGAAATCATAGTAGGTCTAATATAATCCATCAGATGCATGAACGTAGAATAAGAAAATCCCATCCATGGTGTCAGAATATGTGCACAGTAGTTTGGTTGCAAAGTAGATGAAAACAACATTTGATCCTATTAATGGAATTTCCAGTTTCACATTAGTGCATATAATGGATTATTTTTTCATATTTCTCAGTTGGAAGATAAAGACACCTCATCATTAGTCTGGTTATAGCTTTAAAAATACTTAGGGATTTTTTTTTTGTTGAAATTCCTTGTCTTTAGAAGGAGCATGAAATGTTTAGTTTTAAGAAAGAATTGGCTATAAACAAGAATTACAGTTTATTACAATTTGTATTTTTTGTATTAATGATGAAGAAACATTGCAAATGTTTGTAAGCATAATGTTGTCATCTACAGTGACAATGAGTGCACTTGTGTATCCCACATCTCTTTCTCATGTCACCAGACTGTGGTGCATAAGAATGAGAGAAATAGATATTACTTATGCAATGGTGTTATCAGTTTGTTCCAATAAATCAATCAAGGGACCCATACTTTCAACATGAATCAGTCCCTCATTAATGCAGTTTAAAGTTTTGTATTATTGTACTATAAATGCTATATTTAGAGTACCTGAGCATATTCTTTAACAAAAACTGGCTTTCCTTATGTACCATGTATGTTAAATAGAACAAACCTTATTTGTGTAGACATTAACTATCAGTTTTTGCATTTAGCTTGGTTTCTCAGACACTTGCCTAAGCAGTTATGAAGTTTGATAGTTGTTGTATTTACTGTGAAGGGATTTTCCAATTGTGAGTCAAAAGGTGGTCACTGTGAGCAGTATTGCATAAAAACAGAAATTTGGTACCAAGCACTTTCCAATTTATATGGATGGATTAACAAATGAAATAATGGAACTTGTATTTCCCTCTAAACTCTGACCAGGTAGTTCAAGTGTACTATGGGCTTCCCAGATTAGTACTTTCTTTTTGTTAATGGAAACTAGAAGACCCATTGTATAATTGTAATGCATTCTGCTCAGACATATTTGTGTGTGTGTATATATATATATTAAATTTTTTTTTTCTTCTGATGGCATCAGTGTTATGTTTTTGCATTTGAGTTTTTGAGTTTCTTGGACACCCATGCTTGTACAGTCATGAAACTTGATGGATATATATATTTATACTCATTACAGGTGGAAGGAAGTCGCAGTGAGCAATATTTTGCTCTCCTTTGACATTGCTAACTTATGTGCTTGCTTATAAGTCATGTTCTTCTGCAAACTGCATTATGTGCAGTCATATCTAAGACCTGCAGTTTGTTAAAGAGTACTCAGTAGAACAATCAACATAGACCTTGATTTGCAGGCACATTATACCATGACAGATAATGATTGTAGTTGTGAATGCAATTTGACTTGACTTATAAGTGAATAAACATGGTAGGTATTTGAGTAAGCTTTGACAGTCCTGGTAAGACATTGCATGTTGTGGAATTTATGTATGTTTACTGATTATTTGTTTGGTTTACTTGCAGGCTTGACCCTACCTTGTACAAGTACTGTAAAAATGAGGCCAAGGAGCTCTGCCATGCTTCAGATGACTGGTATAATGCCAAATCCTATTCAGCAGACAACTCATCCATGGTGCTGCCCTGTCTGTATCGACACATGAAGGATAAGGACCAAAAGGTACAGTTACCCATCTTGGAACATTGAAACTTGTGCTGAAGAAGTATTTTTGTCTTTCTTATGAAAGGTATCTGTTCTTTCGGCTCAGCAGCAATAGTAGTTGTGATATCTTTGGTGCTTTATTTTAAGGTTCTGTGTTAAAGGGTGAATGTGACCTTGAAGTTGACATTTTCTTAATCCTCATAAAATTTTAAGTTTTTATATTAATATTCAATGCTGTGGCTAATTAGGTAATCAATAATTGACTAAACTTCAATTATTTCAGGGCCAAAGTATTATGGCTGTATCCAATTACTTCACAATGAACTGAATAAATAACATCCTTTCTTGTCTGGTATTGACATACCAACACATCTAGCTGATACCAGATGATTATGGTTGGAATTTATTTACATGTTTTTATAGAAGTTTACATCCCTCAGATTGTGTACTTTTTTTTATTTAAATTAAGAGATGAAACATTGCATACTTGTACATCATTATCAGGTATGTTGGGTACCATATCAAGATCATGAGTTATTATTATGAATTTCCTTCACTTTTGTTTCAGTTTTATTAGAGTCTTATTATATTAATGAATTAAACTTGCTCTCTTTGATGTATTCTACATTGGAGGATCTGTCTTCAAGTTCTAGGTCACAAAACAAGTTATGGTTTCAGTAGTCCCTCCTGCTTCATAACATTTTAGCTTTCTGAGAGAAATGAATGAAATCTAGCAAAATTGGATACTGTGACAAAGATATTCTCCATTCCTTATCTTCAAAATTGTTGCTACAGATGTATACTTCATGGTTGCATTTGTTTGGCATTTTTTCAAAAATTATTCATGGATGAACCATGGTACACATAGGTTGCTCTGTTAATATGCTAGCAACTTGAGATGTTGAATATCATTCATATACCTTGTCAATGGATAATGGATAGAATGTGTCATTTGTTGTTGTTAACTTGTCGTAATGTCTTTCACAGAAAATGACATTTTGTTTATAACTATAAGCATTAGGAATTGTACAAAATCTTGGATAACAATTTTTATATTCTTTGCATCATGTTTCTTATTTTATAAAACCATCAGTCTGATAATTAGAGACCTAAAATACAGTGGACTTGTATACTTCCACTTGTAATACTGAATGATTCATACAGGACAAAGAAAATCTTGAATATGTTTATGATCAGCTGTTTAGTGTTGTTTATATTCCAGTGGACTGTTTCCAATTCTAAAACTGGTCTTTTTGATTTATTATGCATGTCTAGGGTACTAAGTTTCTTAGGTAATATACATGCCTGACAAACTCATTTTCTGACACTTGGTCTCTTTTACTAAATGACCTGTTCATTCTTTCATTCATTTTTCATGCAGATTTTGCTTTTGGACCAAATATTACTCTCTAATAATATGGATAAAATTTCCAAACATTTTTCTTTATAATTTTAATGCTAATTAGTAATTGTGATTTTCTCGAATTTGGAATTGGTAAATTCTGTTCCATGACAAAGTAATTACATTTTCTTCATTGAATGAGCCAACAAAAGCTTCAAAAGTAGCCTAATGTCAATCAAGACTTCTGCAAATATATATTTATAGAGGGTCATTATGACAAGCTTACTTCGGGATGTTGCTGGGTTATAATGCCAAAATCAACAAATCATGATGATACTTATAAATGCCCTCATAGAACAGAAAAAGTCCATAGAGATTCCAATGTCAATTGAACAGCTGAAAATCAGAATAAATGCCACATATATTGAGCTAAAACTCAGTGTGCCATTAGAGAGAGTATAAGAAAATTCCTCTTTTAATTCAGTACTAAATATGATATTGAAAATTATTCGCAAAAAGAGAAATAGCTTTTTTAAACATCTAAAAGAATTGGTTAAGATTGCTACCATATCAAATTTCAGATACATTGGCTAAACCAATCTCCATAATGTTTTACCAAGAGAACTATTTTGTAAGCTTCTATCGCATGAGAATCTGTAAGAAAAGGTCTCTTTAATTTTAAAAATGCTAGCAAGGAAAATTAATGTAAATGTTTTAATGTCGTAGAATGATGCCTGTCCTGGTTCAACTAATAGCACATCAGCAGAACCAGATGATGTCTGCTATCATTTTCTTGAACAACTCATGCAGCCCTAGATACAGATTTTAATGCTTTTGATAAATTTTGGGAAATTGCTAATTTTATGCTATAACAGCAAAAGTAACATTGATAACAGTTTCCAGACCTGGCAATAACAATACTGACCCTTCCAACTGTTATCCAAAAGGGTTACCAAGCTGTATTTGCAAAACCAAGGAATGACAAGGAATGAATCTGACCTGCCAATTCTTAGTATCTAACCATATGTCTCAGAAATGAACCATAAATTACAGACTTATGGAATAATAGTAAAAATTGTGAAAATATGATCATCAATATCAAATTTATAAATTGGCTTATTTTATCTAGATCCAGGTTTCATATTAGATTCAGGAGTTGGTCAGGGAACCAGTGTAACTATTACAGTAGTACCTCAGATACTTTAAACTGTCTTTAGTTTTCCTTCAGAGCACCTGCTTGATCAAGCTATTTTACAGCATTTTTGAGGAATATCATCCAGTGAAGAAAAACTCTTCGAAGAGAATGGACATTAAGCTTATAAAACACGTAAACATCTGGCATAGAAGTATAAAAATGAATTTTTTATATTTATTTTTTGTAATTTTATCTTGTATTTGATAGAACTTGTAATGAATATTAACATCTCTACTGTTTATCTTTATCTTTTCTATTTTAAGGATTGTACATTTATCTTTTTTATTTTATACACCTATAGGAAACTTTTAAAACCTGTATCTTTATTCTTTTAGGAGCATACATATATATATTTTTTTGAAGTTTTTGCAACTTTCACCTTCATTCAATAATTTAACTGTCAGATTTACTGAAACACCCCTTAGAATATGGACTTGTGAATAAGTAGAAAAAAACTACAGAAACATTATTTTTTGTAATAAAGTCTGGATATTGGCCTGTCTCGTTTGGTTTGGACCTGGGTTTTTATATTAGATTCAGTAAAAATTTAAAAAGTTAGTAATTTTGCCTGAAAATCATTCTTTTTTACATAGGCAGTCAGTATTTTCGTAGTCCGGGGTTGGCAGCTATGGACTTGTCACTAAAGAACCTACATGTGTTGCAGTGCCATAACAAACCCAAATTTAAACTTTTACTTATGTCAGTGAACAGACTTACTGGATAACTTCAGTAAGAAAATGCAAAGAAAAGTCCCTGTAGTAATCACTACATTTAATTCAGTTACTACTTTAAGAATGACAATGCTACCATGCAAATCACTTCTTTAACAGCACATCAATGTTGGCAATGTCTTTTGTTGCCAAAGTAATAGTTGATAACTGAAATATTAACAGATGCTTGTGAGATACTTTTAGCTCATCTGGGATGCCTTTTGTGCAAAATTTGATTTCAACTTAACCTGCAACTATAAATTTGCCTTTAGGAGGGAGATAATTCATGTTTAGTAAGTTTTCTAAAAGAAAATTAATTTACTTGTATAAAATGCATTTATTTTATCACATCCATAATTAGGTTACTCGAGCCTGCAAGCATGAGATCAGGAGAACTTTACGTTGGCGTGCCAAAAGCATTGACCTTGAGCCAGAGATTGAGGATAATTGCATGACTGAATTGGGCAAATATTGCTCAAATGCAGCATCTACTTGGATTGAAAAGGGAAAAGTAAGTTTTGCACTAATTTAAATTGGTTTATTTTGTACCCATTGGTAAGATCAGTGATATCCATTTCTTCCCAGTGCCATTGTCAGGGAGCTTTTGTTGTGCTTTTCGGTGTACTCATTTAAGTTAGTCCTATTTACCTTATTTTGTGCTCATTTTTGTTGTGCCATTTGACGTGATGTGATGTGATTATGATTTTTAACGTAGCTTTAACAATTTTTCAGTCATTTCAGTCATATCGCTACGATGTCTGCAGTGTGGCAATTTATAGTGATGTCTATCACTAGGGCATCATGCCACAGACATGTAGCATGATGTCCCACCCAGTCACATTTATCTGACACCTGGCTGACCAGTCCTAACACTAACCTCTTAATGCAGAGCATCAAGCGAGGTAGCTGTTAGTACCATTTTTTTAAGTCTTTGGTATGACTTGACTGGGGATCAAACCCATGACAAAAGGCATCCAAGGCTGATGCTCTAACCACTGGCTACCAGGGTGGTTTGTTGTGCATGTTTGATCTGGGCAGATATTGTTCAGGTGCAACATCTGGGTGGATTGAAAAGGGAAAAGTAAGATTGCACTAGTTTAAATTTGTATTTTATTTTTTACCCATTGTTAAGATCAGTGATAACAATTTCTTCCCAGTGCCAGTGGTAGGGAGGTTTTGTTGTGCTTTTGAGTGTACTCATTTAACTTACAGTCATATTTTACCACAGTTTGTGCTTATCGTTTATTTCCACTCTGGTGTTCATATGGAATTAATTATGCTAGTGCAGATAGCACAGTGGTTAAAGTTTGAGATAAATTAAGTTTTGTTAGATATGGTTTGTTGGTTTAATGAAATTTTTCAATACATTATAGGGTTTATGTAGCAGCCAGTATATTTGGTAGAATAGAAAACTGGAAGAACCACTAACCCACATGAAACTATTGCCAAGCTTTCTCAAATAGATTAAACTCACTTTCTCTGATTTTCCCATGTTGACAGAGGAAAATGTGGGTGATCATTAAAATCACCTTGGATCATTAGGTTATTTGATTGTCAATGAAATAGCACAACACACACACACAGACATTGAATGAATATAAACCATTGCAGAATGAACAAATAATGAACGCTTTTGGTGAAGAAAACTGACAAATCCAGTCTGCAGGATGATGGATAATAAATGAAGCATCATGAAGCAAAAAAAAATGGATAATAAATGAAGCATCATGAAGCAAAAAGCATTATAAATGGATTTGAAAATGGATTATTTTCAGGCTGTCACTAAATGTTCAAAGTTAAAAGCTCTTTCTAATGATAATCATTAATCAGGTTCTTTACTTTGACTGGCAACTTTTTACCATTTACACTGCAGCCTGTGATTTTGTCCTTGTCAAAGCAGTCATCAACAACTACCATTGATGTAATGACATTGTGACTGGTGGTTTTGTCAGTACAGTTTTTATTTCAGTAAAATAAAATAAGAAATAATGTTTTTTGACACAATTATACAGTTATATTTTATGTGCCTGCCATAAGGCAGAGTGTATTATGTTAATTTTTTTTTCATGGTTATGTTCATCTGTTTCCTGTTTGATTCTTACATAATAACTACAGATCTCAATCATCTATCCAGGCCCTAGGTGGCTGAGTTGTCTGAAGCACTTGTAAAGAAGAAAGGATCACTGCCATCTCACCATTGTCTTATTTGGTTTGAGTCTCGGGCTGAGCTAGTGTAGATATGTGAGAAAGCTTGTCATTAACTTCTCATGGGTTGGTGGTTCTTAATGGCATTTTCATTGGTTCTTCTACTGTCAGTTAATCTGACTGCCATGTATACCCTATCATGTGTTGAAAAATAACATTAAACCCACAACAACAACATTCATGTGCCATTACCAAACTCTGAGGTAGAGATAGCTTGTATTTGGGGTAGGGAAGAACCATCTTGATGGGGAGGGCCTCAAAAGGTCAAAGGTCAAGGTCACAAACTGAAAGAGGGAAAACTCTCCAAGCAATAAATGTGTACCAGATGCTTTTGACTATTAACATTGTAAATCGCTTGTATTTGAGATAAGAAAGAGACATATTAATTTGAAGTCTAATGATGAAAAGGGTGGCATTGGTGGCATGAGTTTAAAGTCAAGGTCACTAGGACTAAAAGTCTGATTTGCACAAAACATTTCAGATTTGTAACACATATCCCCCCCAATCAGTTTTTATTAGAGTTATTGCCCTTTTCTCTTGGAACTAAATGCGATGTATGATGCAATTTCAGTAATGCAACTAGTTCCTCAGTCTTGATGGATTGGTAAAATGTTATTATCACAGTCATTATTTGAAGATGTTTGTAAAAATTGTTGCCATGTGGCTGTATGACCCAATTTTGTTAGCACAACTAATTGTGCCATTTTTAATGGATTGCCATTATATTTTGTAGACAGCTTGTAGTGTGTGTGCGTGTGCACTTTGAAACATGATACATATTATCTTCATGATGTAAGCATGCACAGGTTGACAAATCTTTGTTCATATATACTTTTGTAGGAGTTATTGCCCCTTTTTACTTGTGGCTGGGTGCAAAGTATGACATAATTTCTTAATGCAGTTTTTTTTTAAGCAGATTGCCTTGAAGCTTAGTACATGTTATGGTCTTCATTAGAAACTATGCCTGTTGAGATGTCACTGTACTTGCAATAATTTTAGAAGATTTATGTCCCTTTATATTTTAATTTTTTACTATTGAGTCATATCCATCATGGACATTGTTGGAGTTCTGTAGGGCTGTGGATACATTTATGTGAGCAATCTGCTAAGCAGTCATAAAGATATATTTCAAGAAAAAATCTTGGGTCTGAGGATCCCTAAAAAAATCCTGCTTGCAAGTTCTGAAAACACTGTATTAAATTTTCTTTGACCTCCATTGTAGGAGATAGCTTGTCTGCAGGATTGCTTTGACAAATTGAGTGATGACTGTAAAAACGCTGTTGGTAACTTCACAGAAGATGAAGATGAAGACATAGAATTGGACAACATCTTGATGCATTTATGTACTCCAATGCTGAAAAAGTTTTGTCAGGTAGTGTTATAATGCCCAGCAGAGAAACGTAAAAAAAAATGTAACATTAGGGATATCTGTCTGTTTGTATTGCTTTTCAAATTCATGTGTGCAATGACAGTTGCAATTTTCATTTGATTTTGATTTTTGTTAAAAGTATTGATCTAAAAATACATTTGCAAGTGGATTTTTAGCAAATTTTGGATTAAGTTATTTTCCATTGAACAAATTGATAATTGGCAGTCTCATTGATTTTAAGATTTTTTGCATTACTGGCATACAGTTGTGGTAATGGAAACTTGTATGAATATATTTTTACCATTTAACCCAATTTATGGATGTATCTTTTGAACATCTTTAGTGATAACCCTGCAGTAACTATATCCTAGATATATTCATGTATTTAACCAAACTTAGCATTTGGTTTTGCCTTGACATTGTCCAAAACAAGTTTGGTGATCTTCTATTCATGATATCAGGTTTGGCTCTTAAGGCCATGACAAAGAAATTTGCAAACAAAAAGTTTTGAGTGGATCACCATCTGGTGACCTGAAAAATCGCAGTATAGGAGCTAGAGGTGGTACTTTCCAACTGCTTGTATATGCCATGTTTTGCTTTAACAATATTTAATGCAATCAGTTAAATTCACTTTTCATTTATCAGTTTGTCTGTTCCTACATTAAGCCTATAAGTGATACATCTAATACATGACCTATGCACTTAACCTAAGCTGATGGTATGGTTCCTGAAATGCAGACATGGAAACAAATGCAGAAAAATGATTCATCAGTAAATGCTGATATGACAAGGGCTTTATTAATATAAACTGTCATCAGAAGAAAATAAAGGTAAAAGCTCTCATTAGTTAATTTTATGTCCGACCGCATATCAATAGATCATTTAGAGAACTTCAGTTATGAATTTATTTGGCTGGCCTATGGAAGTTGCAAATGGTTACTTTTGACAGATCTGGATATAGTATTTACAGAAAATATCCTAAATTTATTCTATTGTTTTCTTAGCTCATCTCTTTGTAGTAGAGGAGTAGGCTTGTACTAATCCCAGTGGTTGTTGTTATTGTCAGCACACATAAAATCATACACTTATTGTTGTAAAGAGAAATTAAATCTTACAACTTTACATATGTAATATTTATAACCATGTGCTAGTCATATGAGCATAAAAATTAACATTCTTACACATCTGTTATTCATCATTGGCAGCTCAGTCTCAGAAGACCATTTGAGTAGCGCCCTTGGAGTGTTGTCTATCTCTGGGGTTTAGGCATCGTTTGTTATGGCTGTGCAGGCCAATGCACGAGTGACTGTCCCTATTGCAGTTGGAGCAGATGTACAGGGAAGTCTGATTTCCTTGGTTTGCTGCTGCACACTTCTTTCTCTTGGATTTCTCTGCGGCCTGCTGGACTCTCCTCCCATTAGTGAACACTATGCCCTTGTTAACTGTCACTCTCCAGGTGCCACAATCCTCGGCCTGTACTTCTCTTGCACACATCTCTGAAACGGAGTGATGGCCAGCCGATTCTTCTGGTGCCAGTGGCCAACTGGCCATATAGGATTTCCTTTGGCAGCCTCCCATCTTCCATGCGTCAGCCATGTCCCAGCCATTGAAGGCGGTGTGTGCTCAGCAGGGAGTATATGCTTGGGATACTTGCACATTGAAGGATTACGCTGTGTGGAATGTGGTCTTGCCAGCCAATTTTCAGGGTGCATTGGAAGCATCATATGTGGAAGGAGTTTAGTTTACGCTCTTGCCTCATGTAGGTGCTCCACGTTTCACTTCCATATAGGAATGTACTCAGAACGCAGGCTTGGTAGACTTGAATCTTGGTGTGCACTGTCAACACGCTGTTTTCCCCACACCCTATTTGTTAGTCGGGCAATGATGGTGTTTGCCTTTCCAAGCCATCTCTTCAGCTCCACATCAAGCGAAAGAGTGTTGCTGATGGTTGATCCCAAGTAAATAAAGTTGTTGACTACTTCCAGGGTAATGATGTCGATTTGGATGGAAGGGGCAGTGGTGACATCGTGAGCACTGACATTTGTCTTTTTTAGGCTGATGATGAGCTTGAACTGTTTACATGCATCAGTGAAACGGTCTCCCAGTCTTTGGAGCTCATCCTCAGTGTGGGTCATACAAGCCACGTCATCAGCAAAGAGCATCTCCCTGATGAGTACTTGCCTCACTTTGGTCTTTGAGCGCAGTCGTGCTAGGTTGAAAAGCCTCCCATCAGACCTGGTGTGATGATAAAAGCCATCAGTGGACTTGCTGAAGGTGTAAGACAGGAGTAGGGAGAAAAATATACCAAAATGGGTTGGTGCCAACACGCATTCCTGCTTCACACTGCTATTTATGGGGAAGGAGTCTGAAGTGAATCCATTATACAGGACCGTGCTCTTCACATCGGTATGGAAGGAGATTGTCATGCAGCGAAGTTTTGGGGGCAGCCAATCTTCCTGAGAAGTTCAAATAGGTCCTTCCTGCTGACCAGGTCGAAGGCCTTGGTGAGTTTGATGAACATCATGTAGAGTGTTTGACCTTGCTCTCTGCTTTTTTCTTGGAGTTGTCAGAGGGAGAAGATCATGTCTGTTGTTGACCTTCCTGCTTTGAAGCCACATTGGGATTCCGGGTACACACAGTCCACCAGCAGCTGCAGCATGTTGAGGATGATGCAGACTAACACTTTGCCAACGATGCTGAAAAGTGAAATCCCTCTGTAATTGTTACAGTCACTGCGGTCTCCTTTGTTTTTGTGGAGGGCCACAATGGTGGCATTGCACATGTTTTGGGGGACTGCTCCTTTCTCACAGTAGAGGCAGAGTAGCTCATGTAGCGGCTGTAGCAATGTCAGTTTCCCATGTTTAATGGCTTCTGGTGGGATGCTATCACTACCTGGTTCTTTGTCATTTGGGAGGGAGTTGATCACTTTGCTGAGTTCCTCTAAAGTAGTGATTTTGTCTAGCTCCATCATAATGGGCAGTTCCCGTATGCTGCTGAGTGCCACATCGGTGACTGACGTTTCTTGGGAGTTAAGGTGGCGCTCTACAGTTTCGTATTTAGCATAGGGTTAAAATTTTAAAGAAAAAGAGTTTCCCCGGGTTTCCTCACTAGTTATACTGGTTATTTAAAAGAGACTTTGTATATCTTAGGTGTTGTTCAAAGAACCTTTAATTCCCTTTATTTTGATGTATGATTGATGGGTGTAATATGGGTTAGAGAATATACAGCTTGGCCTTACTCCAGATGTGCATCTTTCAAAAACGTGCTAGCTCTACTTGCTCATTTTCACTTCTCGAACTTCAGAGGTAAATTGTAAAAAAAAGAGCCGATAACTTTTTTTACATTTTATGTATTTGGTAATTCAGTCATTGCACTTTTAGAAGCTGGTATTATCTAGTTTGGCAAAATTCATTTTCCATATTTTAATAGCTGCCAAGAATAGTGTACTTTAGACAAATTTAGGTTGATTTTTGGAGCACAAGGGAGCAGTCATTTTAGTTAGCAGTGTCCCAAGATCATTTAAAATTTCCAAAAGTACAATATCCAAAGAAATTTCATCCACATTACATGAAAGTAGTATATAGGTATGCCAACATTCTTTGCACTGTGCATGTTTAAAATGCAAACAACTTCACCTTACATACATCACTCTCTCAAAAGTACATAATAACTGGTGAGCGCCACCATAAAGAGAATATAGGTATTATTATTGTAGGATTTAATTTTGATTGTACGACTGAAATATTTAAGTCGCAAGCATCAAAACAGTCCTTTGTAATAATTGTCATGTATTTCCCCCCTCAGAACAGCATTTATTAGAGTCGGAGTCTTAAACCGGTACAGCCCCCCCCCTTCCTTATGATAAAAAGTGAACTATTTTAAAAATGCGCATTGCGTTTTGTCAACATAGCAACCAGTGTTATGCTGATAGACAGGAACATGAAACTAGCCATATTTATTCCTGAGATGTCAACAATAAATTTTACAGTTATAAAAGGGATATAACAGGTGAGGTTCATAAAGGTCAAAGGTCAAAGGGTAAATATTAACTAATTCTTTGATATGGAAGAAAGCAAATTTGATTTGTTATCATTTATTTTTTAATTTCATTGCAAATAAATGAAATAAAACATTTTCACTATGGATTTCTTTTACTTAATGCAACATTTCTCAATTTAGGTTGACTTTATTCCTATATTATAAGACTTCTAATTTCCCCATAATGAAGGTCACTACTCACCCAAACATGCCTCATATCAAATTATGTATGCTAGAGCAAAAATAAGCATAATTAGCTTATTTTCATGAATAAAATCATTGTTAATGTACCATTTTACTCAGAACATCATACATAATAATATGAAAATAAAAAAAATAATTTCATAAATGTTTATATTTGTTTTTAAGGTGGCGCTCTACAGTTTCGTATTTAGCATAGGGTTAAAATTTTAAAGAAAAAGAGTTTCCCCGGGTTTCCTCACTAGTTATACTGGTTATTTAAAAGAGACTTTGTATATCTTAGGTGTTGTTCAAAGAACCTTTAATTCCCTTTATTTTGATGTATGATTGATGGGTGTAATATGGGTTAGAGAATATACAGCTTGGCCTTACTCCAGATGTGCATCTTTCAAAAACGTGCTAGCTCTACTTGCTCATTTTCACTTCTCGAACTTCAGAGGTAAATTGTAAAAAAAAGAGCCGATAACTTTTTTTACATTTTATGTATTTGGTAATTCAGTCATTGCACTTTTAGAAGCTGGTATTATCTAGTTTGGCAAAATTCATTTTCCATATTTTAATAGCTGCCAAGAATAGTGTACTTTAGACAAATTTAGGTTGATTTTTGGAGCACAAGGGAGCAGTCATTTTAGTTAGCAGTGTCCCAAGATCATTTAAAATTTCCAAAAGTACAATATCCAAAGAAATTTCATCCACATTACATGAAAGTAGTATATAGGTATGCCAACATTCTTTGCACTGTGCATGTTTAAAATGCAAACAACTTCACCTTACATACATCACTCTCTCAAAAGTACATAATAACTGGTGAGCGCCACCACAGCTCTGAGTAGTGCTCCACCTATCTGGTCATTTGTTTATCATGGTCTGTGATCTTTTCACCCATCAAAGAATTTTAGGGGGGCAACCCCTTTTACTATAGGACCTAGGACCTTCTTGATGCCATTGTACATGCCTTGGATGTTTCCTGACTCGGCACTGCGCTGGATTCCTTCACACAATTGCTGCCAGTATTCATTTGCTGACTGTCTAGCGATGCATTTGGTGATGCTTCGTGCTCTTCTGAGGGCAGCAAGTGTACATTCATTAGGGCATTTTTGTAAGCTATGAAGGCTTCTCCTTTGTTCTTGATTACTGGTTCCATCCTTGAAAGGTGTGCGTTGAACCAGTCCTGTCTGGGCTGTTCCTTCTTGCCAAACATCGACATGGCTGTGTTATAGATGGCATCCTTCATGGCATTCCACTTGGCTGTCGCATCGTGCTCCAGGAGAGTGTGATCTGGGGTGGACACATACTCCTTCACCTTGGAGGGGATAGACATCTGCACAGTGTTGATGCGAGGACAACCTTTTGGTTTGGAGTGTGTAGTCTTCGTGGCTGTAGGCGCACCCTACTGCACACAAAGTCATGGTCAGAGTCGCAATCTGCACTATGGTAGCTTCTGGTGGAGAGGATACTGTTCAGGGCAGAGCTGGGATGTGTCCATGACACTTTATGTTGTGGCTTACATTTGAAATTTGAAGAAGGTGTTTGTTACGCACAGGTCATGAAAGGTGCATAGCTATAGCAGTCTTTGACCATTTTCATCGATCTTTCCAGTGCCATGATGTCCGAAGCAGGTAGGCCATGTCTCATGGTCAGCTCCAACTCTAGCATTAAAGTCTCCTAGGAGGAATAGTAACTTGTCCTTAGGACATCCCTTGATCTGTTTGTCCAGCTGCCCATAGAATTGATCCTTTATGTCTTCTGGAGATGTGAGGGTGGGGGTATAGACACAGTGGCACAGTGGATGGACAAGAGACGTTCAGTACCCTTTGAGGGAAGTTCAACCGAGGTCAGGAGAGTGTTCTTGATGGCAACTCCATGCTGGTGGGGCTTCTCAAGTTCTCTGCCTTTTTAAAAGAAGGTGTAGTTTTCCTCTCTGAGGGAGCCACTAGAGGCAAACCTGTTTTCCTGTAGGGCAGCTATGCTGATATTTAGCCTGGTGAGCTCTCTGTCAGTAATGGATGTCTTCCTAGTGTCGTCCACTTCCCTAAGGTCATCAGAGATGCCTGTGCGCATGATGAAGTCTTCTTTAAAGGTTTCTTGATTCTTTTGTCTGGTTCGGAATTTCCGTTTGCTTGTTGTGTTGAAAACACACTGAACTCCAGGCACCCACTGAAGCAGGCAGACGTTGGCGGGTCAACACCTTACTGACCGGGGGCTGCCTGGCTTAAGGTGGGCGGTAGTCGGCCAGTGGGACTCAATCCCTCCCACCATCGAAGCTGAC
The DNA here is from genome assembly GCA_016746295.1 of Potamilus streckersoni. Classification (NCBI taxonomy): domain Eukaryota; kingdom Metazoa; phylum Mollusca; class Bivalvia; order Unionida; family Unionidae; genus Potamilus; species Potamilus streckersoni. Next base: position 1,054,200 of record JAEAOA010001913.1, on the reverse strand, counting down.
CCCTATGCCAATTGGGACTTGTAACCCTGTAGACTGTCAGCTTCCTTGTTGTTTCCTCACTCAAAAATGAGGCTGGAGTGACCTCTCCAGGGTGCAAGCCTGGGCATGTAGTATGGAGATCCTGGGCTGCCCAGATGTCAGGATCCCCCTCTCGTCCTTGCTGGTGGGGTTTAAAGGAATGCTGAGCATGACATTTGGCACCAGATTGGATGCAGGAGTTGCCGAAAGGAAGTCGTACTTGACACCCAAAGGAGCTCTTTCTCTCCCATAGCCTTTCCTTCTTCCGAAGATGTCCACAAGGCAGCGGAGCCATCATCCAATGGCATTGGTTTCGAATTGGTGTTTTCATCTCCTAGATAAACTGCCTGACAAGGCTAACGAGCTTTGTCTGCCCGGGTTTGGAGTCAGAGTTTTCCTTTTCTTAGATGGCTGCCTGTCAAGGCTAACGAGCCCAGTCTGCCCACCCAGTTATTAAGTTGCAATAATCCAAAATATGCAGGTACACCAAAGAATTTGAGTTGTTGTTACTTACCTAACTTTTGGTTATTCATTATTTGTATACAGTCCTACCCACTTACATCGACATCACTTTTGTTGACAAGCCACTTATTTAGACATAAAAGTAATTGCATTTTCCAAAGTGATCAGTGATTAAAACAAGTTTATTTTGCTGTGAAAATTTCCTTTTTAACTTTATTTATATTTATGATGGCTACCAATGGCATTGTAAATGCAGACTAAATATCCGGCTGTTAAGGAAGTTGTGGGTGGGGCATCTCGCAAAGATGTCTGAAAATTGTATTGTAAGAATCATTTTCTTTCAATACCTCATTAGCATGTGTCAATGTATACAATATTATGCTTTCATTAATCACTTTAGCTACATATCTCTTGTTCGTTTTTATGTACTTTTCACAATGACTTCTGTAACTAAATATATGTACTGTTTAAAGCAACTTGTTGATAGGTTTTCATTTTCCTGTGAATAGCCCCAACTCCTTGGTAGCCTTAATAAGATGGGAACAAACTGACCAAAATCTAGGCCAATTTAAGTACATGTACTTGAAGCATGTAAATGGCATTTATGCAACCATGTGCTCATGCCGACATTACGAATGTTTTCCATCTCAGGATGTGACCGATACAATATTTTATTGTGGATTTTATTGAACAAAGGTAACCAAAATGTAATTTGTCAATATACAAGCATATTTCACACTGGTTTTGTCTTCATGTAATCAAAATTTACATTGGGTTTTTTTCCACAATTTGTAAATGCTACTCACTGATGACAGGTCACCCCTTACTGATGAATTTAACTTGTATCTTTTTTCAGACCCCCCCCACCAGCTTATCTCGACATCCACCTATGTCAACAATAATTTTACATCATGAATAACAAATTATTATTACATGAATTATTGTGTATCTTGATTTGTTTTGGTGAACATAATAGGATATTTTGATGAAGTAAATAAAGTCTATTTACTATTTTTGTGTCTTGTTGGTATATTTAATTAAGTTTCAATGTACCAAATAGAAAAGACTTCAGTTACTATAACTAAGATGCCATGACCATTCTCTTTGTTTCAGTTTGAAATGGGAAGAGACACAGATGCGTCGGATTATATGAGCTGCCTTATAGAGCATAAGCATGATGCAGAAATGGATCCTAAATGTGCTGCAGGCATAGAGCATCACCAATTGGTCTGTTTGATCACTCATTAGTAAATCTGTATCCTGTAGAAGATATAAAATGGAATGTTGAGTGACTGTTAATGGAGCAATTTCTAATGTTTTAAATCAATTAAGCTTCTTGGCTCTGATATTAGTTTTTAAGGATATGAAACTGTTTGCAGTATTAATGGACATGTTTTGATTTTTGGTTGAGAGAAGTCTTTGTGATTTTTAAATACTTTGATATGGTTTTATTTCTTTGCCGTAAAATGCTGCAATAAAATGCCATGTGTCATAAATGTTGTGATATGAAATAAATCAAATGTTTAATATTGGAACAATTTGAATGTGTTTTACTGTAATTTAACTATGCTGTATAGTAAGTACTTCATTGAAATAAATTAATTTAGTTTTGTCATGTGATAAAATTGTATTGATTTAATTGAAAGTAATGAAACTGCAAAATTTAAAAGTTTGCTTGCAAAGACTTGAAAGAAGTTAGAAATCATTTTATAAATGTCACTTGAAAGGACCACATATGCAAAATACTATTTTTTTTATGTTAGTTTTTATCTTAGTCTTGTATAAGTATTTGAATTTCAGAGTTAGTCATGATTATATTGTCTAGACAGGTTGCATTCACCAGAAATATCAGAAGGTCTGTAAGGAAAGAATATGGTCATTGTACCGACTCAGGAACCATGTACAAACTGGGAAACACATTATATTAACATTTTTGTAATGTAACTTGTAGTGTTTCAATACTAACATCACTAGCCAAAAAACCCACCTACTGAATAGATGACTATTATGAGCTCTGTAATACACTTGAAAAACTCCATACCTTACCACAGCAAAGAAGGTTTTATGTAAAAAAACAAGCATCATGTCAGTAAAAAAAGCATCATGTCAGTAATAAAGTATGTTTACTGTATTTTGTTTTCTGAACCATTTAAGCTGATGTACATTTACTCTTATTTCAGATAACTCTGAAAGATTACAGATTTAGTCACAAGTTTAAGGAGGCTTGCAAGGAGTCTGTTATCAAGCATTGCAACAAAGTGACAGACAAGTAAGTACTGTATAGCTGTGTTCAGTTAGGAAATTCAGCATGGAAAATTCAAATTGTTTTGTAGTCAGCATTAGAGGAAGTCTTTCTGTATGCGGCATCCAAAATACAAGTCGAAGACTACTTGTTGAATTAAGGTTTGGAGGTGTGGGATGGAGGTGGAAGTTACTTTTTAATGCATCAGGCATAAAGCATTCAGATTGAGTTCATCATTATGCTTATTACAGAATTTCTTTACTTTATGATGATTCAGTGAAAGTTAGACATGTAGACTGGTTAAAGTGAGTGTTGTATATAAATAATTTATCAGACTATTTTGTATTTGTATTTTGGCATCTTTCAGTTTGAAGCATCAACAGGTATTTTATTTCCATAGTGACAACTCCCATCAATTTCCACTCAGCTATTTAAAGCCATGCCCATTGGAATTTTGAATCTTTCTTCTTTGTGCATGGACACGAAACTGTTTGATATGCAACAATTAATTTGCAAAGTCCAAAAGATTGTCTTAACTTGGCCTTGATGGCTGTATTTTAGCAGCCTGAACATAGTCTAAATCTTATTCATTTCCTGTAGTCAGTATCACAATTGACTTAAATACTTAATTGTGCTAACCAGAAAATTTCATTCCCTAATGCCATTGCTGAATCCATTCATTTCCTGGAGTGAGTCTCACATTTGGCTCATATGCTTCAACACATTTCATTCTCTGATGGCATTGCTGAACCCATAAAATCTAGCTCGTGTAAAGAGGTGTATTGCTCACTACATCCTATAAAGAGGTGTATTGTTCACTACATCCATGCTGATAAAAAGACCATGACAGGGCCATCCTCAGACCACACCCTTTATCTGCATACTTATTATTTCATGTCCAAGAAATAAGTGGTCAAAAGGGAAAAACCTTTTGCCAGTCCAGTGATCAGAGAGGTATAATATGTGCAGAGAACATCCAGTTTGACCTGATTTCTCTTTTGGCAGTCTTTTTTAAAAAATTATATCATAATCATGTTGCTGTTGTTCTTATATTATCATTGTTCATGATATGGGATGGAAGCTAAAAACAATTTCAGTTTTGTCTGCCTTTATTATGTGCCTTTGGGATAATCCCAGTGGCTGTGCACTCAAGATGAAGATTTGTATCCTAGTTCTTCTTTTTTAAGGTCATAATCTTGCTCCTTTAACAGCTATTTTACAATCCACCTTACCCCAGTCACCCTCTTATCTTCATCATCAGTGGATACTCTACATATCAAGTCTGTGTTTAGATTATTTGATGTTCCATCTCCGTCACTGAAAGGACTTTTGTTTCATGGCAGGTATCCTGCTGAAGGATCAAATGCCAGTTGCCACAGTCTGCATGGATATCAGCTCAGGTGGCCACTGTGCCAATCTCATGCCCTCCATCCAAGTGTGCAATCCACTTATTTTGACTTCAGGAGATAAGGACCATATCAAATGGCATTAGATCATGTCAAACACTTTTACATCATGGTAGGAATTTTTTGGGAAAAGGATACATCAAGACTGTTGACTTTTAATTTAGAAAGCAAGAGAGAATCCATTCCACAGACCTGTTTTCCCAGATATTATTTTTAATTTGGTGTCTTTGTTGACAAATCTAATTGAAGCCTTTGACATACCAGGCATGCTCAAGTTGCTTCTAGACTCACTCCTATCCACACCCCAAGAATTTGTCAAATCAGAACCCACTTAAATTGCTACTTGTGGTTCTTCTTTTGTTGAAGTGGAATGCTAACACTATAATCCTCTTCTTATCAGAAAAATATCTGAAAGCCTGGGTAGCCAATGAATTTTTTCCAGAATGAAATGATTTTTGCTAAACACCATTCCCAGTAACCTCAGATTTGAAGTTATGCAGAAATGAGGAAATGTGAATGTGTGTGAGTGTGATTTAGATTTTTAATGTAGCTTTAAAAAATTTTCAGTCATATTGCTACGATGTCTGCAGTGTGGCAGTTTATAGTGATGTCTATCACTGGGGCATCATGCCGCAGACATGTGACATGATGTCCCACCCAGTCACATTATCCTGACACCAGGCCAACCAGTCCTAACACTAATCTCTTAATGCCGAGCACCAAGGCAGCTTTTAGTACCATTTTTTAAGGTCTTTAGTATGACTCGGTCGGGGTTTGAACCCTGACCTTCACAGCCGGGGTGGATGCTCTAACCACTAGGCCACCGGAGCGGTCAAAAAATGTGAATGCTCAGTCACCTGAATTGGGAAGCATCACAGATTACCTACCCTAGTCTAACATTAGAGTTTCAAAACTGCCCTGCCTTTTACATGCCAGCTGAATCAAACATGAATTCAAGTTTCTATAAGGACGACAGTCCACCACTTAGGAAGTCTGAGAAGGGAAATGGAGACTTTTCTCTTATCAATGTGAATAGAGATCATTTATCCCTTAGGATTCAGTACCCTTCCATGCCAGCCTACATTAGGTGCTTTGGTACTTCCTTGGGAAAGGTACTTAGCTGCCATTACCTCAACATCATGTAGTTATTAGTTTTTTTGGCATTAAAAAGCAACAAACCAAGTGACCGACATTTCTCCTTTAAAGTCTCAATACCACAAAAATATGCTCTTCAAGATAAAGTTAGATCTCATCACAATCAATAAAGAGCTACTTTTCCATGAACTTGTATATGTTTTTCCATCACAAAGGAGACCATACAATAACAAAGATTTCTCCATGCACCTTGCAAATATAGATTTGTCTTGATAATTAAGTCTTTAACATTTCTTTTATCCCATAGGTTTTAGTAAATTTGCCTTATGCATCTTAGGGGACTAGAGACAGGGTCAGCTGGGGCATAAGGGGCTTTAACCTTTTCCTTTAGTTACTTGTTTACCTAATATGTTATAATCAGTATAATTAGAGTAGAATTATATTCTTTGACAATGTCAACCCAATCATTTTATGGTCACACCTCCAAGAGCATGGCAGCAGTTACTTCCCAGGAAGAGTGTAAGTAACAGATTAATGCTAAACACAAATGGTACCAGTCCTATCGCCGTTTGGAGATAAGTCTTGACTAACACCTTGGTGGTCAGATGACCATTTTGCTTGGAAAGGCAGGATTTGTGAGTTAGTCGATGTATTCCTAATGTATTATAAGGTAAGTATTAACAAAGAAATGTATTTTACTCCAAAAATTAGTCTCATGTGGACTCTGTCCTTCATGATAATTCCACCAGAATATTCAAATTGAGAACTCATTCTTTTCAATCTCTATCATAGGTGTCTTTTCCTTTAGTATTTAAAATGGTGAAAATAAGGTAATCCTTACAAAAATGACATGGTAATCATCTCCCTTTTTAAAGTTAAAATTTCTTACATATTTGGCATGTGCTTGGCCTAAAGATTGTCAGAAAAGAGCAATATGACTGTAAACATCACATAAGCTAATACCTTGTGACATTGTCTATAAAGATGGCTCTTGAAGTTTGAATCCATGAAAATTTTAGCAGAGGAATAAAAGTGAAATCTTTAGTGATTTCAATTTGGCTTTAATAGTATGTCCTGAGTGGAAATTATTTTTGGGAAAATGTTTGGATTCATCTTGTGTATTATGTCTTTCCTGTGTTGATGGTGACATTATCATGTTCAACAATGTTGAAGTTTCAAGTTAATTCACATTGGATACATGGATGGGACAGCAATGAATGGACACTACTGAAACAATGCATTTTGCAGAATAGTGATCTTTATAAAAAGTTTCTTTTTCAAACTACAGTAGTTTATTGTAGAGATTAGAGTATCTCATACAAATTTCCTTTGTTGGAGTTTTCTGTAGCCTTTCATATCCATCATTATCAATACTGCTGAAATTTGGGGTTAAAATCCAGATAAAGTGTGACCCTGCTATATGTGACACTGTAGTTGGGAGCCATAGAACCTGACCATGTTATAGATCAAGCCATGTTATAAGTAACCAGGTCAGTTAGCAGAAGAAATTAATGCATGTGCCCCCAAAAATATGCACAGAGGTAGGGATAGGTAATAAATGCAGATGCAAAATTCATCTTAAATTGGTGCATATTAAATGAGAAATACACCTGTAGTGAAAACAGAGAAGGCATATATAATATTTTAGTTTATTCAGAGAACCACAGATTGGTACATGTACGTGTGTATATATACATGTCTAATGCATAGCAATAAATAAAGTATTAGTACCGTGTGTACTCAACCGAGAATCACGCCACATACTTTGAATCCACAATACAAGTTATTCCATCGAAAATATGCACACACATTTAAAATATTCAGTAATTTTGTCACAGGTCATATAGGTCTGAATTAAGTGGATAAAAATAGCACAATCATGTGATGAATGATGAAACATGTACTTTTCATGTGAAGTCAGTAAAAAATTTTAAGTGCTGTCGGTAGAGTTCGAAAGCATAAACTTTTCTCCTATGAAAAGGAAACTTTAACAGTGCAGTGAAATTGTTCCAGTCACATTGGAAAATGAAACAATCCATCAGATTCCTTTGGTTTTATTTGGAAAAACGGTTCTCGATATTTATTGAAGATTATAGTTGTCTTTTTTTGCTGAAGGATGCATGCGTTCTTGAAGTCACCACTAAAGGACAGCTTTGGAGAACCAAACAAATGCCCATTGGCAACAACATCCAAAAAATTGTATTGCATGATTGAGACTGATTTTTTTTCCCATTTGCTTAGTACATTTTCATAACAATCGGTGCTTCAAAAGATGTTTCCTTTGAAATTTCAGCTACTATTGTATCTGGGTACATGTTTAAAAAAATTAATTGGCTGTTTTATGGTCAGTTGTAGTTATTGTTCCTTTCTGCCTGTTCAATAGACAAGTGAGAGCTTTTTTTCTTCACATTTATGGTAGTGGAGTGATGCTGCCTTCCATGCATGCTTCAGAAATTTAAAGAAAGGATCACTCGACGATAGAGACACTGGTGTTCTGTTCTGATGACTGGGATTGCTACAGGAAATGTGAATGTTCTAAAGGATTTAATTTTAAGTGAAAATAAGAGGAATTTTACTTACCATCCACATACAAATGTCAATTTGTGTAAATATATTAATTACTAGCGAGCAGCCAAATATCTGACAAAAGATAGATTATGAGATAATTCCCTGTCCCATTGATCTTCGCTACCAGAAATGTAAATTTGAAAAAACAAAGTGAATATCTTAAAGCATACATAACTCATGATAAATGTCAGCATAAATTTGAAAAAACAAAGTGGATATCTCAAAGCATACATTACTCATGATAAATGTCAGCATAAATTTGAAAAAACAAAGTGGATATCTCAAAGCATACATTACTCATGATAAATGTCAGCATAAATTTGAAAAAACAAAGTGGATATCTCAAAGCATACATTACTCATGATAAATGTCAGCATAAGCAGATTATGATATAACAGTGCACTGTTAAGATGGTTTGTCATATGGACAAAGAATGGCTTTCTTTCATCGGTCCTTGGAATTTCTCCACTTTAAACCAGTGGTTCTTTATACAAGTTTAAACAGCCAATAATGTTGTCAATATAAAAATATGTAAGATGGTATATTTTGCTGCCAATAAAGAGAAAAAATTGCAATTAGCATCATTGACAAAGCCTTTTGTGATTCTTGAATAAATTTTCACATGTTATTTTTTGTACAAAGATGAAAACACTATTTTTTGTGTATGAGTAAAAATACATATAAAATTTCAGTAGCCACGCCATGATCATCTTGTATTACTCATATGTGATTGCCTCCCTAAAATGATAAACTTTTGGGGTGTTTTTGTACTTTTAAGATAATTTTTTTTGTGTAGGAGAAAAATATATGTATATGAAATTTCAGGAGCCACACCACAACTGTGTTATATCCAAATTTGTGTTATTACGGAGCATGCTATAGCAGGGTCTCACTGTATTCGTATTCATATATCTGGCCATACATTCAATTAACAGAGAAATTATAGTTTAAGTAACTTACATACTAAGTACAAATTTCTTTGATGCCTCTAGTGGTATAAAACTTGCTATTCAAAAGAGTTAAAAGTGACAGTAGTGAAAGTTAAGTACATTTTTGAGATTTTCTCATCCTTTATGGGTTAAAGTACATTATCATAGAGAATTTTGCATAAGTTTTGTGATTACAGTACTTCTTACTTTTAGATCAAAAGTTGTGTCTTGCCTGAGTGAAATAGTTCGCAATGATATCCTACTTGAAAACAAACCCCAGATTCCTCATGCCTGTCGCAAGCAGCTGGAAGTGGAGGTTCTTAGAAGGGTAAGAGTAAATACACAGAACTAATCGTCACAAGAAACTGGGTATCTCAAGTTGTATGCTGTAGAACCTGTGCCAGTGGAATTATCAGCCACAGATGGCCCCACTCAATGTAGTCATTAGGGCCCTAATTTAATGATGCCCATGCAAATTGTTGATTTATAACCAAATTAGGTATGCAAATTTTTGTTGATGAGACCATGAAATTTATTTACATCTTTCTGTGTCATTTAGAGGAGTTGTGAGTGTTTTCCTCTAATTAATTATCTGCCTGATTTCATTTCTGCAGCTTAATTCCATCAGAGATTGTTGGACTTCACCCAAATTTAGGAACAGCGTTCCCATGCTACCAGGAAATCCGGGAAAAAGTCGGGAGAAATGATTTGTTTGTTGTTCTTAACTGTGAAAAGTAATTGAATTTCACAAATATTGATGAAAGTCGGGAAAAACCAAGGAATTGTCTGCCATTACTTGATGCCTTAAACAATCACATAATTAAGCTGTAACTAAACTAATCATGAGTTAAATTTATCGAGTTCTAACCAGAATATTCGGAGGTTGCAGTATTGGTCATTTGGCTGCTTGCAATAAACATATATGCTGAGCCAATCCTTATGCTCAGTGGATTAGATTCATCTAGTTGACTTTTATTTTCATTCAGCTCGATATCTGTATCTTTTTTCATAGATGGAAGCAATGAAAACCATGCTAACATCACAAAAGGCAAATGTGGTGGTGGCAAATAGCCCAGCAAACTTTAAATGTTGTTAGAAAGAGTAATATGTGCATGAAATCAATATGAAAAATTACTTTTTCAGAAATTGTGAGTATTAAAATCGTTATGTCTTTAATCTGCTGAAAGACAAGATAAAGCTACGGCTTTGATGAAATGTGATCTGATACTCATGATTTACATTGCTTGTTGCACGAGTATACAAATCTAATAACCCACATTTTCAAATGTTGTAGAGAAAGAAATATAACAAATATTAAATGGAAGTTGTGTGCTGGTTGTTATAAAAATAGAAAAACAAAAGAACACAAAATTTTCCATATTTATATAATTGAAGCACGATTTCTGGAGTTTTGTTGGATTATGTAACTACCACATTGACATGTGCTCTCTGCTTGATAAATCAGACTGGCCAAATTGCTAGTTTTACAAAAAGTATCTGACTTCAATTTAATATAATTGAAGTTTTGTATATCAACATAATCCAATCAGGAGTTTGATGTTGATATCACATGACTGTTGGACTTTAGATGTCGTCAATTGAGATTTGTGAAGTCATGTGACTAGTAATAAAAATGGCAAATACAGGGTCAGGTTTTTTCTATGCCATAGTTTTGTCTAGTCTGTAAGTGGATTAAAGACATAACGATTATATTTGCCATTTCTGAGAAATAAATCATTTTCCTATAAATTTCATGCAGGTATAAGTATATATAACAAAAGTTTAAATTTTCTTGGCTTTCTAGCAAGTGACTACTTTATGTCACTACTGCACAGTGGCAGCAAATTCCAAATTTTCTATATGCAATTGCCAAATCTAAATGTCCAAATATGAAAAATGTTGTGGGAATATTTGGAGGTAGCCAGGAGTAGATGGCAGACTGCTATTTATTTTATGCCTTATTTATTGTCCAAATTGTTGAATCTTGAGAGCTGAAATGAGAAATTTTTGTCCATTGTGTTATATATTAAAAAAATGATATGAGCCCCTTTATCAATACAGGTTTGGGAATTGGTTTAATGAATTACAAGAAGAAAAGTTGATTTTGCAGAAACATCAGTCCAGTTTATGCAACAGTATATAATTTTGTAGGTTTTTTTATCAAAATTTTAACCAACCCTTTTCAAAATGTTTTTTAAATGATGGATTTGTAAACATTTTTTGGTTTTTTTGCTTAACTAACTTTTCTGACTTTTTGGAGAGCCTTGAAAGAGAAACATTTTTGGATTTAGAAAATGCATGTTTTATAATTTAAAATGTTCTTTAATTACAATCAGTAATGGTCATATGAGAACCTTGAAAAAAATAACTTCATCCAGGAAGACCCTGGAAATGACCAGGAAATGTATCTTTTGAAAAGCATAGGAACCATGTAGGAAGCAATTTTATATTAATGAGACAGTTTCCAGCTTACCATGACATTATTTATAGGTGTAATGCTCCTGGATTACCTGATCTGCTGATTTTGATTTTAGTAGCACAACTTTATAAATTTTTGGTTGAAGTTTAATCAAATTTTGCAATAATAATTTAGTTAGTTAAACCATATTTATTTGAGAAAATTTTGTCAAATGCAATTACAAATATATGATTTGGGGGGATTTAATCTTCAGCTTATTAGCACTGTCTCCCCAACAGTAACAAAAAATTTATACACAACAAAAACATTTCCAGTTAAGTTTTTATTTATAATTATAATGTTTGCCTTGGTGGACTGTTTGCTGCTACTGATGAAATTGTTTTAGTTCATTCTGTCAGTGAGTGATTCAGTGGCTACTGAATGGCACAACGTTGTTGTACAGAGGTTACAGCTGATCTGTGAAACTCCCTGATAGAATGTTATGGATAACCCTTGAGTTCAGTTTCTTCAGCAGAAACTGAAGGAGCCCACACAATGAACACTAGTATCATGCACAGGCAGAACTCCAGATGTAATGGATATAGAATGGCTATGAAAACAGGAAGCACAGCACTTGCATCCCATAGCACAGTAACGTAGAACCGGAATCAGAAAAAACGCACCCAGGATGTCAGGCCTGTCCTTGCATGTTGAATGTAGGATGATCATGGTCGCTGTATACTGCTATCTGCATCCATGGCCATTGCCCTCTTCGATGCCTGGATAGTACTGTGAGGTCAGATGTATCTTGTGTAACAGTCCTAAGACAACTGGCCTAGAACTTTGATTATATGGTGTTCCAGCCAGGCTGCCATTGCTGAAATAGCTGCCCCTATATGGAATGAATGTCCACTATACTGGGAAGTGTCCATTCTCATCTTGTAGTAGATAAGTTGCATGTGATGAAGGAAAACAACTCTTGATAAGGCTTGACCTGTAGCTGTAATGAATAGTGGGTCATATGGCTGAGGTAGTGATCATCTCCTGAATTACAATGAAAGTCTTCATAGCATGCAATTGAACAGTCACACCCTTATGGAAAGGGTCATTTTCTGATGATTTCAATTGAGAAAAGCTGTCTCCAGGTAGAAGTGGACATCACCAACACAGAGATGAACAGTTGGATCGAAGGAATCTTGAATAGTGAATTCCCCACATCTCAGAAATCCGAAGAAAGCAACTATGCAGACAGTCAACAACAGCAAATCTGTGTGCATGTCAAATACTCCTACTCATAGAGTTGTACAATGCTGTCAGGATATTGTATGTAATAGGCTGGCGCAGTTTTGCAGATTGACCATGGGGTTTTTTGATGGTCTGGAGGATGGTGGCAGGATGAGGCAAATATGTGGTGAATGGAGATTGCATACTGGCCTGCATATACTTGAAACTAATACCACAGAGGTACATTTTTATTGTAGAATGTAGGTGTCTTCCATAATATCTGGCAGAACTTGCATGTTCAAGGCAAAGCCACACATCAGCATGAAGGTCCTAAAGGCATTGAAAGCTGTGTTGTAGGCAATCTGTGTGGCAGGGCTTAAAGCCTGGTTCCATAAAATGTCTACCTCTTTATCCAGGTCCACAAGACTTCTGAGGGTGGGGGGCATTTGCAGGGTTGTAGATCTGCATCTGGAGCCAATGCATGCAATTTCTGAATTTGAAGTTGGGACAAGGCATCAGTAGTATTGTTGATAATTCCAGGAATGTGTTTGGCAGAAAAAAAAAAGTTACAAGAAGCTGTAAGTTTATGCATCAATTTCATTTTATGCATACATTTAGATCTCTTATTTTGAAGTATATTCACTGTGGCCATATTATCACATATAAAGATTATGTGTTTGCCTGCTCAATCAGTGTACCAAATAATAGCAGCTACAAGGACAGGATGCAACTCACTGATTGCCGTAGAGAAATCATTCTCCACAGAAAAAAGCATTTTAAGATCATCTGACCACACAGCTGCAAACCATTTATTTTTATAGTACACCCCCATACCTCACAGTGGATGAAGCATCTATGTATAATTTAAGATCATCTGATGATGTGGACTGATTATCAAGAACATAGAGACTCCATGTAGCCATGAATTGGTGCCACATGTATAATTCCTCTCTGCAATTTGTATCTAAGCGTATGAAATGGCCAAGTTCCCTGAATTTTGTAGATAGATGTATCAGGTATGACACGAATGCACGTCCTGGTAGGATAACATGAGTAGTAAATTTTAAGTAACCCAATAACTGTAGCAGTTCTCGATTGCATACACTTCGTCTGTTAAGAAAGTGTTCAATGTAGTTTACAATACACACTATTTTATCCTGCGGTAACATGCTTGCATTTGTTGCATTTGTTTTGAGTCCAGAATTATTCCCAAATATCCCATAACTGTACAGGAGAAATGGTCTTATTTGGAGCTGTGGGAATCTTCAGTCTGTTGAAACAAAGTCAACAAAGCCATTGTTCTCTCACCACATGCCAAAGGAGGATCAATTGTAAGAAAGTTGTCAAATAGGTGCAAAATAACATCAATACCATAATTATGTTTGCTATCCAGCAAATTGCCTGATATAAGGTATTGAGTAATTTTGGACTAGAACGTGACCTGAAGTGGAGGCGAACACAAACATAGTAATACCCTCTCAATTTTACACAGAACAGGTGCCATTGTGATGGTGCAATGGGATTCTGTTTGAAAGCATCTGATATGTCAGCTTTGCAGATAATAGCCCCCTTACCATAACTCTGAATGATTCGGATAGCATCATTAGTCTTGACGTAGCTTCAGGAGCATCATTTTTCCTTGTCATTAAGGTCATTTATACTTGCATGAATGTGATCATCTTTTGGAGAGGACAGATCAGTGATAAGTCTCTTATTTTCCGAATATTTACCTTCCACTATGCCGATAAGACTGACTCTATAATTAGGAAATGGTGGAGATGGAAAAGGACCAAGCATGAAACCCTTTGCATATTCCTTTGCCTATAACTGGTCCACAATATTTGGTTGTTTGGAAGCAGAAAGCAAGTTTTTACACTCTGTTGTAGGCAGTTGAGTTTTTTGCACCATGGTGTATTGAACAAAGTTTTGATCTGGATGATGGAGCACAAGATGCAATCTGTTGATGTCCCTGGGGGTGGTAGCCTGTAGCAGAAAAGTTAGTCTGCTTTGTTGCATCCTATCTGGCACTGATTCACGAGGGTTATTGATGCTGTGTGAAAGAGTGCTGGAATTTTGTGTAATGGATTGTTTGGGCAGGCAGCTGACCCATGTTTTGGCCCTGCACTGTTGCAGGAATTATTGGGAAAAAAGCAAATAATCCTTATCAGAATTACTCCAATCATAATTTATTTTGCTCTATAATACTATTCAAACAAAAACAAAACAATTCTTGTTTGTACACTGATACATTCACTGAGAACATGTAATTATAAGTGCATTTCGGTGTACTTCAGTTGTTCAGTGTATTTTGGTGTTTATAGGCACCCATGTGGAGTCGCCTAACAGTACCATTGGAGAAAACACCTGCTGTTGTGCCCTGATGTCAGCAATGGAATTATTCAGGTCAATATAACGCTGAATGGAGTGGATAGAGGACTTTATGTTTACTGGAGAGAATGTGTTCATATCAATAGTGGCTATGTTGGACGTAGTTCCTACTTCTGGAATGTTGCATTGTATTGCCATTTCCACTTCAGTGACTTCCGCTGAATTAAATGCCTCTTCAGTATTCGTATGAATAGTGGTTGCAAAACGGCAACTTGGATGTGGAGTTGGATGTCAATACTCCATCTTCAGACTAACATGTACCGGGTTGAGATAGAGTTGAATTGTTCCTTTCTTGTGTTGGTAAACAATCAGCAGGCCATGAACCCACTGAAGGGCATTATCAATATATAGCTGTCTCAAGGTGTGCTTTGGGATAACAGCAGACAATTTAATGCCTATAGATTGCAGTTTCTGCTTTAAATGGAGAGTAGTTCAGTTGAAAGGATTGTCCAAGTCATATGGGACTGACCTCTGCTTTCTGGAAGAGTGTGATGCCATTGTTTGTAGACACGGCAAACTCCAAGTGGGTGCAATAAATGGCAATTAACGTGATGAATTCATGGAATAGGATGCAACAATGGGAAATAATAGCTCAGGTAAGGAAAGTACTTGTTGTGAATGTCAGGATATGATGCATACACAAAGAAGAAACATTGTATAGCTCTTTTGGATAGAATTATGATATGGTCACTCTAGAGCGCATCCCAATTGAGCTAAGCTCAGTGAGGCGCTGAAATTGGTTGTTGTCTCATTATGGCTATGATTTAATTGCCATCACGTTTGAATACTTACAGTCATATATTGTTTCTATTATATTAATATTCTTTTTACAAATTTCCATAACTATTTTTTTTATCACGTGTCCCTATTTGACATGTTTTGAATTGGCTAGTTTTTCAAAGGTATACAGGTGTTACATTTTGGGGGTTTACTCCCGGAGCCGTCAAACGCAATGCCTAATTAAATGTTTTGCTGTGTTTTTTGGAACGTAACACATGTTTTTACAACAAAGACACGAACCCATCTTAACCAAATAAACATAAGCCGACTAGCTCTAATGGGACTAAAATATTTTTGGCGCTCTAGTAGGATAAGCTCTAATGGAGTGCGCTCTAATGAGACTTTACCAGAATTATACATGTTCTCAGCTCCAAACTAAGAATATTTGAACAAAGATACTGCATGTGACAGCTGGAACTGATTTGATTGGCTGGTATGTGATCTATTAATATCTTGCGCATATTAATGCCGACTATTTGCAGGAATGGAAGCAAATGGGTCACCTATTGCTGTGTATGAACCATGCCTAAGCAAGCACTTAAGCAACAATATCAGTAATCTTGATGCCAGTACAAACTGTTTTACAGAAAATAAGCATAAACTTATATACAGAGCACAAGAGTGAATAAAAAACTAATTATTGCAATTCAAACAGTTGTTGGTTCAGTTAGTTAAGGGCTGTTACAGTAAAACATATATCCCCCACCCCAGGACGGCAATTCAAAGAAACTTATGAAGGTTGTTGTTTCAAACTAATTTGATTCTGACAGTGGAAGGTTGGTTAGGAAAATCACTTCTGTTGTGGGTTGTGTAAACAAAATGAGGAATTGCTTGTGGGGTTGTCAGAAGAAGAAAAAAATATAAAATATAGCATCTAACCCCCTTCTAACAGTCTAACTCACGTGAATAAAACATTGGGTCAGAAATGATGCTGTAACACATGTGTGAACCAAATTTGTATGTATTCACATGCTTTTTTTAAAGCAGTCAAGCATTGCACTTGTTTTGTGAAACCAAACATCAAATATGGAGCTATTCATCCAAGCATTCTTGCTGTTAGTGTTCTGAAATGGAAGTGACTTCATATTTACATGATGAAAACATCTGGGAGCTTTCGATTTTCCAATCATCAGAGGTCTGACTTTGTGGCTGCCAGTCTTGTTAACACAAAATAAGAGAGTCACTCTGTCCTTCCTCTTCTTGAAACATTTTCGTTGTGACTGTCAGTCTTGGTTGCAAAGGTGCGATCGGGTAACATTTTATAACATAAACCAGTCTCATCACAGTTGTAAAATTGGTCAGCTGTGTAGCAACCGTCCTCCAGCAACTTTTTAAGCCCAATCGGGTAGGAATTGGCAGCCTCTTTGTCAGCAGAGCGGATTTCCTCAGACACAAGAACTTGGATGATAGTGTGCCTTTTCTTGAATCTGTCTAGCCAGCCATTACTTGCCTTAAATTTGGAATCATCTCCGTTGATACGGCAATCAAATTTCTCTTCTTGGGCTTTCAGAATTGGGCCAGAAATTGGAACACCTTCTGATCGAGCTTGTACAAACCATTGGTACAAAGCTGAATCTAGGACATTGTCATTAGCTAACTTAAACCTTTTACGATGTAAAACAGTTTCCTCTTCAAGAATATTGGGTAGACTACGGAGCTTTCCTTCATCTGTTTTCCACCCTTGCTGATTCCTAGATCTCTGGCAAGCTGAGTTTGTTGTTTGCCCTTCTGTAGTTGATCTAGGGCATACTGTTTCTCTTTAGCAGAAAATGACTTGCGTTTTTGAACTTGCTTTTCCATAACATTAAAATATTTTTTTTATATAAGCAAACAACATACACAGATAAAGCTCCATAACTAAGTAATGAAGGCCTGCAATGGCTATGAATCACTTTATATATAAAACAAAATTAAGCTGTTTGTTGTTTGATCACACTGACAAGCACAGCATACATTTTTGCGGCTTTCGTCCTTTGATGTTTATTAAATTGTGCGACTCTTGTATCAACCGCAGCTTTGTCTGCTGCTTGGTTATGATTGCAGTTAAATAAGAAGCCCATGTCGGCTATTGTTTGAGTAACGGCTATATACAAAAATCATGGAAGACAATCACAAAGACGATTTACTGGCTTTACTCATGGATACGTAATAAGTAACACTTTCGATAATGTTTACTTCGGCTTAACAATTCATAAACCTAATGAAACCAGTTTTCTCTTCTAGAGTAGAATACGGAGCTTCACCACAACCTGTTCAAATTGATAAATTTCAGAAGCCAGGCATTGTACACACTATTTCTCTTACATTATATATATCGTATTATTTTAGAATTCATACAAGATCACTTCTCCAAAATCACTTAAAGAACCTGGATAAATTGTTAAGTTCCGATCGTTTATTATTAAAAGTCATAAGCAAATTCTTCCATCAAATTATAATAAACGTTTTACACACTATTTCTCGTACGTTAAACAGATATTTTAACTGTCAGAATTGATTGATCTGTGACAAAAACTTGCTCAGTGAGATATGCAAGTGATCTATAAAAGCAAGTACCTTAGTACACTAGGACACATGGGATCTCTGTTGTTTTGATATTTATCTCTAACAGCCAAATTAATTTAGACAGGAGACCTCAGGTTTCAATAGATCATTATGGCCTTTACACCATTTTCAGATCAAGAGAATCTACATATGGCAGCCAGTTTTACTGCTGAAGAAAATCCAAGTACTTTTGAGCACCAAACACCACCTACATAGAACCACTGACCTTTCATAAAGCAACAATGAGTGAAATATAAGACCTAATTATCTTTGATTTGAGAAAGCTGAACTGTTTAATTCTGTAATTTTGGGGATCATTGACCTGACATGATGTTGATTCCATGGTCAGAAGTTAGTGAATGGTGAGCTTTAATACCATGATTTAATCAGTTTCTAAACACAGTGTTCCATTAATAATAGTGCTCCAAGCACAGGCTTTGTAATATTTTGATTTAAAAATACATGGATACCATGAAATGTGATTTCGGAATCATTGACAGTTTTTAACAACAGTTTGCTTGAATGATGGATCAGTTTGAATAACTATGTAATTCCTTTCCATATACTAGTATTCTTTATTTTTTTCTTCCAAATATTAGTTTTACTAGTTATTGAATTTGTTGATTTTCTTGTTTCTATCTATTCTTATCTCTCATATCAATTGAAGGCTACATGTGGAATTGCACGGATCATATACCTTGTTGATGTGTATGCTTTGAAACAGTCTAAGAGTCTTTAAAGTTCTTTATGAAATGGTTAAAATAAACAAACACATTTAAAATCTTATATTTTACTACCAGATTAAATATTGATATTGATTTTTTAAATATAAGTGGATTATGAATCTCTAGGAATGAAACATTGAGAAGTAAAATATCTGGTGTTGTCATAATATTGACTAATTTTTCATTTTGTAATCAAATGTTTGGTTCTGTTGAACAACAGAAACCACAAAATTGGTCCCCCACAAAATTTTTGATATTACAGTATGTGGCATGCATACTGGAAAAAAAATTATTTAATTGTTTTAATTCAGTGAAATATATGGATACACTACATACATGGGACACTGCAACAGCTGATTTTTGTACTTTGCAAATTAAATACTGTTAAAATACACAAAGTATTTGATCATACTTAATGAGATATTAAAACGTTTTCATCTTGAGTCAAAAAGCTCTGTTCCATAACTTAATTAATATAGTGAATAATAACCCAGAAAATATATGTTACTGAAAAGTGGTGACTAACAATTATCGAAGGCAAATCAGCACATGCTATTATGTTTTCACACAAAATATTATGTAACTTCTTAAATATCTTAGTGCTTTGTCTTAAAGTTCTATAACAAATAAGTATTCAGTTTAGGGGTTGATAAACATTTGGGATCTCACTTAGTTCCTAGAGTTTCACATTTTTTGTGGTTTGTGGTAAAATCACAATTTTGTGTGTAATTGAGGGCATGAGAAACATCAAATAAGTACAAAAGTTGATTTTAATTCATATTTAATCAGTTTTACAACTATAAACAATTGTTTTACATTTTAAAGAAACCTGCATGATGTCCTGAAATTTATTAATTCATAAACAAATGATGGACCCTAAATCTGTCATCTAATTTGCATTTACGTTGCAAAATTGTTTTTTAATGTGAAATCTCCATTGGTGGTCCTAACAAAGTAGTATGTATGAGGACTGAAGTATAAGGTGATATGTGCACTAGTATCCTAGGAGATGTCAACATTTGTTTGAGAGTTTAGCCCTGTTCCTAAGTGTAGGACCACTTTGTGCGGATTCTGTGGAGGAAACGGGAGAGGTTGAGATAGGAAGAACTAAAAAAGATGTTGCAATAGACTTTCTGAGGCATTGTGGATACACATTAAAATAAAGGTACAATTAATTGAAATTTTAAATGGTTTTTACCCCCAACGACAGTATTGTTAGGATGTTGGTGTCTTACCCCAATTAAATCTCTGAAATTTTGGACAAATATAACAACTTACTCCATGATGTGTTAGAAATTGGAATTTAGGGGTTCAAAGGGCATAAGGAGTATACAATGCTGTTACTTTATTTTTGTTATGACAACCCTGAGATGCTTTTTGATACTTCTTGTAGCGGAGGGAAAATGAAAATTTCTTCCCTTAGTCTGTAATAATATAGTATGCATATTTCCATTTATGGTGGAATGGCAAAAAAGTATTATAGGTAGTAAAAGCTCTCTATTACATCAGTCACTTGCAGTCTTAGTATCACTTGAATAAATGACTCAGTCTCATTGTAGAGACTTTCCTTGCAAAATCTGTAAACTCAAAACAATTTAAGTGTTCCAAACATTTTGGCCCAGAACATTTCTTATCCATGAGATTTGACTGTACATTTCTTGGATCTGCAGATCTGTGTGAGCTCATTCTATACTTGACTGCATTAAAATGCAAATAAATACTTGTTTTTGGATGAATATAAAAAATGTATTTATTTGTCTGTAAATTCACTACAGTTCTTTTTCTTGTAGGGAGAGAATATAGATCTTGATCCAGAACTGAAGGCTGCATGCATTGGTGATGCCTTAAAATTCTGCAAGGAAAAGCATCCTGGAGATGCTCAGGTATTGTCTAGTTTCATTGTGATTGTTTAGTTTCATTGTGATTGTCCAGTTTATTTTGATTCTTTAGTTTCATTTTGTAGATTTCTGATCGTGCCACAATGACAGTGATAATTCAGATGAAAACTGAATTATAAACAAGGAAGGATAAATAATACACTAATGCATTTCTCTAAGGGCTTTGACAATTTATTTACCCATATATTGGGCTGATCAAAATTTCCATGGTGAAAATCTTTTCAGGGATCAGATTTTCATGTTGTACACCAGTAAACCAGTTTTTTTTTTATGTCAGCCATTATGTAATTGTATTGTTCATCAATACATGTTTATCACTAATTTCATTTTCAGAAGTCTCTTGATTTGAGGTCAAGGTCACTGCCTGAAAGAAGAAAATGGTTTTGCCTCATAACATATGTGGCAATCACCAGTTATTATGTACTTTTGAGAGAGTGATGCATGTAAGGTGAAGTTGTTTGCATTTGAAACATGCAAAGTGGAGAGAATGACATTTCTTTGGATATTGTTCTTTTGTAAATTGTAAATGATCTTAGCACACTGCTAATTAAAATTACTGATCTAATGAATGCTTTAAATATCAACCTGAATTTGTCAACAGTACACTATCCTTGGCAGCTATTAAAATAGGGAAAATGAATTTTGCCACCCTAGACAATACCAGCATCTGAAAGTGCAATCAATGAATTACAAAATATATAAAATGTAAAAAAGTTATTGGCTCTTTTTTTTTTACAATTTACTTCAGGAAGTAAAAATGAGCAAGTGGAGCTAGCACATTTTTGAAAGGTGCACATCTGGAGTAATGCCAAGCTGTATTCTCTATAACCCATATTATACCCATCAATCATACAGCAAATTAAAGAAAATTAAAGGTTCTTTAAACAATACCTTAGATATACAAAGTCTTTTTTTAAATAGCCAGTATAACTAGTGAGGAAACCTGGGGAAATTATTTTCCTTTAAATTCTAACTCTATGCTAAATACAAAACTGTAGAGTGCCACCATAGCTATAGACCATTACCTTGATAAATGTTTGGGCAGGGCTTCCAGCTGAGATAAGGAATATGGAGCTGTTGATTTTGAGGCCAAAAGGTTAAGTGTCAAAGAAAATCTGCTTTAGCAGAGTAACAGTTGTGAGTTCCTTTGCCATAGTTTTGGATAACTTTCACTTGATATAATCAAGAACCCTTTAGATTCAAGGGTCAAAAGGTCAGAGGTCATAGTTATGATAAGTCAAATAAGCAAATAATGTTTAGCACAAGGATGAATATCTTGAGTAAAGTCATGGAGACCCATTGGTCAATAATCTCAAAAGTCAACCATGCCAAGTATTATTTACGTACAAGAATATTAAATGTTAGATGGCATTTTAATGTGATGTTCAGTACTCCTGTTCACTCTTTATCAGCGATGAAATTGTACCTACAACTGCCATTTCTGTGATGTCATCACTGATAGAACTGTCAGCGGGTACCGGGTAACAAGGTACCTGACTGTAGTGAAAAATCTGGGCATTGAAATTGATGACAAGAACCCATTCACAAAATTAATTTGTCGACAACACTATCAAAATATCATATATCATCAGCAGTATGCTGGTCTGAGTTGCAGCTCCAGTTTATATTTAGGAGTAGGGCCACCCGTTATGCATCAGCAGCCCATTACTAAATGGGGTGAGTGTACAGCTTCATAGTTCAAAACAACACTAATATGTAGACTACGCATATTAACATATCACTTCAGTGACTATGTTTTCCAATAACACCATGTGACCATGCAGTCGCTGTAGCCTGGTTTGCTATTGCCATTTTAGAAGTGCTGCAGGTGTGTCTAACAAAGCACAGTTATTATAGGGAGTGATATTATTTTCTATTTAAATAAATATTTTACCAAGAGTAATGGGCAAAGTTTCTAAAGTGTGAGCGCATGCTGAACGACTGAATGAGAATAGTGAACATTGCAAATTTTGTGAACTGGTGCTTTCTGCAAAAGGTGGAAACACAAGTACTTGGCGGAACCATCTCATTGGAACACACCACATCAACATCGATAATAGCGGCAGCACAAGTGGTACTCTGTACATTGCTTCATTCATGGTTGGGAAACCAAACTTATTAAAAGCCAAGGCCTTAGAAATTGATTGGAGATTTGAGGCCTTCATTGCACAAGATGGGCGGAAAAGTAAGTATGTGGAAGAAGATGGTTTTAAAAGACTAATTAATTTTCTAGAGCCGGGCTATGAAATCAAATCAAGAACAATGACAACTGTGTTGATAAAGAAACAGTATTATGAAGGCTTTCGGAAAATGTTGATGGAATTGGAAAATGCTTAGTACGTAGCATTTGCAATGGATTTGTGGGCATCGTTGCAGAACATTGCCTATATGTGCATGACTGCTTACTAGATAAATCCTGTATGGGAACTGAAATCAGCCATTTTGCAGACAAGGGAGACTCCTGAGCTACACACTGGGCAAAACATCAGTTTGAGTGATTGTGCCAATGAGTGGAACATTCTGGTGAATAAAATAGCTGCAACAGTCCATGACAATGGATCAAATGTGAATACAACCATGGACTTGCTGAATGACTAGCCAGATCAGCTTTGCTTCGCTGATATGTTGCAATTGGCTCTTAGTGAAAGCCATAGCAAGACTCCTTGATGCTGCCAGGAGAATAGCTGCACATTTGAAATGCAGCACAGTTGCAGCTCAGGCTTTGCATAAAAAACAGAAAGCACTACAAAATAATGACACTGCTGAAGTTTTCGAAGTTATCATAGATTGTTTCAGAAGGTGAAATTTGACTCTGGATACATTGGAACATCTTGTGAAATTACAGTGGGCGATCGATGCATTTCTGTCTGACAGACAAAAACTGGTCATTGGCTGAAGCTTTCATACCTTGACTAAAGCCTTTCAAGCAAGTTACCATCATGTCATCTGGACAAAAGTACCCGTCCATCTCATCCTTGTATGTGTACTTGAATATAATAATGAAAAAACATTCCTGATTCGAAACCAGATGATGATGCTGCAATTAAAGAATGTCAGAAAGCCATTACCAATGAACTTCAGACCAGCTATTATATTACT
The DNA here is from genome assembly GCA_016746295.1 of Potamilus streckersoni. Classification (NCBI taxonomy): domain Eukaryota; kingdom Metazoa; phylum Mollusca; class Bivalvia; order Unionida; family Unionidae; genus Potamilus; species Potamilus streckersoni. Next base: position 1,030,424 of record JAEAOA010001913.1, on the reverse strand, counting down.
GGATACAGCGTGCTCAATGCAGCTAAGGCTGCAGTCATTGATCCATGTTATAAACTTATGAAATTTTTTGAGGAAGCATCACAACAGGAGATGTACGCTGCTGTCAGATTGGAGTTGATGGCAGTAGTAATCACAGATAAACTATCTGTGCTGCTAACTTCTGTTGCCATAATCACTGACAAAACAGATGAACCAGAACCAAAGAGACCAAGAATGGAAAATGTCACCAAAAATAACATTTTCAGTCTAGCTTCTTTGTGTGCATTGGTAAATGAATTGGCAACATATATGTCAGAGATGCCACTTCATATTAATGGTGACATTTTTCAGTATTGGTGAGATAATAAATCATGATATCCTAGGCTGGCTGCTCTTGTGTGAAAATATCTCTGTATACCTGCAACATCAGTTCCATCCAAAAGTGCTTTTTCGATGGCAGGACACATTAAAAACAGGAAACATGTACCACTGTCACCAGATATAGACAATATGCTGTTGTTTTTTTAGCAGAAACTGGAAATTATGCGTGGGACAAGGATCATGTACTTGTACACTAGGACAGACTGGTATTATTTAACTTTGATAAATTTGTTCTTAGTTCATTCATTTTTTAGTTTTTAGTTAATAAAAACAGTCAAAAAACATTATTTTATTGTAGCTTGAAATATTAATATTGTAATGTTTTGCTTTCTTAAGTGTAAACCTCCTTTAGTATTTAAGTTTTCAACCAGAAGTTGACTTTCACCACTATTTGCCATCATTAATAAGTAACAAATCACACTGTGGAAGTTGTTGGAAGTTTATTAATAAGTTAAACGACATTGTAATATTAATACATTATTATTAATAAATAAAAAACAATATTATAGCACAATTTATAATAGACAATTTGCAGTACAACAGGAAAACAAATTATCTCCATCAACAGACTATCAGCCATCTCTCTTTGGGTGTGGATAAAGTGGAAATGTGATAGGGTGAATTGGTAAAATGCGAAAACGAATGTGAAATAGTGGATAAAGTGTGGTAAACAATGTGCAAAATGATGTAAATAGTTTGTTCGTTTTGAGAACCTACAACAATCAAGGTTTGTGAAAATTTGACGGTGGGGTAACTAGGGTTGTACATGTCTTTCATGTTCTAACGAGTACTCAGTTACCTGTTAAACGTTGCAATGGGTACCAGGGTGAAGCTTTTACATGGTTTTTGACAGCTCTAATCACTGACAATTATACATATAAAAGTTTTTTTGACCTGATAGAGTATTGTTTTCATTTTATTGAGTTATTTTGTGAACTTAGTACCACACAGCTTGAGTCTTAATCATTAAGATGCTTATTATGCCATTGAAAATGTATCAAATGGCTAGAGGATGTACATTACAGCTTGTAATACCAGACTGTCTTTATCATTAAGATTCTTATCACGCCTTTGAAAATGTATCAAATGGCTAGAGGATGTACAGCTTGTATTAATTACATGACTGAGTTTAAATGATTAAGATGTTTATCATGCATTTGACAGTTCATCAGATGGATACAGTACAGCTTATAATGCCAGACATTGTCTTTATCATTAAGACACCATTGATAATGTACCAGTGTCTAGAGGACGTACAATACAGCTTGCAATGCCAAACTTGGTCTTTATCATTGAAACAAACATTGACAATATACCAGTGTCTAGAGGTTGCACAATACAGCTTGTAATGCCAGACGTAGTCTTTATCATTAAGATGTTTATCATGCTTTTCACAGTTAATCAGATGGATAGAGGATGTACAGTAGCAGCTTGAAAGGCCAGACTTCATCTGTATCATAAAGACACTTTTGACAATCTACCTGTGTCTAGAGAATGTACAGTACAGATTGTAATGCCAGACTTGGTCTGTATCATTAAGACACTTGACAATGTACCTGTGTCTAGAGAATGTACAGTACAGATTGTAATGCCAGACTTGGTCTTCATCATTAAAATGTTTACCATAACTAAGGGTACACTCAATCATATGGTCCTGTTTGATAAGTTGTATAACACTTATCATGTAACACCATTTCATATATCCCTAGAAAAGAGAACTGGTCTCATTCACATGTTTTATATTAATAGAATATGCAGTTATAAATGCTGAAATTTGACTAAATGTCTAAAATTAAAGTTTTGTATATTTTAAACATGATTAAATTAAATTAAAATTTGTATGCATTTTTGTTTATTTGCATAAAATAAATTAAAACACTCATTCTCCATATATTTCCTACATATGTACCTATATATAAAGATACCTGTTCATAACAGCACAGAATTGGAGTTTCCATTATAGTTGCATTTCAGTGCTGTAGTAGTTCTTATTGTTTGTAATATAACAGAGGAGGCAATATTTATTTATGTTCATTTACATTGCAACTTACAGATTATTGAATGTCTGAAAGAAAACCAGGATAAATTATCCAAAGAGTGTTTCCAAGTCATCTTTAAGCGTCAAGTGAGTAGAATCATTTAGCATTTTTGAGTCTTTGTTGTTTTTAATTATAAATTGCTGAAAACTTTACATGCATTTTTCAAACAGCATTTCATTTTCAAGATTTATTTTTCATCAGTGACCAGACTTGAACATGGACTACATGATGATATGAACAGAATGTGACCAAATGCACATTTCTTTCTAGTGCATCTTGTAAAGAAAATTAGTGAAGTCCTTCACATGAATGCTCTAAATAAACTGGCATCAAAATTTATTTTCTCTTGACCCAAGGAGCAGGAACATTCAGGTGATTTGTGAACCATCTGGCCAATCAATCATACCAATTTTTGTCAAAATAAACAGTCACCATCAAGTCCCATCTCACATACACACCTATCCACCAATAACTTTTGCAGAAAATAAAAAAAGGATTGGTCCCAATTTGTTGAACATGAAGAAATTATCACAATCAAAACTAGTGAACTAAAGTTTGATATATTGATTGTTTTATAGTCAAAATTTTGTTTAGTGCCTAGAAATCTGATTAAACATCATGGCGGTCACAACTTTTAATAAGAAGTCATATATTTTATTAAGTTTTGAATAGAAAAAAACTTACTCAGTACATAATAAATAATATTTGATGATTCAGTCCATGAAAATGTCATTATTGCCTACTGGTGCAAACACTTCAAAAATAAATAGCCAATTAAACAAGTTTTGTGAAGTGAAATTCATTATTTAGTTCTGTCTTTTAATTTGGTTTCTTTGTAATCATCATAAATGCTATAGACATTGTTGTATTCAAGCATGAAAAGTGTCAGTCTACTATTACAGATTTGTAAGCATTTCGGAGAACCTAATTGAATGCCAACTGTGTTTTGATCTCTGATTTTGTGGAGGCTTTTGTTGTGTTGTTACAATCATCTGCCTGTGCTATCACATTGATTATATCTTTTGTCTCAAAATAAAAGAAGAGGAGTGGATAATAATTAAAGTTAAAAGACATGCAGATTTTACCCACATAAGAACTAGTGTTGATAATGGTGTGTCAATTTCTATTAATCAATTTTAAATACTGTTATGTTGGTAACATAATTAAAGGACCTAACATTAATCAGTGGTTTATCTTAGTAACTAACAAATCTGGTCAATGGTAACAAGAGCATCAAATGAATGGAGTACTCAGTGTATGAAAAGCTTTGTTTCATAAATGCATTTTATTCTGGTGAAGCAACTTACAAAAATTTTAGTTAACTTAAAATTCCAGAATTGGCACTCAGAGTTTGTTTGCTCAAGGATGAGGAAGTATTACTTGCATTGAAATTGCAGCATTAGTATTTTATTAATAGAATAATATAAAAAAAAGGTTTCGATGTTGATGGTTGTTGTTTCACAAATTCAGTGTCCACATTTGTTGAGAAAAAGAAATCAATTTTGAGAGTTAACAGTAACACTTAAATATCAACATTTGAATACAAAAAGCAGTTATGTTATATAATACTTAATGTATTCAGAAGTGATCTATGTCAAAATTTTTTGGAATAATATTTTGATTTTCCCTTGAAGGTTGGTTATCTTGAAAATAAAAGCAATTTATAAAGAAAAGCAAACAATGGCCCTCCACCATTGTCTTATCATTGTTGATGTTGAGCTAGGATAGCATCTTCTTAAATTTTCAGAAGTTTCTCGGTAATTTGTCACCTAGCTTATACTGTGGTCTGTGTTTTTGGACCCCATTGTGCACAGGTTGTTGAGGGAGAGGTGTCTAACACCAGATTTTGAGTGTAAGGGGTAAAATTTTCAGTGCCTGATCTCTGAATCTGCAGAGAGGTACATAATATGGACCTATGATGAGATAACAGTCTTCTTAATCCAATTTATATATAAGCCACCTTCACTTGGTCAAGACTGTAAGTGCTATAGGTAGGAGTTGGAATATAAGCCACAGATTTAACTCCATTAGCACAGAGTTTTAGTTAGTGCTTTGATCTGGAATATTGTCATCATCTTGACTGGGTAAGCTTTGATCTAACAAAATACATTGCATATGTAATCTGTTGATGTCACAGAAAAGAAGTTTTTCTGATCATCCTACTCTGCTGATGATGCATGTGTTCCTTGCAATTTTATAGAAAGTGGAAGTTGTATTGTCTGTGTTTCAATATGTTACTTTCATTCCACTCAGAATCTTTATAACCATTTATGCCGGAATGACTGTTTAACCATCGTCATTAGTGTTGTGTATCACATTGGGGGGCCTATCTTCCAAGATAAGGTAACAGTACATTATTTAAGTTTTTCACTTATGTTGTGCTAAATAGTCTTTTGAAATTAAGGAATGAAACTTGGCACCCCATAACATTGTTGTTAGGTGTGTTGCAAATGAAATTGCAGGTCCTAACAGTGACTTCATATTTTATATTTGACATCATACTGTCTTTTCTATGCTGTATATTAAAAAAAATCCTGAATATTGGTGTGTCATACAAGTTTATCATTAGTGAACAGAATATGGGTAAAGTATTGTAAAGAACTCCCCATGCACTTTCTCATTATCCAATTAATAAATGCCATTTTGTATTCACATTTTGGTATGTTCTTACAGTGGAAAACTGCAGTTCCCATTGCATGATGTCTTTTAGATCATCTACTGGTCGGTAAATTTTGATAATCATTGCTGCATGAATGAATGTTATAGCTCTGTTTTAAAGATTGTATTCAGATTTTATTCTTGTAAACCATTGTCTTCACCATGGTAGACGGGAAAACAATTAAATGAATTTGCTTGTGTTATATGCCTTTAAAAGAAAATACATTTATTGGAATGAAATAATGGATCGTCTTTTTATGGAGTTAAAAATAAATAATAGGTGATAAGGCACTTTATGCATTTAAATGTCTTGTCCTACTTCCGGATAAACAAAACATGTATCTTCTTTCCAGTATGTTTATTTGAAGTTTGCTTGATGTAAGTGTTGATTATTCAAATCCACCTTCAGTTTTGGAGAATTTTGTGGATGTGTGGTTAGTACTTAAGTAAAAATTCTTCCAAACATCAATGAAAATATTTTGCTTTTAGACTGGGTTCAAAAAGGGTGGTGACAGTCTCTCCATGACAGCTGTTGGGTAGTCTCTTCTTATATACCCACCTTAGATTTTGATGTTGACTTCCCATCAGTCCGTTCTGTTTTTATGCCCACCTGTTCCCTATTTTGATTCCACACAATAATTTGAGTTCTCCACTATTTTGCAATACCAGACCATTTGGAGAAAGCAGGAAAGAAGAATGTTTCCACACTATAATCTAATTTGATTAATGGATACTATGACTATACAGTGGAACCCCGCTATAACACGTCTCGCCATAATGTGAATTCGGATAAAAAGCGATCGTAGCATGGCTCCCGAAATTTCGTATATTCATTCACACATGAAGAAACAAAAAAATTGGAGAAAAGTAAAAAAAAAAAAAAAAAAAAAAAAAAAACCCAACAAGAAATTAACTTCATTTGGGGCATGGGATTAGTTGTGACATTTAAAATAATATGATCGTGCCATGGTTCCTGAAATTTAAAATTCATTTACGTGTATTTTTATCAGACCATGAAAATATTTGTTTAACATACAAAGAAATAGTGTGTAAAACGTTTATTGCCATTTGGTGGAAGAATTCGCGTATGACTTTTAATAATAAACATAATAAATGATCAGAACTTAACAATTTATCCAGGTTCTATCAATGATTTTGGAGAAGTGATCGTGTATGAATTCTAAAATAATACAATATATATAACATACGAGAAATAGTGTGTACAACGCTTGGCTTCTTAAATTTATCAATTTGAACAGGCTGTGGTGAAGCTCCGTATTCTACTCTAGAAGAGAAAACTGGTTTCATTAGGTTTTTGAATTGTTAAGTCGAAGTAAACATTATCAGAAGTGTTACTTATGACGGATCCATGAGTAAAGCCAGTAAATCGTCTTTGCGATTGTCTTCCATGAATTCTGTATACAGTTGTTGCTCAAACAATAGCTGACATGGGCTTCTTATTTAACTGCAATCACAGCCAAGCAGCAGGCAAAGCTATGGTTGATACAATTTGATAAACAGCAAAAGATGAAAGCCGCCAACATGTATGCCGTGCTTGGCGGTGTGATCAAACAACAAACAGCTGAAAGTAAATAATATCCACTTTATTATCTGTAAATTAAAAGGGCATGAACTTATCCATCCGTTCAGCTTAATTTTGTTTTATATAAAAAGTGATTCGTAACCATTGCACACCTTCATTATGTAGTTATCGAGCTTTATCTGTGTAAATTGTTTGCTTATATAAAAAAAAACTGTTTTACTGTTATGGAAAAGCAAGTTCAAAAATGCAAGTCGTTTTCTGCTAAAGAGAAAGTGTTTGCCCTAGATCAACTAAAGAAGGGCAAACAACAAACTCAGCTTGCCAAAGATCTAGGAATCGGCAAATCCACTTTGCGAGGGTGGAAAAAAGATGAAGGAAAGCTTTGTAGTCTACCCAACATTTTTGAAGAGGAAACTGGTTTACAGCGTAAAAGGGTTAAGTTAGCTAATGACAATGTCCTGGATTCAGCTTTGTACCTATGGTTTGTACAAGCTCGATCAGAAGGTGTTCCAATTTCTGGCCCAATTCTGAAAGCCCAAGCAGAGAAATTTGATCGCCGTATCAATGGAGATGATTCCAAATTTAAGGCAAGTAATGGCTGGCTAGACAGATTCAAGAAAAGGCATGCTATCATCCAAGTTCTTGTGTCGGGGGAAATCCGCTCCGATGACAAAGAGGCTGCCAATTCCTACCCGATTGGGCTTAGAAAGTTGCTGGAGGATGGTTGCTACACAGCCGACCAATTTTACAACTTCGATGAGACTGGTTTATGTTATAAAATGTTACCTGATCGCACCTTTGCAACCATGACTGACAGTCATCAACGAGAAGGTTTCAAAAAGAGAAGGACAGAGTGACTCTCTTATTTTGTGTTAACAATTCTGGCAACCACAAAGTCAGACCTCTGATGATTGGAAAATCGAAAGCTCCCAGATGTTTTCATCATGTAAATATGAAGGCACTTCCATTTCAGTTCACTAACAGCAAGAATGCTTGGATGAATAGCTCCATATTTGACGACTGGCTTCACAAAACATTCGTTCCAGATGTTCTGGCTCATTTACGAAAACTCAAGCTGGAGGAAAAAGGTCTCCTCCTGCTGGATAATTGCCCTGCCCACCCCCCAGCATAAAATCTGGTCAGCAGTGATGGCAAGATCAAAGTTCCATACCTCCCGAAAAAAACTACGTCAGAAATCCAGCCACTTGACCAAGGCATAATTTCCGTATTTAAACAAAATTATTGCTGTGAAATGATAAAGGGAATGGTAGTAGATAATAACGCAAACGTTGACACATCATTGGCATTACTCAACTTAAAAGAAGTATGTCATCTTGGAGGTAAAGCCTGGGATTCTATCACTGCACGCTGCATTGAACGATGCTGGATAAAGGGTCTTGGGCCAGCTTTTACGCCCTCGATACAAAATGATAGTGACGATGAGCTTGAATTTACAGGATTCACTGAAGACGACGTATGTTTAGCAGAAGAAGCACTCAAAAAATACGAACACAGTCATCATGATATCCTTAACTGGTATTCAGTAGATGACATCTGCCCTATATACGAACACATATCAGATGATGAAATTGTTACAAATGTCAGCAGGAAGAATGAAGCTGCACAATCAGAACCTGAAAACAGTGATGATAATGATAATTAGAAGCAAGTTTAAGGTGGCTGGAAACACAAGATGTTGACAGCGTCAAAGTCCTTCAATTAAGAAACATTCTTGGCTTTGCTAGAACCCAACAGTTCGTGGCAAATAAACGTCATTAGATATATTTTTCAAGGAAGGATGACATTTAAATTTGGAACCACACTGACTTTGCACAATGATTAATTTAGCAGTTTTCACATGTTTCTTTTGATGTTCACAAAATCTGAAATAAAAGTTATTTGCACACTGAAATCATGCGTTGATTGTTAATTATTCTTGCAGTTGTTGCATATGATAAAATTTTAGCGGAATGAAATTTGCACAGACACCATATGTAGACACAGGAATAGCTGCATACGGCAAGTAAATGGTTTCAATATTTTGTTCATCCTATATTTTACACGACAAATTCAGACTATTACAAAATTATTGAATATTTTAAATCTGTACGATTTTCAATGAAATTACCTCCATTATGGATGAACTGCATACAATGACGGCACAGTAGCATACGGTGTTGATACACTTTTCATGATATAGCGATAGTATGGTATTATCGGTCAATCTGTAATATTGTTCAAATAAAAATTAGTAAATGTTTTAAAGCACAGTAATAACCTATAAATATATTAGCCATATTTTTATTTTGAATATATCTTAATGCATTCCAGTTAATTTTCATCTGATGATAAGCCGACTTTTGATCATTGTACATATACATGTATATACTTATATGTTCTCAGAAAAAAAGTTACATATTGTAAAACTCCGCATTAACGCGACCCCGTTTTTAACGCTATCCGATTTTATGGACCCTGATCATCGCGTTATAGTTGGATTCCACTGTATTTTGTAATTGGCTTGTATTTGAGATATAAAAGATGACACTTGTTGATTTTGGAGTAAAGCAGACAAATCTGAGGGCAAGGCCACAATGACAGTTTGAAGAATAATGTATAGCTTTTATGTCAGTAAAGGAAGACAAGTATTCACTCTGGGATCTAGAGGTCATAGGTCAGGGTCATAGTAACAAAGAAGGAAATGTTATTTCCATTGAGCACATTAAGTTCTGTACAATATGTATTGATTAAACTTTGTTGGTGGCTTACATTTGAAACAAGAATAAAGCATGGTGGTTTAAGTTGAAAAGATCAATGGTCAAGATTAGAGTTTCTCCAAAAAGGAAAATTGTTTCCACAAAATAGTAGAAGTCTTCTGCCACAAACTATAATTAAACTATGTGGATGTCTTTCTCTCAAGTCAAAAAGGCTTCTATTAATATTAGAGTCAGATGGTCAGTGTTGATATAATATAGTGTTATTTTGTTATAAATCAGAGTAAGATATTTTTTTCAGATATTTACAAATTTTAAAAGTCTGAGGCCCCTGCCCCAGAATAGTAAATTATTGGTTTATAAGGTAACTGCATTATGCCATGGTATGTATCACACTACGTTCATAACTACCACGGTACCAAATTATTTAAATTATTTTGTGGTATCCAGCACACACACACACAAACACACACACACACACACACACACACACAGAGTCAAACCTGGTTATCTCAATTACATCAGGGGTGAGTGTCAAATATTGTTGACATAACTGGGTCTGGAGATACCAGGGTTTAGTTCACAAATGTACTGCAGAACAAGGATTATGCATCTAAAGCACCAAAAATTTGGAGCTTTGTTTCCAAAAAACAAATAGCATTTCTAATGCACAATAAAAAAAAAAATTCAGTCATGCCTGGATGCAGGAAAGAAAAGATTGTAGGTCTTTTAAATGAGATTAAGTTGTTTTAGGGTTTGATGCCATTTCTCAGCACAATAGAGGCTAGACATAGCAGCCAGAATAACTTGTGGAGGATGAATCCTGGAAAACTCTGGGAAGAACCATGTACACACATGGTTCTTTCTCAGCCAAGCCTGAGACCAGGACCCACACAGACAGAAGTGAGATGGCAATGATTTGGAACGGTGAGCACTTTGGACATTACTGCCACTTGGGGCTTCATGAGATTAAGTAACAAGTCACACATTTTTACAACACTTAAGTTACTAACAATGTCAGTGGTTTAAAATTGTTTTTATTTCCTTGTTAATGGCCTCATCCCTGTGATTGTCTCAAAAATAGTTTTCTCACACTGACCAAAATCTAGGCCAACTTTAATACATGTACATGTAGGACTACTTTTATTTAAAAAATATTTTCTTTTGTTAGTGTTGACATTTAGCTAGTAGTAGAATGCAACTGACCAAAATTGTGCAAAAAAAATTGATCACTTTTGTTGATTATCAGAGGTTTTTGTACACTGATATGCCAGGTTTTACCGATAATATTTTCCTCTGTAGTGGAAAAAGATGAAGTTGTTAGTATTTGTGTACCAACAGAATGTAAAATGTGTTTAAAATCTATAAAGTTTACTGTCTCAACATCAGATTTTGTAAAAAGCTGATTATATTCATAAAGTTGTAGACCCATATCCCTCCTAACTTTGATAAGTGATCATAGGCAACAACACTAACCAGAAGGAGAGTGGGCATATCATTTTGATGGAAATCAAGGCTTTGATATTCAAGATAGTACAAATAAAAGAAATCCTCTTTCTGTTTTATGGACATTACTCTTATGCATTGCTTTCTGTCGCCTTTTGTTTCTTTTTGTTTGTGTTTAAGAATCTGTAAACAAAATTACCAGGCACTATGAATTTAAAAAAAAATTACATTTGTGCTTTTTTATTTACTTTTGTGAAAAACAAATTAAGAACCTCATATTTGAAGATGGTGGTGGTGGAAGTACCAGCATGGTTTTGAATTTTGATTGTTTCAATTTATAGATGATTGTAAGCCACATGATCTAGATATGATGAATTTGAAGGCTTACACTTGCTCCAAGCATAGAAACACTTCAACTTTATAAAGGAACTCTGAACCAAAGTTGTTAATGGTGTATGAACTAAGATGGTGGCTGACATGACAGTATTGGAAAACAATTACAATATAGTTGGTTCCACAGAGCATCATGAATTTTATCCTGTTTGTAATTTTGTCAATTTTCAGGTAGCTAAAAGTACCTGATTCATTTTAAATATATTTAATAATTCTGACCTAATAATTTACTGAGCTACAGATAAGAATAAATTTGCAATGCTGTGTTGAACAAACTATATTGTCATGGTGTTGACATGTGATGCTGTCCATTATTAATTTCAGCTCCCATATAGGTCAGAAATGTATTCATTCAGTTTCCTTACTCTAACATACTGTTTACAGCAATTTTCTCCACTCAATGCAAGTTATAAACCATGCATTGATGAGATCTGTTGATTAGCATTTGTACCTGTAAAATTTGGTTTTCTACCAATGTTTTCCATGCTTGCAGTATGAGGTATCGGTAGTAGCGGAAATGAAAGATTTGTTGTGAACTTTTTCTAATATGGATGTTAAAAGTTGCATTTTATTGATCATACAAGTCTACATTACTTTGGACTGAAACTTATGCCCGACATAATGAGTTATCAACTTAACAGTGGTCGATATAATCAGGAAAAATTAGCATAACAAAAAAGTATTTTTTCATTACCAGACTAAAACACTTAACATACATGTTAAAGTTGATCTGACTGTATATGAATGAATGAATGGTCCATTTCATGATACCTCAGTGTGTTCCTCCATTCTTGAAAATTTTGCTCACAGGTGCTTCACATAGTGTTCTACCATCTGCTCTTGCTCCCTGATCAAAAATGTGCTTCTGTTTTTTTCAGAGAGAAGAGGCCAATCTTGGTGACTACACTCTCTTCACAGTTTGCAAACAGATGATTAAGGTGAGCCATTTATTTAATTACTTTGAATTCAGTTTTATTCCTGGAATACCAGTTTTTGTAAATTTAATGTTTCTTACAAACCATGAATTTAAAGATGCAACAAAACTCATGTCTGATTGATTCCCATAAAAGGTAATAAATTCACTGTAATTCAGAGTAAATACATGCCAAATTGTTTTATTTATTTAACTAGTAAGCAATCTTGACATTGTCATGGGAATGGACAATAAACATTTTTTCATTTATCTGATTTTTGACCTCTTTTTGACAGGGTCTTGGCCTTCCCAAACCCCCATAGTTTGTGCACTTTCCTTTTGGAAATTTGTATCTGTTTATAGTCATCAGTATAAAGATGTACATATTTACAGATCTTTATACTTGCATGATTTTTAGCTATAATGGTCACAGCTATATGAATGAAAAATTGTTAAAGCTACTTTAAAAATCTAATGCACTCACATGCACATGGTCTGGTTGGTCCTAGAAGAAAATGGAGGTGCTATCACATCCAATATGGCCACTACATTTGCCATTTTGAAAATCTTTTTAAAAAATATACAAAAGTACCTTCAAAGATGAACTTAAAATGAGTTCTTGTCATAGTTTATGTGGCATTTTTTGAGGCTGGACTATAACAAAGTACTGTACATTGGGTCACAGACTTCATTACTGGATCATCATCAGTGCCTCATTACTCACTGTGCACTGTCACCAAAATACACACAGACAACAACACCCTAATACTCAAATTTAAATTACCTTTAAATCAACACCAAGAATGTCTAAATCAAACTCTTGTATCATGAGAAACAGGAGACAGGGGGAAAAAATGCTCTTACAGCAGACGGGAACTAAATTCATGGGCACTGAATTGGAATTAATAATTGTGATCTGATTCCATTAACATGAGTCTGTTAGTGCTGCTGCTTTTGAACTGCTTGGAAGATTGCTGTGAAACCTTGCAGACATAATTCCCATGGTCTAACTGGTCCAGGAAGAAAATGGTGCTGTTCATACATCCAGTATGGTCACCACAATTGCCATTTTTTGAAACTCTTGTTATTCCTACCTCTTAGTGGACGGTTATATGATGTCTGCTTGGTCCTAAATGAAATTGGTGCTGGTATGACATCCAATATGGCCACCAAGGCAACCATCTTGAAAAATCTTGTTATTCATTCTGCTTAAGAATGGATGGCTTTATCAAGATGGGGGTTTCACTGAAAGACTTAATATTATGATGGTGGTTTGTCTAAATGAAGACGGTGTTGATCCAGGGTCCTGTTTGGTCATCACAGCAACCATTGTTAAAACTTCCTTCTTGCATATCATCTGGAACAGAAAATAATATTAACATATATTCTAACATATAGAATTAACAGCATAGGAATAAATGTCTATAGTTAGTATCCTACTGACCCAGATTTCATAGCTAACTTGTCTTGCATAGGTAAAATAAGAGGATAGTGTGGGAGGTAGATGTAAGTCATATGAGAGATCTTAACCATTCAGCCAATGCAGCTTCCTAGTGTGGGGATCCTATAGTATCCAGATTATGACTGTGGCCTAGGAATCCATTCCTTTACTCTTCTTGGAATGCCAAATAAGAGGATATACTTTAAGTGTGGGGTTGTGAACACTTTCTTTATTAAGAATTGTGGTCAAGACCCCAATGTGTAAAGAGAGATCCAGTCGACAGTGTTGGGTGTATATATGTCTTCATGTTTTATGGTTGAAAAATGATCTGGACTAGGGAGGAAAATAAATAACATCATATTTAATAGGCAGTGTTGCAACTGTGCATTCCAAGCTTCTCTTCCTCCCAAACAGTTCCATAATGTGTGTGTATTTGATCGTAGAAGATTGGCATGTTAAGTTCGAAAGTAAATGATATTGAGGCCAATTTTTTAGGGGGGTGCTGTCTCATTTTTCCTTTGTCTTTAATTGTTTTGGAGAAATTTTAGTGTGTTTGCCATTTTTATTTTTTCTTGTAATTATAAATGTTTATGTTTATTTGAAAGAGTTTATCATCCTAAAAATGTTTGGCAAATTTTCCCTTGACATGCTTGTATTTAGGACAGCTTTTCTGTGGCAAGAATGAGCCAAATATGTTAAAGTGCCATTAATAATAACAAAACCGCCAAATATTAATTGATAAAGTACTGCTTGTATTGTGTTGATGTATCATTTAAGTCCATACATACATACATACATACATACATACATACATACATACATACATACATACATACATACATACATACATACATACATACATACATACATACATACATATGTTTTCCTTTTCAGAAATACTGTCTAGTCACAGATAGAATGGATGACATTCTTCATTGTCTCAAGAAACAGAAAAATCTTCCAGAATTTGATGCAAAATGCAGAATGTTTGTCAGCCGTCGTCAGATCCAGGAGAACAAAGGTAGTCCTATATTTTTAGATGTCAAAAAATAATGATCTTTTTAATGTCTAACAACATTGGGACAATTAGATAGTTCTCATCAAAACTTACAGAAAATTTGTTTGCTGATCTCTACAAAGATGGACCTCTGGTTTTGTTTCTGGAGTCAGTCAATAATTTTGTTTGCATTATGGATATGACAATAAAATTCCTTTTAGTCTGTGTATTAATAGATCTTGAAACCATTTCTATAAATACTGGGGTTTTTTTCCAAACAAGAAAGTCTATCTGTTGAAACATCATTTTGTATCTATTAGTGAAGTCCTGGTTTATTTGTCAGAACAGTCACACATGATCATCTCACACTGTACAGGGTTAAATTGTTTCACTTTGATTAGTAGATAAAGAGTAGACTGATGAAGTCTTCATGCAAACAATCAAATAATAATAGATTCTTTTATATTTAATTTTCCTATGAAATGCTGATGCATCGGGTTATTTTCATCACATTCCTAAACAAAGGAGGATTGAAGTGAAAATGGTATATTATAAATGGTGATTTAAAAAAGCAGAACACCCATCGAAAATTGCCACACCTTAAGATGCAGCATGAAAAGTTAGGTTGAAAATTCATATAAACATTTTAAATAATGATGTTAAAACATGTATCAGTGATTGAAGAACAGTGGTAGAGACCATTCAGAAATTTGTCTGTAGCATTTGAAATTGTGTACTTTGAATTTCAAAATGGAAATACATCCTACAACTGACATAAAGCTTTCTTTTCTTGTATCCATTAACCAATGTTAACTTAATCATAATGGCTATCTACAGTATACAAATTTAAAAGTTCATAATTTTAAGGCTTTCTTGCCACTAGATACAGGTCTAAAACTTAGTAATAATTACAAAATGGCAACTCAGTGGAGACATTTGTCTTGGATTTTGTTCAAAAACAAGACTATATCGAATCAAATTACCTTTCTCTTTCTTCCTGCAGACTATAACTGATCCTATTTAGCATTAATGTAAATGTAAATAATAATACAATTTCAGACAGTGGCTATTCAAAATTTTAGCATGCATAAACAGACTTGTTCATATAAAAAAATAGGGTGTCAGAAGATTTAGGGTTATAACAGGATTTTAAAAATTTTAAAATCATAAAAAATACACATAGATGTTGGATGAAAAAATTTTTGAAATAAAATTTCCTGGAAAGCTCTTTTTCTAGTCAGATTATTGATTTTCGGTCACACAATGGGTGGCAGTGTCACTAGAGTTCAAAATGCATTTTGCCATGTAGTACCTTTTGGATTGAGTCCACTGATGGAAGCGAAACTTGGCACTCTTTCTGATAATAGCATCCAGAACAATTTCTTTTGATTCTGGTTCAAGTTTGTTGTGTACATATATTTCCAGAACCCCATGATACATTTTCATTGTACTGGAACCATATGGCTCTTACAAAATTCATTCTTTAAGAAACTTAGTTGCTTCTTCTCCTTGGGGTCAAGGTCACAGTTGTAGAAAACTTGCATTAAGGTTTTGTTCAAGGTTTTCCTTTGCTAATTTTTCCTGAACCCCATGATAGATTCTCATCATACTTGGTGTTAATCATTATGAAGCAGACACAATTTATTCTTCAATTTTGCATCAAGACTTTGATTTTGATAAAAGTTTGAACTAATTATATTTCCAAAACCTCTTGATCGTTTTCTTTATAATTTGAAGTATTATTATATTGAGTGTTTTATTCCATTCTAGATAAATAAAGCCTTTCATTATCAGGAAATATGTTTCTTTTTATGATATGGAAGTAAAAATTCATTATGTACCATATTGGCACATGTACTAAGAGTCAGTCAGTGAGTGTGCACTTGGATTCACAGAGTAACAATAACATGGTGGTATACATAGCTTGTATATGTATGCTGTAAAGTTTTAAACATGGGGTAAATTAGTTATTTTAATATTTTTTTTGTTTTCAGATTATAGATTGAATCCCAGTTTGCAGAGTTCTTGTAAAATGGACATAGAAAAATTTTGTAAAAGTGTTGTTGATAATAATAAAGATGACCAGTCCATGGAGGGAGAAGTAATACAGTGCTTGAAGCAAAGATTTGTCAAAAAGGTACATCAAGGTGTTATTGTCTTTTATCAATTATTCAGATTTTAGTCACATCAGTGTAATATGGTGACATAAGGAATTGCTTGATTGACAGTGACCATGATTGGGGCATTAGCATTAGGATTCTGTGTTAACTCTGTATCCAGAAGTTTTCACAAGACTGATAAAGCATAGTTTGCATCTGAAGACACTTCATATAATGGACACCTGATCATAGTGGAACATTCAGATTCCAATGAAAATCCTGTAAAAATATGTTTTATATAATGGACACCTGTCTAATGCAGATTGTATTTTGGTCAGCAAAGTGATGTGTGCAGATTGCCTCTGTTACAGCTTGCCACAGGTACCAATAAAAGTGCATGGAATATGAAACCTGTTTGGTTTTGGTAGTTAACTACTCATTAGACAATAACAGTTTTCCACTAAGTCTCATTACATCCCAGGTTCGCTTAACATTGATTTTATAACTGGTTCAATCTTGTTATAGTTGGATAGAAAAAAGCAGTTATGGTGATGGGCACCCGTTTGATAAACAACACAGTGGCTCTGAATATCTTGTAAATAAAATGGTTTGATTGCCACTATTGGACCAGTCCTTATCAGCTTTAATTGCTGCCCTGGGACAAGGCACATTTATCTACTTGTCTTGACAAGATATGGCCTTTAGAGTGTTGTTATGTTAAACACCAAACCAAATATATTTTGGATAATGTGAAGCAGTGTGGTAATAACATTTGTCACACTGAGGCATAGGATTAAAAAAATCTTGCTGATATTGTTGGATATGATTTCAAAGGGTAGATAATAGATTTGTCAGAACACTGTTCACAATCCAAAATGCAATGTTAAACAGGAAAATTATCAACCTTTTTTTAAAATTGTTAACTAGTTAAATAATACAAGTACATGAAGAATTTTGTTATTTTGGGAGTTCTTCAAAACTCAGATAAACAATTTGTAAATTAAAATATGTTAATGGAGGAACAAGGAAATTCTCATTGTAATAAAATGACTTTGTTGATGAAATTTAATTAAAAAAGGATTTTGTTTTGCTCATTTAATTTACATGAAAAGCATAAATTTTCAAACATTTTTTGAGAGCAGTTGCTGTCCAAGAGATGTACTGATGAGATATATGCGATCATCAAAGAAGCAGCAAAAGATTACAGACAAGACCCTGTCCTTGCCAAGGCTTGTAGAAAAGAAGTAAGAGGTTTAAAAGGGAAAGTTTAATTTTATCTGTTTATATACTATGTTATATGTCCTCAAGCTTACAACAACTGCAAATTTCTATGTTAGAGAAAGAAACACAAAGGACAAGGTTCACTTTACCTTCAAAGCATCTTGAAAATCTGGTCAGAAATACATTCCATGGATAGACTTGTGTTTGTCATAGATTGTTAAAATATCAAATCAAGTTCAGTTTGGTGTCATAGGCATATGCCAATGTCATAACACATTAACAAAATCATTGTGGAATGCTGAGAAATGCAAGTTCAGCCAGAAATACGCCTTTTGGGTAATTTTTAACATAGAACACAAGCATCGACCACTACAATATTTTGTCAAGTGGTAGTAAAAGCTAATCTAAATTTAAATAAAAATGAATATTTGATCGTTATTATTCTTCAGAAAATATCCAACAATCACAGGAACAACAGAAAGTTTTAAATTTATAAAGTAAACTTG
The DNA here is from genome assembly GCA_016746295.1 of Potamilus streckersoni. Lineage (NCBI taxonomy): Eukaryota > Metazoa > Mollusca > Bivalvia > Unionida > Unionidae > Potamilus > Potamilus streckersoni. The sequence goes on along the minus strand of JAEAOA010001913.1, from coordinate 1,012,094 downwards.
GAAAAGAACATTATATATATTTAGTTATAACTACTTGAGAAATGCCATATATGTGCACATATAAGCCAAGTAATTTAGGAAAAAATTAACACCTGGAAGAAGAGAGGTCAGTTTATATATGGGACAAGGACTAAAGTTGAATTTTCTTGTTGGCTACCAGTATACATTGTAATTGTAAATTACCAAAGACATGATCACATGCCTAACCCAAGACCTCCTATATTGAACCCCATGTGAATATGACCATCCTTTCAGATAGAGTAGCAATACAAGATTTTTATTATGGCTGGAATACACGTGAGTGTGGTTCATGCACTTTTTAATGTTTTACTTGTTCAGTTTGGTGGGTTTGGCTTATATGTGAATAGGCCTATACACAGGTATATACTGTATCATTAAATTTGGTTTAAATTTCTCTATATTTAATGCTTGATCGTTTATGTGCTACTTAAGCAGAGATTTGTAAAGTTGAAATCAAACTTTGAAGAATAATTTTAAATTATGTGTAAAGATTGATTTTGTTAGAGTATTTATGTTTTTAAGTGTTACTGTATTTAAAGGAATCATGGATTTTAATCAAGAAATCAGTCGGATAAGCTTTATCTTCTACTCCAGTAGTCATAGTATGCTTGTGTGATGACATGAAATGTAGTACACGTTAAGTTCTTGTAATTTATATTTTTTATGAAAATAAAGTCAATATGTTGAGTTGTGAACTTATTGGCAATAGATCCCTTGGTCTACTGTTATTACCTAAACTGTGATGCTTATGTCGATCAAGATAAAAAAATAAACATATATGTCTACAGAAACCCTTGGTCCCAGCTTGAACAAATTCTTTGTTGTCTTATCATTTATATCGGCAATCGGCCAGTTCTGACATGTACTATATTCAACAATTACTTGATCATTACAGCAGGCTTTAATGTCGCAGTCAGATAAAAACAGGCAAAAAACCAGTCTTTTCTTTAGTACTCTTTTCTTTAGTACTATAATGTTGGCCTCTCGCTGTGACTTAAATAAAAGCAATGAAATCTGATCTGTTTCTTGCATTTTCCAAAGTGATCAGTGATTAAAACAAGTTTATTGTGCTGTGAAAGTTTCAGGCAAAAAACCCCCAGTCTTTTCTTTAGTACTCTTTTCTTTAGTACTATAATGTTGGCCTCTCGCTGTGACTTAAATAAAAGCAATGAAATCTGATCTGTTTCTTGCATTTTCCAAAGAGATCGGTGATAAAAACAAGTTTATTGTGCTGTGAAAGTTTCCTTTTTAACTTTATTTTTATTTACGATGGCTACCAACGGCAGTGTAAATGCAGATTAAATTTACAGTCTCTGGAAACTAAATCAGAAATATCAGAAACGCTTAATAATTATGCGTGTTTGGATGCAAATTTTGTATTTGGGATGTAGAAAATCACGCATACAGTAGTCCTCCGTACGCACGTTTTTTTTGCAAACAGGAAAGTTTTGCAGCAGAATAAATATGTTCTAATCACACTGAAAACTGAAGCAATGCTTTTATTTTAGTTTGTTGCTGACTTCTTTGATCAAAAGTCGCCAGTTTGCTTTGATGAAGGTGTATGTGTTATTGAAGGCGTTGCTAAAGGCTCCCTTTGAAGGACTAAACAAAGACCCGTTTGTTATTGATGCAGAATCATCAAATAATTGTAGAACATTCAGACAATTATTTTTTTAAAAAATTCTTTGGTTCATATCGGTGCTTCAGAGGTAATCCGTGTTCACTTAAGTTGCAGCAAAACTATTTTATCTTCTTTTTATAAAACAAATTGCAGTCGTGTGGTCGACTGTAGTCATTTCATGTTCCCACCCTCAGAGGTGATTGATTGTAGCTAGACAGTTGCAGGGCTATTTTGATTATATTAGAGCATACAGTAAAGAGGCCTGGTTTTCAGCATAAGTGGATTATGATACTGTATAACAATGCACTGTTGGGGTGGTTTGTCAATATGAAATAAAGATTTGCTTCTTTAGCAATAGATTTCAGTGCATTTGTACTTTTCACCATGACTTCTTTAACTAAACACAAGTACTGTTTAAATCAACTTGTTGACAGGTTTTAATTTCCTAGTGAATAGCCCGTTCCACTTGGTAGCCTCAATAAGATGGGAACAGACTGACCAAACTCAAGGCCAATTTAAGTACAAGTACATGTACCTGAAGCATGCAAGTAACTGATAATGCTGACATTGGCAATATACAAGTGTCTTTTACTGTTTTGTCTTCATGTACTGTGGCAGAGAGGTCTAAAGCAGTCTTGATGATTACGGATCACTGCCATCTCACCTCTGTTCGAGTTTAACCACATGAGTCTTCAGTTTTATCAATGAAGCACAAAATTTCTGACATAAAATTACCTTAACGGTAGTATAATAATATAATATTATAATACCATGAAGGTGATTTCATATCAGAAATTTTGTGGTGCATTATTGATAAAACTGCAGTCTCATGTGGTTTAACTTGTATCTTTTTTTCTGACACCCGCCCCTCAAACACTTATTTCGACATCCATTTATGTTGACAACATTTCCTCGGGCCTAACCATGTCAACATAAGCATGTAGTACTGTATTTAATATAAGAGTTCATATTTGTTCTGGGTGTGTAGGAGTAATGATTAGTGTTTCTCACATCACCACCCCACCCCACCCCCAGCATTTTTAAACCTGAGTTAAAATAATGTATGGCATAGACACAAAAATTTGTACAGATAAGCACTGCAACACTATGAATATATTTTGCTCTTCTTGTAGATTTTTTAAAAACATTTGGTTAAAATGACATTGAATTAGAAAAATTATTAGAAACTCCATCCATGCTTCGGTCTAATTAATCATTGAACAATTTTAAGACGTGTCCAAAACTCTGTTCCCTTGTCTGTACATTTGCCCATTCGAAGTCTCAATCCAGTTGTCTGCTTGCCTGTGTTTGGGCCCATCCATTTATCATTTAACCCATTTCTGAATGCCCTTCCATCCTTTTGGTTGTCCATAAGTTTGTCTACCCATCTTTTCATTCATCCTTTCATTTGCTAGTTGCTCTCCATCTGATAACTTTTTGTCAAATATTCTCTATTCATCTCGTTGTCTGTCTGTCCATTCTCCTTCACTCCCTGTCAGTCAATTTCTATCTATCTGCCCATTCATCTGATTTTTATCCATCTGTGGTGTTCATCTGTCAGAGGCCTAATCCCTACTGTGGCTTAAAGGATCAGCAATTCTGATCCCTTGCTGCAGTACTGACCCTATATAAACCAGCAAAGAATCTCCTCCCAAATGCTTAAGTTATAAATCCAACAGAACTCTCAGACCCAGTTTCAAACTCCTTGATGTCCATCTTCCTCATGATGAGGTGGCCAGATTGGCAATGGGAGGAAATCTGCAGACTGCTCACACTTAGCTGAGGAGAGAGGCAACCATTCCTGGAGAATTGCACAGTCTATGCCAGGACTGCTGTTGTCTGGAATTAAGTTTTTACTAAAAGGTGAGGGTTCTTTTGTATGATGTCTAGTTGGTTAAAATGAACAGCAGCCATCTTCAGAAATATTATTACTTGTCCTGAATGGAAAGTATTAGTGTTTGGTTTTTCCAGAAGTCAAATTGGTGCCAAGCTGATGTCTAGTATAGCCAGACAGAATGGGAGCCAGCTAGAAACTTTGGTTACATATACTCCTCCTAAATGAAAAACCATATTGACATGTGATGTTCAATAAAGAACTATGGTAAATATATCTAGTTGATCTGTATCAAAATGGTGCTGATCTGATCTCAAATATGGCTGCCACAATGAACGTATTGAAAATCTTGTCTCTGATTCTCCTGAATGGATGATTATGTCAACTTGTGGTTTTCACTCTAGTCTTCAAATGATGTCCGGTTTATCCTATATTAATTATTATGATCATAGATCCAATGCGTCTGTTGTCTGTTGCTTCTTGTCACTTTATAACATTAGAGATGGTTTCAACACTCAGCTATTAAATGAAAGAGACAGTCTCATAAATTCCTGGGAATTCTTTACAGACAAAAAAGCATCAGTCCATTTGATGATGGACTCTTGTTTAATGCATGTTCTATCAAAATTGTCTTTGGTTGTTAAGATGTAGTGAACATGTATAAGATCCTTTGTGTGTATCATTTTAGGTCTTTTGGATGTAGAGATCCTGTTTGATTTCATATCTAAAGAACACTTAATTTAGATCAAATTTTGTGTATAATTTTAGATTTAATAAACACCCTGCACTATGTATGTATTATTTCATCTCCAGTGAACACTCATGTTAAATATGCAATGTTTTTCTCAGTTCATAGCCAATGAACACTCATGCTCATCTGTTTGTAGGATTTCACAGCTAGTGAACACCCATGTTCGATCCTCTTGTGCTTGATTTCACCTCCAATGAACATGTGAGATCCCTTGTGTATTTCAAATCAAATGAACACTTGTGTACTTGAAAGATCTTCTGTTTTATATGATATCAGATCCAGCAAACATTCATGTACCTGTATTGACTTTTTGTGTAAGATTTCAGATCTAACGAATACTCATGTGCATGTACAGATCTCTTATTTATGATTTCAGAACTAATGGACACTCTTGTACATGTACAGACCTCTTGTGTATGATTTCAGATTTTACAAACACTCATGGAAGATCCTCTGTTTTATCTTTACAGATCCAAATGTATTGTCAAGAGGAGCTTGAGAACCTGGAAAGACACGGAGATGATGGGGGACAGATTGAGGAATGTCTGAAGAACAATATTTATAACAAAAAAATAAATCAGAGCTCCCGATGCTTCCAGGTGAGTTTGTTTGTGTACTTGATTCATTGTGGCCCTGGGTGGCTGAGTGGTCCATGGCACTTATCTTTATAGATCACTGACATCTCACCTGTCCAGGTGGGTCTAAAATTTTAGTTCAGCCAACATCAGAATGTGAGAAAGTTTGCCCATTGGTGGTTCTTCCGGTGTCCTCAGCATTTTTTCCATAAAATATACTGGCTGCCATGTATAGCCTCTCGTGTGGAAAAATTGGATTTACGCATCATTACAAAAGTAAAAGACTGCTCTGGTGACCTAGTAGTTAGAGCGTCCAACTCGGATGCAGGAGCTCGTGGGTTTTGATCCCCTGCAGAATCGTACCAAAGACATAAAAAATGGTACTAACAGCTGCCTCTCTTGGCGCTCAGCATTACGAGGTTAGTGTTAGGACTGGTTGGCCTGGTGTCAGGATAATATGCTTGGGTGGGACATCATGCTACTTTTGAATGTATATAAAGAAGGGTTTTCATGATATCTGGTTGGTCCTAAATGATAATGGTAAATGACCATGGTTCCCCAGAGTCATCCAGTATGATTGAAATGATGGCTGTCATGAAAATCTTGCTTCACCTCACCTTCTCCAGCATTTTCTCAGAACAGGGAAGGGGGGATAATCCAGGTCATTCAAAGTGGTTGCAGGTTTTATTTATCCACAATCCCTTCTCCTCCTCTTCTTCTTCAAGATGAACTGTCAGACAGGTAGAAGAATGCCTTCCTTCAACAGTAGATATGGTGGCTGATCAAAAGATGATGGTGCTTGCACAAAAACCACAATCCATGGGGCTTTTATTCCAGGCTGTTTCTTTTTCAGATAGCAAACAGTTAGTTGAGACCCATCATTGACTCTAGTCACTACAGCAAGTTCAAATAGATGATGAATCCTCCTCTCATGTTGATGGGACAAGTATTCTCTCAAGTCTCAATCTGACCAATGCATATTTACACATCCCTATCCACTCTTTGTCACATTTTCTGTTGTTTTTTTACTTACTGCAACAAAGTTTATTATTTCAAAGTTCTCCCTTTGGTCTCAACATTAACCCTTGGGTTTTATCAGTATTATCGATTGACATCATCTGTAATGATGTCATTGTACTTGAACAACGTTCTCCAAAACATATGGTAAGTTCTTTTATACCACAAGACTGGAATGATCTCTTTTTTAAGAACATCCAGGATTTCTAGGGAACTGAATAAAGTAAGACCTGCATCCATTCCAGAATTTTGTCCATCTGGACATGGAATTTTAATTTACCGGAATCCAGTGTGACTTCTTTATGTTCATGTAAGAAGAATCATCAAGCTTGTGGTGAGTCTTTCCAGCAGGACATGGATTTCAGTGAGAGAATACTTACCAAATCACATTACTTAAAACCACTCCCAATCACCCCACCATGTGCTCATTCTCATTAGTATCTCACTCAAATTTGGTAAGTATAGTTTCAATACTCAGCATTTGACAAGAAGAAATTTACTAATCATGGATTCCTGGAATGTCTTTTCAGCCAGTAGAGTGTCCCTTTGAGCTTTCTCTATAGTTTTACACAAATCTAAAGCACTTTACTGCAGTTACCTTGACACTAAATAACCTACTTGTTTTGCTGTGCCACAAAACACAAGCAAAAATGATAAGAATCCAATTTATTTTATTACATCTAGAACAGTGACAATCTAATTTTCTTTCCTTTCCAATAACAGATTTTCCTCATGTTAATATCTGCTGAGACAGCTCATTATTTGTTCATCCCTTTTTCTTTTCCTAAATTTTTTCTATTCATTCATGAGTCGTTATATTTTATAAGAAAAAAATTTCACTGTATCATGTACTCACATATGGAAGCTTTATCTCAACTTTTTAACTTCATTATTTCATGATCACTATGTTCTAATTCATTCAGGAGGTGTTACGAATTTCTGTAGAAGTTAAAATAGATGTGAATATAGACCCTATACTGCATTCCACATGCCAAAATGATATCATCCGCTTCTGTGGAGATGTGCAGGCTGGAGAAGGCAGACGTAAGTAGAAATTAGAATGAGAAAAATAATGTAGGAAAAAGTTGGGGAAAGAGAGCATTGTAGATTCAGTAATAACTTTTGTGCAGAAAATATCACTTAACTTTAGTATTTTTTTAGTTATTTGCTTTGATTGGCTGCTACTTTATAGATTTATTTTCCTCACTATTTTAGTTGGCAATATCTTACAATAAATATTTTCAAAGGCTTAGATATTAGCATGTAGTAGTCTTAAAAATGAAAAAATGAACCCTAGACATCAGTTTGTTGTGTTGTGGATAAATGAGAAAGTGAGACATCTTTGCCATTTGATAAATCTTGTTTGTGATACAAATGAGCAGCTTGATTAAATTTCCTTGTGAAAACAAGTACATTATTCCCTCAAGAGCAATCCTAATTAACCTAATTGCTTTGAACATACCTGCTAAGTAGGACAACTTAATGATTACATTTTATTCCATCATTTAACAATTGGAAAATGTTTAAAATGATACTTTTTCTAAGAAGTTAATTATTCATGCAGCTCACTCTCATTATTAGGCAGTAGTTGAGTTTCATAACAAATTATTGCACTGTGTAATAAACCGTGATATAGCTAGAACAGCATTTGTATTGAACCAGTACATGGGGGTGGGGGACCACATATATATCAAACAGTAGTATAGCAAGAGTGATTGAAATTTTTCAAACGATGTTTTAAATGGAAAATAAAGATATGCACTAAGATTTCATTCAACACATATTCTCATACATTTAATTGGCCATTTCAGATGCAGTGGTTTAACTTTAGTTGTTGGGTTTGTAGCAGTGCCATTCTGTATCCGGTATCATGTTAAAATGTAGTGTGTTGTGAATGATGGAGAGCTGTATGTGACAGATGCCATAATTTGAAAAGGGCACAAAAAAATAATGCACATGCACAGGGTCATGGAATGATTTATTTTTATGAAGCCCATTAGATATATAATTCTGATTGGATTTTTCAGCCCAAAAGATTTCAGAATGAGTTAAAATATCTTGAATTGTTATTTAACTTCAAAATGGGGTGGATTTTTTATGTTATTGTTGTAGTTGCTTTTGATAACCTGTGAACAACTATTTAGTTTTACTGTGTCTGTTGTTCAAATTATATTTCATTAGTTAGGCATATATTCTATGAATGATAAATATTGAGGTGTACATTTGATTTTATGTATATTGTTTGTTATTTTTCTATTTCCAGAAATGACTTGCCTTCTTTCAGTTGATAAATATTGCCCAGCAGATTTGAGCACCAAGTGTCTAAAACTGTTACAGCAGAGAAAAGCACTCTGGGAATTGTCAGCCAAAGTAAGTACTGTGGTATCCCTCTTGTTAGCCTGGTAACCTGGCCTCCCATTATGTTCCATACACAAGGCCAATCATGCACCATTGAATGGCTGATACCAGTGGAGAAGTTCAAGGTGGCAGATGTAATACAAAAAATGCATTGGCAATAAGAAACAACATTGAATGTTATTTCCAGCTGTTCTGCTACCAGATATTTTGTTGTATTAGTTAGTTAAATAAAGAAGTATTTAGTGTATTTAAAGTGTCATATGCAGTACCATCATTTTTAACCATTATGTTTGAGTTGGATGGGTGGGTGTGGTTGACCTTTTATTGTGTCCGAGATGGTATTTATAGGAATGTTTTATCAGTTGTAGTTTACTTTTAGGCTACATTAGGTTTCAACATTTTCGAACTTCCTGTCATGCAGGAAACTTGTATTTTAAAATGTATTAATGAAAAAGATAATGGTTTCAGGTTTGATGTGATTAGGTTTGCAATTCAGGAGATACCTGTTTAAGCAATATATTTTGGAGCCCTACAGTTTTACCATTTCTATCTATCTATCTCATTTAGAGAAATATCTATCACATTTAGAGAAATAAAAGTTTTCTAATTGCAGTGTGATAGCCATTACTGAAAATCTGGATAGGTCAAGTGTTAATATTAGTACTACATAAAAAACTTGCTCAGAGAACAGGTCTAAATCTGAGATCAATGACTATTTTGAGACAGAAATTATTAGATATATGTAGCTTTTAACAGAGCATCGTTCCCATGATGCTCCACACCATTGAATGGCTGATAGCAGTGGAGAAGGTCAAGAAGTGATTTTAAAAAATGTATTGGCAATAAAGAAACAACATTTAATATGTTATTTCCAGCAGTTTTGCCACTGGATATTTTGTTGTATTCATCAAAACTATGGCAAATAAAGAAGTATTTAATATTTATTTAAAGTGTCACTCTGCAGTACCATCATTTTCAACCATTATGTTTGAGTTGGGTGGGTGGGTGTGGTGATAGATTGTGCATGGTTGCCCTTTTATTATGTCTGAGATGGTATATTTAAAGGAACGTTTTATCAGTTGTAAATTGCTGTTAGGTTACATTAGGTTTCAAATAAACCTACTTTCCTGTCATGCTCTAAACTTGTATTTTAATATGTAATAATGGAGTAGATAATGGTTGTATGTTGGATATGATTAGGTTTGCAAGTCAGTAGATTCCTATTAAAGCAATGCAGTTTTGGAGCTCTACAGTTTTACCATTTCTTTCTATATCATTTATAGAAATAAATGTTCTCTAGTTGCAATGTGATAACCATGACTGAAAATCTGGATAGGTCAAGTGTTATTAATAGTACTACATCAAATACTTGCTCAGAGAATAGGTCTAAATCTGACTGACTCATTTTGGTGCAGAAATTATTAGATTGATGTAGCTAATAACAGAGTATCTTTAACATTACAAAAATGTTCTCTTCTGTTAGGTAGATGCTAAGTTTACCTATTTGCTGTTAAGCATTAATGTTCTTAAGGGAATTGTTTTAAGACATAAATTATATTGGAACTTAATATTATTTTCCTTCTTAATTTAGTTAGGTTTTAAAATTTTGACTTAAGGATAGATGTTGCTTGATTTTAAGAGGTATTAACGGTTTATCATTCTGTTTACTTTTAATTTGATGATCACTGGTCAGATATGCAGGAATCTTAGTGTTGTCTATTACCTATTAGAACTGCTACTTAAAGTGCAACAATATGAATCACAATACTACTGAGGAAGCTCAGAATTTTCAAAAATGCATAAGTGTCTAATGCTCAGTTGACTGGCTTGGATATTGCTGGTTGTTAAAATATGTAATCCATCTTTATGGAACTATTGCTTAATATATGTACAGAAAATGCTGATGTTGATCATTGCATTATTCTCTCTAAATGAATTATTTTTTTTATCAAAGTGATATTGAGTTTTTTCAAGTTCAAGGTTATGATAATTATTCAAATTAATTAAATCGTTGCACAGTTTTGCAGTTGTGACAATTTACCTATATAAACAAAGATATCATGCAAGAAGTATGAAAAGATATATACATACATTACCAAAATTAATCTCAGATAAACCATGTCACTACCAATTGAATATGTGTTTTGAATTATTTTAATCATCCATCTCTTCAAGGCATGTTGTATAGGAAATAAGTTTTTCAAGCTAAACAGTTCATGGATGTTTTAAAGCATTGTCATTCCTTTTTTTATTGCATGTATACTTGTTAATTATTGTTAGCAAAGATTTTATTCAAGCATTCTTCCCCAGAAATTGCATTGCATAAATAGATGTCATATTACCAACCACCTAACCTTGTAACTGTTCCATTTATGCATTTTAAATTCAAAGTATTCTCAATGACATGAAAATGGGTTTATTATAAAATGTTGAAACTTGATGTAAGATAATTGTAAAACACAATCAAACTCATTCAGATAAATCATCTCTCTTTAACATGCACAACCACAAAATCACAACCATATGATTTTGCAATCTCTTGCTCCCCATCCCCCAAGTTACGCATAATGGATTAAATAACAGTGCTGAATAGAGATTTCAAACAAATGATACATCTTTAATTGACATAATTATGACTAATACATTGATTAAACCTGTGGCAACACATCTGGGAATAAATTTATTACTATTTCTCTATTGCCAGCACATTTTTGAATTACTTTCTGCCAGCTTGAAGTTCTCCACTGGTATGGGCCATTCATTGATGGTTTGCCTCACCACTTATGTTGAACATCAAGGGACGTCAGGATACCACATTACCCCTTTTGTGAGGCTACCACTTTTTTTAGCAGGTGCCTTTCTAGAAATATGTAAAATAATGGATTCAGAAGAAAAAACTGCAATAGCAGTCACTTGAATGGATAAAACAATACTACAACATGTAAGAGCACAAATGGCTTAAGTGTGGTAAAAATTAGCTTCCAGTAGATCCCCTCACTGCCTAGCTTGTCAGAAGCTGTAAGCATGGTACAGGAGCTTTCTACCAGGCAGCTGACACATTAAAACCCCACTTCAGTCACCATCTCTGAAAAGAAAGAGAAGAGAGTATAACAGTTTCAGAGATGAAAACCAGGCAGAGATAAGCCAGATACCTGATTGATTATGAAAATTCCAATGCTGCTTATAAATTTAATTTGTAAGATCAGTCAACTAAACTGTTGAATCCAATGTACAGAGTATAAGAGACCAATACATCAAGCTAAAAAAGAAAAATTGTCAAGATCTTTAAAATCTGCTCAAATCACCAAGTGGTAACCTTTTGATGTTTGACACAGTGGTGCAAGATTTGATCAAGAATGTTAAAATAAATAGGGGAGTGATGAATATTAGGATTGTAATAGATGGGGAGACTGATCATCAAGCAAATTCACAGTCATCTGGCACATTATGGAAGACACATCAGCATCACCAAGTATTGGCCGAGGTCGCTACTTTATAATATGGGATTTGTTAATGCGGAAAGGTACAAAAAGCATTAAACAGCTGCCCAGCAAGTTTAATGACATTTATATAAAAATATTTATGCAGAACATGAAAATAATAGCATACACAATATTGCAGACTGTCTTGTGATAAATTTGGATCAGACAGGGTGCCACTGTATGCCAGGTACAATGTACTAGAACAAAATCCAATACTCACTTGCCCATACAGCTCATTGATGCAGGGAAGACTGACAGTTGTCTGCCTAAGGATGTAGTTTTCCTGACCATTTGGATGTGACTTGGATAGATACTGGAGTAATGAAGACTATGATTTTTATGTGGATAATGTCATCATTCCATATGTAAACCAGACACATGACCAGCTGCCCCTTCTTCAATGCAGTCAGCTCCAGTATTGAAAATCATGCTTTGTGTAGTATCAACAAAATCCATATTGAAAAATAATTATTCACAAATAAAAAGTGAATTCAAATTAGATAAAACCTGAGTGCAAGCACTGCATGTGAATATTCTGAAAGAAACAGCATGTACCAAAGTTATTTTTCAAATATTAAATTTTGGAAAGTAATATTGTTTGTTTTTGTTTGGTTTAAAAGAAATACCTGCAATATATTGTTTGGAACCGGAAATTGAAAAATATTTTGCATTTTATGAGGATTCTGTCCTGAGCTGATGGAAATTTTACACCAACTTTTAAGAGTTTTGGTATCAAGTAACAGAAATGGATGATATTGAAGGTGGGGTATTGCTTAATTTTCTTATTATTTAAATTCTTCACATTGTTTGGAAAGATCAATTTATAAAAAGCCACTGTACCCTTCTCTTACCCCTTATCCCTTCCAGGCTCAAGGACATAGAATAGGCACATGGAACCATCTTGCATATTGTTAGAGGTATACGATCCCATGTTGGTAAAAGAGTGGATTCTGGTTATTTAATTAAGAAAAGTATGGTTTGTTGCCATTGATACAATATGCAGATTGGTCTCAGCTTTTAGAAGGTGGGTGGTCAGAAGGGCCCAGTCTAACCAATTAGCTACCATGGATACGACATGTTTCACACACCACGTTAATGAAAGATTCAATTTCATTTTTTGTACATTTATAAGGTAATGAAACACGTCCATATTCATCTAATGATGATTAAATGCTGCAAACAGTTGTGTACATTTGTGCCATTTTGCCTGTATGGGTCAATGCTTGATATGTGAATGTTTTGAGTGGAGCTTTTCATCCAAAAGCCCATGTGGTGCTTGAATTGCCAGAAGCAGGGCTACTATAATGATGGCATCACAGAAAACCAGTCTGCCCAAGGTGTGAACAGGAGGAACCTGATAGACTATTCTGCCATAGAAAATATTATCTATGGATTGTTCTTCTCATACTCGTATTCAGTGGCTGCCCTAATTCCCACTGGACCCAAGCAGACATTAAGTAGCCACAGTTTATAATCTTGTCACTACTCAGACCAATGTAAGCAACTACATGAGCAGAGTGTAAAGCAGAGAAGGCATTTAATCATTGTAACAGTGAGACAAATAAGAAACCCAAGTTTAGAAGACCAAATCTGGTTAAATTTAGCCCATAACAAAAAGCAGCAAATCACTGGCCCCAGTGGTCCATGCACCAGTAAATCATTGCAAAAACAAGCCAGCTGCTGCAGTCATTTGAAGAAATCTAATAAATTGCTAACTACACTACCACTACCAGAATTTAAAACAGATTTGCTGAAACATTCTGCAAATATTCTCGATGAAAAGGTATTCTGAAACTTTGTGCCATATCGAAAAACGCTTTTCTAAAGGTTAAAGTCATAAATGCTTATGATTACATAGATAATTGAAACACTTACTTGGTACAACCCTCAATACACTACTTAATATTTTTTTATATTTGCAAATCTGGCAGCATCTCAATGTCATGGTAAGAAACAACAATGATACTTGTACCCAAACCTGACAAGGACCATACTGTCTACACCAACTATTCTCTCATAGTACTCACAAACTTTTTTTTTTAAATCATGGAAGGAATGGTAACTGACAATGCCATTACACTTTAATGTGGATCGAAGCACCATGGAAACAAAACGGACCTTCTAATCTGTCTGTAGAGAGTTGTAAGATAATACAGAAAAATATGTAGTAGCCATTTTCTTTGACTTGTCAGAAGCTTATGGGACCATCTGCCTATCTTTATATCCACATTTTTGAAAGGTAGAAAGTTGGAGTTAACATTAGTACCACTTTAGCTGAAGATATTCACAGCATAGGAGTGTTCCTCATGGTAGAATAAAGGCAACCATCCTTTTCAACAATAGTCAAATGCCTAAATATGGGAAATGACTGATCATTAAATGCTGATGACTTTTTTATCTTCTAAAGGTCAAAAATATGCATGCTATTGAATGTCATATACTGATATAATTCCAGTTCTGGAATGGTTATAAGAAAACAAGTTCAGGTATTGAAATAAAAACAGTCTGTATGTACTTATGCCAATTCTGTAAAATACATGATGACCCAAACCATCTTGCCCCTGTTGTGAAAGAGACCAATTTTTTGGAACTTGTTTTTTGACCATTAAAATCTAACTAGCCTTTAACATATTAACTACCTGAGGGTAAAGTGTCTTAAGTATTTGATTTAATGAGTCATGGCAAACACAGACTGTTATTCAGTTTGACTATCACTTGATTGTATTTGGATCAGCCTATAAACATTGCCTTCAAGTTCTTCATCCAATACACAATTAGAAACTCAAGCTTTGGGAGCTTTAACTTATCAATGAACTACCGCTTTATCAGTGATACATTCGCTCTTCTATCTGTCTACTATCAATCTATCTTATGATCTGACTATAGTTTTATCATACACTGCCAGCAGCTTGTACCCCCCAATTTTTAAAATGAAAAGCATCAAGGATATAATAAATGCACAAAACTTGATCAATCATTCATTCATTTATAATTTTTATTAAATTGATTGCCACCAAGTGGGTCCTAATTTTGTCACTTTCTTTCAATTAAAACCATTGGAACTTGAGCACAAACACTGCATTCATATTTATACAGGTGAGTATAAGCAATAGTGATGTTCATAGTGTTTTGTAAGCTCTGGATAAATCTGTAAAATTCTGTAACTTTAAGATGAAAGTGTGTATTTCTTCTCTCACCCCATATTTTTTTCTTAATATTTTGCACATATTAGACATTGCATTTATAGTATGCAGATGACAGAGTGTTACCTTCTCTGTAGGTGTAGCCCTCTAATCCACCCCTTCACTGAAATGAACTACCCGAATTCAGAAAATGACAATGATCAGGCTCTTTGATTACCTTGCAAACTCAGTTTGGTTTGAAATGCAAAGAAAATACAGATGTTAGGGACTAATTGACAGTTGGGTTAGAAAATAAATGGATGAAATGATTACATTTTGTACATCTTTTTGGATATGGTAAGTGTAATAATAAAAACAATGATTCCTGACTAAATAGTTAGCAAAATAAGTTTAGGTCATTGAGACCCATTAGTCAATAATGTCCCTAGTCAAACCAGACCCTACTAGAGCCTTTTGAGGTTGTGTGTATAATGTCCCGTTCATGATATTCTTGTTTGAATGATTGTTAGAATTAAATGGTGTTTTGCATGTCATGGCAACTAAATCATTTAGACAACTTATTCTCTTTGGCTCTTTACAGCAAAATTACAAAACATTTTGGATGCTTTCAGATTTTTTATCCCTTGGATTTGAAAAATGAGCGAGTAAAATTTAAAGGATTTTCTTTGTCTGCTAGAAGTTAAAAATATTTTTTAGAATGGAGGTGGGGATTCAAGAAATAGTCATTTTTTAGCTGTAGTTAATTTTACTCTGTTATTCTATATTTACAGTTAGCTCCAGCAGAGTCATTTGAGGAAATATACAACCAGGAGATAGAATTGCTAGACAGCCACTACGTTAATGGAACCCATGCGATACTAGTAGTTTTTATACTTTTTGTTGGAATAACCTGTTGTCTAGTTTCAAAGAGAGGAAGAGAGTTACTAAACTACATCAGAACAAACAATAAAGAAAATTTAAAGCAATCTATTTTTATATAAACATTTGTCTTGTGATCCCTCTGTGCCTATGCCCTAAAAATAGAATAAATTATCAGTTCAGGCATATTTGGTATAATCTTATAATTTTCCTGAAACTTTTAGAAAATAGTTTCCAGTTTTTTCTTGAATATATGAAATTTCCTGTAATAAAAGGTTATTACTAAATCAGATCATCTTCATTAATCCAAAATAATCTGATACTTCAGTTTTATAGAAAACATATTTTAAAATTTTTTAAATACTACCAGTATTGTTCAAAAGTTCTGGACATGAGTATATTTGACTTTGAGCAGATGAAAAAAAAAAAACTTCTGAGATGTAAATTAACATTTATTCTGACCATCCTCTTTTTGAAGAGCCCCACTGACTAGCTACCACTTGCTTCTTACAGCCAGAATCCCTTGGCACTGAAAAACCCCTCTAATGTGACCATTGGCATGTATATTAGTGGAAAAATGTAAAATGTTACCCTCACAAGCAGACATTTTTTATTTCAGATGTGTTCAGAACCAATAATTTATTCATATCATGATGTAAGTAATGAGATTATCTCTACCACCGATACATGTCTCTCATTGTCAGATTTCTGTTACAAAAAGAAGTGATGACTTAAGTTCATGTAACACTAAGATTAATATTATATCAAAATCAATAAACGTCTATGTTTACAGGAAATGGACTCAACAGTGTTATAAAAAAGTTTTGGGATTCAAACATCTGTCGAGTTCTCTGATGATTACAACCAGATATAATTGTCAAGATCATAACATGGTCAGCATAGACTAAAAACAGATTGTGTGGATTAACATACACATTGAAATTAAACTTAAACAAAACAGGGTACCAGACTAAGACAGAAAAATCATGTGACAATAATACATTGGAAAGTGAATTATGTATGTACCAAGATTTAAATAATGTTTTGCAATGTGCAATGACAACAATATTCTCTTGCATATAACACTGATGTGAAGAATAAGATTAAGAGCTGTTAATGTATATTCAGTTGAAATAAGTATATTCTTAAGACAAGAAGGATCTTTCAATAATTAATGTTACCTTTAAAAGAAGATATAAAATACTTTGAAGTTTATAGCTTTTTTGCTACGTATATTACATATACTTCTCACAAAAAATTTAGTCCCCCTTTGGAAAGGACACCCGTTTTATATCACCACTTTCTTGTTGCAGAAGGGGTGGCCATATAAGAGGGGGGGCACTGTACTCAGAAATGAGAGGATGAATAGACAACTGTTAGCTTTGATTATCCTGATTATATATATGGTCTTCCAAGCATTTTTTAAAAACTCTACATGTTATTGACCATGACAACTTAAGTGGTGGCCTGTTTTCTGTCATCCATTCATGATACATGTAGTTGGTGCCACTCAGCCACTCTTATCAAATATGGCCACCACAGTGGCATTGTGCAGAATCTTGGTAACGCTGCTCCATATCAACATGGGATTTTCACTAATAGACAACCTATAATAGTAACATTTCAATATGTTGATTTTTTCTTGCTTTTTTCATATGTATTTAATCTTATTGTTTTGTAGCCATTATGTCAAGGTACATATAGACTCTAGTTTCAAATAGTACTGTATAGCCAATGGTAGACTATTGAAATCCCAGATTTTACTAAGAATGAACTAAGATCTCAGCAGTAGAGATATAGCAAGAAAATCTTTCAACTGAAATAGATTAATAATATTTTTTCGACATGTTACAATAAATTTCATAAAACACAAGTTTCAGCCCATTTTTTATTCTGGCTAAACTTTAGATAAAATGAATATTAAATGTCTTTGTCTCCATTTTGCATTTCTTTTTTGCTATTACTTCACCAAGTCCAGGGTTCTCAATAAATTTCAAAACTGAAGGGTCAGTTGACCCATAACTCCAAAATCTCACTAGTCAAAATGAAAATCCTCTGCGGCAAAACAAAAATTTTGAGACTAAGTTCTTTTGAACAATCATGAGCCTAGCTGTGATTCCTTGTTATTGGTGGAAATAAATGATGTTTGAGATTTCTTGTCTCATGCTGAATAATGAGAAATACTTGTACAATATTTTGTAATAAACATACAATCTGATTTTTGTGAATTTTTTTCCCTTTTCTACCTGAGTTACTGTGTGCATATTTGTATATGAAAATGACAGGAATTTTTTTAATACTTTATTATATTTTAAACTTCTTAACATAATCTGCTCAAATAATTTTATATGAAAAATATACCCATACAACTGTGAAGTTTATATATTATTCAGATATCAAAGATGTACATCACAGGAATTGTCAGTAAACTTTTCCACCAGTCCTTTCATTTTCTAACAAATTTCGGAGATTGACTCTCCTCCTTCTCCTCATATCAGGCATTATCTTTCTGTAGAGTCTGAGGGCCAAAAAATTCATCGCTAGCAGGTTGTTTCTGAGACCAAGACAGAAAAGAAAATATACTTATTTGCACCATTGTGATTTCAAAGTTCAGATGTATGTACTGGCTGTTATTTTGTTAAATATTTTTGAATGATCCATCAATTAAAACACTTGAGGTTTTGAACATTATGCCAATTGAAGTAATTAATGGCCAATAAAACACAATCCCATGCTGAAAGCTGGCTTGATGATGAGCTATATGTTCCAGTTTTGTCTAAAAGATTATAATTTAAAAAGTGATCACACAAATATTTCACCAGAAATGAATCCATTGAAGTCCTAAATGATTCCAAATTTTTTTAAATATTCCACCAATTGAAGCAAATTATAATTGCCAATAAAACTATTCAAGCTGGTCAACTTACCTTGACAACTGACAAGTTGCCATATGCTCTAGTTCTGATCAATTGATTATAATTTTGTTTTTGATCAAAAGGCAATCCATTAATGTCATAATTGTTTCTTTTTCCTCTATCATAAACTTCAAACATAATCTAAAAACAAGCCAACCTAATTTAGTTGCACCTAAGCATCAGCTTTGCCCATGTCATATATATCTTCCATTGGTGTATCAAGATGTAAACTATTGGCCATAAAGATGTAAACTATTGTCAAACAGATGTCAATCAGTGCTTCCTACAGTAAATTTGTTGAAGACAGAATTCCCAAATGGGTCATATTTAAATTCCACATATTAAAACCCCAGACTACACATCTATTGAAAATGCATAAGGCATGAAGGATCAGATGCAAAGTTGGGCTAAAGACTAAAGGTCAAAGTTGCTTTGATTGGACAGTTGCATTTATTTACATAACAACAACAAAAAAACTCGTTTTCCCATACCCCTTGTGGAAGACGGCAAATGTGTCACCTTTATTGATAACTGATTTTATTACATCATACTGTAGTTCTTTAATATTAAAATAGTATCCCTTTTCTTAAAGTATCTCATTGGCAAGAGATTGCGTGTATTCGTCTTTACCTGCCATGTTGCAATATAGGTTTATGCATAAAACCTTCCATTCCAGTATTGCAGAAAGAAGACATAAACTCGAAAATATTGAATGAAAGTCACGCAATGTATACAATAACAAGAAAAAACACGTATTATTCAACATATTAATTGGGATAACAGCAGCCCGAAACATGTCGCTGTCGCATCTTCCTGGAAAGAGGTTGACTGATCACGCAGAAACTACATGTCAAAGCACTTTGTTGTTATCACGTGACTATTTGACCTATGACGTTTATGCCTATCGGCTGCGAGATTTAGTTAGTCCTGTGACTAGCAATTAAAATGGTGCGAACGAGGTCAAAGTTCATCAACGCTGTAGTTACGTCTCGTCTGACAACGGATTAAAGACAAAATCGGTGTTATGCTTGTAATTTCTGAGAAGATAAATGATTTCCCTATCGATTTAATGTAATTATGGGTCAACGCAAGGTCATTTAAGTTTTCTAGGCCTTATAGTTGGCGAGTACCCTATGCCGACATCAAACGGTGTCGGCAAATTCCAAGTTTTTGATAAGGAATAGACTCTGACCCTACACCCCAAAATAAAAAAAAAACAAATATCAAAAATGGGGTGTCAAGGGTCAGAGGAAACTCGGACTAGTTGTTCCACAATCCATTTTCGTAGATTCTCCTGGAGAACTGGCCAACTTGCTTTGTCACTACGATTTTCCTTCTTGTTTTTTTTTTTTGTGACCTTGTCTTTTTTTTTTACGTCAGTCACGCACAATCTTCTCGCTTACGTTGAATTTTCTTTCTGCTGCTCGATTTCCGTTTTCTTTCGCAAATGCTAAGACGTTTAACTTAAATTCTGCATATTTTTTTCTAGTTGTTGGTGCCATGATAAATGGCACGAATTTAATTTAAAACAAAACTTATTGACTTACGCTAATATAACAATTTTAAATCTTACGTTATTGTGAAATTATATTTTATTAATGCTCCATTGTATGAATGGTTCGTATTTATATATCGGTCATTTCCACAACCCAAGCGAACTTCAAAGGCACTTTATATATATATATATATATATATATATATATATATATATATATATATATATATATATATATATATATATATATATACACACGCTAGTGATTTTAATACATTAACGAAGACCTTGCGAATTCACCTAACAATTGAAACTGTTCCCAAGCCTTCCAATTATTTTTTTTTTATATTAATTACCGGTACTTTGAAGTTCTCTCCATGAAGCCAGTCTTGGCTTAATCCAGAGTTTAAAACTAGAGCAATCATCAGAGAAAATATTCCTGCTTTTTTATAACAAGACATCGCGAAACCGACCGAAAAAATGATTGTTTTTATGAACTACTATTAAAGTAAATTATGAAGCGCTAACGGAGGTCTCGGAAACGCTTTACAGGGACATCATTCGTTGTTTAAAATAACAAAATAATCCCAGTTCTGCATTCGGTATTCGAGTACCTCAAAAGAACATGACGCAATAGCTGGGCGGCAAGTTCAAAGGACTTTGAATAGCACCTTGGGTGGGAAAATGTGCTGAAATTTACGACGACAGAATTTAGAGACCGAAAGATTCTAAGATGTACATGCCGAATAATAAAGGAAATACAATGGCAATCGTTATTTCAATATTTTTTTATTTATTAATAACAACAAATTTTAACACATATATAAATAAATATTATTTGATTATTTAATTTGATAATCGTATAGTCTAATACTTACGTGTACCGTATGTAAGTTTCCAGCAATTGGCTTGCCCGTATACCGGCAGATGCATTTCGCTGAAGCACATCATCACTGCGCATCAGTCACAGTCGTTCAAAAAATTATTTATCGTATAAGTCGCTCCTGCATATAAGTCGCACACGTCATTTTTAAGAAGGAAAAAAAAAAACAACGAAAAAGTAGCGACTTATACCCCGGAAAAGACGATAATCACCATTTTCGATGATAAAAACGAACTATGTATCAAGGTTAAATTTGCCAATTTACAATTTCTTATCACGACTTTTTCATGTTGAACACATTTTAAAATATATTTTCCTTGGGAAAAAGTCGGGAACCATGCCGGACACCGCGTTATAAGCGGGTTCGCGAGTTATCGAGGGAGTGGCTGTCATCAACAAAACCATTATTAATGTATATACCTAATGCTGATAGTGGGAACTACACCTTCTATATGTACCTGGTTTTAACAATGTCATCTACATGTGAACCTCTCACATTAAATGGTTATTCTCAAAATGTTTATGGGCGAATCTCATCACTCACTGAAATTTAATTTCTTCCCTTTTTTCTTCATTTTTTTGGTTCCAGCATATTATATTTATGGAACTACTGCCTGTGATTGCATGAACTGTCTTAAGCACAGAAAGGCAATGTAGTTATTAATTTTACCATTTGATCCTGTCTGCATGGTCAGCTGGCTTAATTATTTGAAGTTGTCAAGGAGAATTCTACTGTGTGTGAGCAGAAGTAATTCCATAAAGATTAAAAATGTTGGCTGATTATGATTACTAAATAAAAATGTAAACATTACCTTGATTTTCTCCACAATGTGTAAGCATGCCAATACCAAAGCACCAAAAATTCAAGCAACATAAATATTTCACTGATTCACTAATAGTTGGAAATGGGAATTTCAGTGTTTTGCTGACAAGTTCATAGGATATGACTATGTATTTTGTTCTTCCAGTAAAGTTAAATTTAAAGTGTGTTATGTTGGCAACAATGACATGATCAAATCATGCAAAATTTCTATTCATAAGAGCATAACAACAAATATCTTTGAAATCCATTGTTGCAGAATCTGCATTAAATATTAAAATTGTTTTTACTGAAATTACACAAAAAGTTCTTATGCAATTGGACAACTGCTCAAATAGTGACAGTTTTTGTTGACAAGAAATCAGTCTTGATTTTATAATAATAATCATAATAATAATTTATTATATAAACTCACTGTTGAGAGTGACCATTTGAAGAATGCAACAAGTGACTATAAATTTTAGTAGCATCACAACAACTGGTATAAATGCCACTGACCTTGATTTAATCTTTTGTAAACATGAATATAAACCAGACTAGAACATGTTACTAACTGGCATTGTAATCCATAATGTAAATGGAGTCTGCATGCCCATTTTTTTAAAACTTGGAGTTTGAGACTGAGTTTTTACATTCAGCCAGTCAGAACTGGCATTACAAAACCAGCATTCTTTTTCATTGACTTGACGCAGAACTCAAGTTCGGACTCAGACTGAAAGTTCTTCACTCTTTGTTAGATGTACATTATCTCTAAGTGAATCTGGCAATATTTTGAAAGAACTCCATAGTCAATTTGTGTCTATCAATAAAAATTCCACTGCTGTGTTTTAGAAAAGGATTTCTTTGTTTCCAAGGTGTGATTCTGATGACTGGTAGCTGTAATTAACATAGAATATTCTTTTATAAAAAGGCAGAATTTTAGCTATAATGCTTTTCATTGTTAACATTTCTGGAGGATAAAGTTTAATTATGAGATTATGTTGTCTGAATAAATGGTATATTGAAGTGTTTGTATATGCTTTTTATGTGCATTTCATATATATCTTTTGCTTATTACTGATGTGGACAAAAGAACAACTTGCCTTTTTCTCATTCCATCACTTCAACCATCTATCAGATGTCAATCTGAAATCATTTCAGCATAATTGTATGAATATAATATGTATTCCTCTACTTTAATATTAAAAGGGGGTATACTTTGATAATTCATCTGTCAGTTGGAGAGTGTTACTACGTATCCTGCCAGGTAGTTTTTGTAGTTGTCTTTAACTTGTGTTAACCATGTACATGAGGGCTGGGATTCTTTGTGATTGCTAGTTCTGGGAAGGAGTGTTCAAGATATATAAAAAAATGTTCCATTATTTTCTGACCAAACTTCATAATTAACTGACATATATTACTACTGCATCACTGTGGAGGTTGGGTGCTATTACTGGTTGTGGTGCAGTTTAAATACCATCATGCAGTAAAAAGCATGTGCTGCAATGGCAAGCCATCAAAGTTGTGCTTGTGGGTGTAAATTTTGGAAGAGATATGACCTTTTGTGGATCTAGAATAGTTCTTTGTGAAAGAAATTGTCACAAGCCCAATTTAAATGACATAATTTTAAAGAATATACTATCTTCTCTTATGGCCAACTTTTTAATGTTAAGGTTTTTGAAGGACAAAAGAGTGATCTTTTTGCCTTTTTAAAGAAAAGCATTAGTATTGTGAATAAGATTGAATAGCAGTTTCTTGATCATACATAAACATGATAAAGTTGCACATGGACAGGAATGAAATCCTGTAAATGAGATCCTATTGGAATCTGATATTGATAAATCTAAGTCAAAAGGGAGTGACACACCTGAATATTGATGAAACCAAGGTGAATTAAAACACAGTCTGTTTACAAGATTTAGCCTCATTGTAAATATGACAAATGTAAATGAGCGAGTCTCTTGTGAATGTATTCAATCCAACATGTTATAAAGGAAGTTCATTATGGCTGAGACAAAAGTCAGTATCAATCCTGTTAATAAATCAGGCATTTTGTAGGCTGAACCACATGTTACAGAGATTTTTGTCACTTACTATTGTTTGAGTGGTAAATGCATTACCATGAATATGCCAGTGAGACTTGATAATGTGTTACCAAGTTAAGAGATAGAGACTACTTATAAAATTGTAAGACTGACCCACAAGGACATACGGTAGATTTAACTGCTCCAGTGGCCTAGTGGTTAGAGGGTCTGCCTTGGATATGGGAAGTCGTGGGTTCGATCCTCGGTTGAGTCATACCAAAGACTTACAAAAAATGGTACTAGCGGATTCCTCCTCGCTTGGCGCTCAGCATAAAGAGGTTAGTTTTAGGACTGGTCAGCCTAATGTCAGGATATTGTGACTGGGTAGGACATCATGCTACATGTCTGTAGACATCACTATAAACTGTCACACTGCAGACATTGTAACGATATTACTGAAAAATTGTTAAAGCTTCATTAAAAATCAAAATCACATCACAAACATATAAAGTAGATTCAGTATTGGGCAAGACTTATTCTTATTGTTATGAAAACTGTCTCACATAACTGTTACAATACTGAGTCAGGCCTGAAATTGATGATGAAGATGCAAATGAAAATTTCATGCAAGTTGTGTATGTCAGATAGGTAGCTGTAGATCCTTGAATGAGTGTACATATTTGAATTTATTTTGGTTCTGTACACTTTTATTTTTTTTTTTAAATAACAGATAAGCTTATTAGGAAAGTTTAACCAATATATCTGCTGAATGGAGTTCATACAGCTTGCATGGTCAGAGATAAGCATCGCAAGAATATTAATTTTATCAGCTAATGAATATTACTGTGTATTAACATAACAATGTAGATCAGACAAGTAAAAAATTGTTATCAGTACAAAAGAAAAAATGCAAAATGTATAGAGGAAATCAATAGATTTTAAAAGTGCAAAAGTTTTTGGGATTATGTTTGTGTCTTACTTATTAAGATCATCTAAATTAATTACTGTTGGCCTTATTGAAGTGTATTTTGTATCAGTAACTTCTGGTTTTGTACCTATTACATTGTTCAAAATACTTTTATGCTTTCTTTATTTCTTTTGAACTATGTTTGGAAATCTTTGTTATACTGTATTTTGTTTTGTACATGTTCATGAAAATTTCTAAAGCTAACAGTAATGTGATCCTAAATGTCTTGGTTATTTCGTAACAGATAATAAGCTATTGCAAATAATGTAAGACATGTGTATCATGTAGAGTGATAACAAATAAAAATAAAATATATTTATTTTATATTGATTTGGATGTCTTGTGATTTCTCATGGATAATGGCATATGCTTGTCTTTCCTCCTATCTATACCTTAATATCTCTATTCCATTCTTATTTATTCACTTATGCACCTTTTTTCCTTACAGTTAGCTACATGTACCTTTTTACTGTACCTGTTTATATACATATGCACATGACTGACCGTTATGGTGGTATAATGGTTAGAGGGTCTGCCTTGGATGCAGGAGGTCGTGGGTTCAATTCCCAGTCGAGTCATACCAAAGGCTTACAAAAATAGTACTAAAAGCTGCCTTGCTTGATGCTCAGCATTAAGAGGTTAGTGTTAGGACTGAATGGCCTGGTGTCAGGATAATGTGACTGGGTGGGACATCATGCTTCATGTCTGCGGCATGATGTCCCAGTGCTAGACATCACTATAAACTGCCACACTGCAGACATTGTATCTATATGACTGAAATTTTTTTAAAGCTACATTAAAAAACACACCACATCACATATGCACATAACTGTCTTCCTAATCTATCTGCCTATTTCTTGCTTCCTTCCTATTGTTTTTTTTTTCATTAGGTCAGGTGAGGTTGGCATGCAATGTCCTTGATGACCTTATTCACAGGTAAATATGACCCTGCACTGGCCATAATCAATTGTCCTTTCCTTTAGCAATTGCCAAACTGGAGGCCATATTCAAACATGGAATATCATGGGCTTCTATCATCAAGATTTCAGACAAGTTCAAAAATGAAACAGATCTGCATGTTTATGAGGTGGTCTGACATCTGATTGGCTGAGCTTTTTACCAATCTGAATGTCCTATTTATGGTCAAAATTTTTATAACACTTGGAATATGGACTTGTATCATCAGGATCTCTGAAATAAATTTACATTGAGCATGATTTGTGCATATAAATGAGGTGGTATTGCATCCGACTGGATGAGCTTGTTACCACCATACTAGAAGCTATATCTGATACAGTTTTCATTAAACTTTAAAGATATTAAATGTCCAATGAGTTTAGCTATAAACATGACTGCATATGTTAATGGACTTTGCTGGCATCAGATCTGATCCAGTTTTCATTAAACTTTGAAGATATCAAATTTGTCCAATGAGTTTAGCTATAAACATGACTGCATATGTTAATGGACTGAGCTAGCATCAGTTTGCTGGAAATTCTTATAATTTCTGGCCCATTCTATAAAAATTTTTAAATTTGCTAAGATGGTAACAATTATCATAAAGATTTTCAAGTTTTATTTTGAGAACAAGACCTATGCATACTAATGAGTTGATCTTACATCTGATTGGTTCAGTCTTCCAACTACATTATTTGGATTGAGCATTAAATAGCATTTTATATATTGTGATGTTTAATGAGTCTGAGCATGAAATAGGTATACATGTAAGTATGTAAGTTCTTTCTAACTGTGATTGCTGTTGACTAAGTTAGATCTGATTTGGTTCAAAGTTGGAAAATCAAAATTTATATGGGTCTTTGCTTGTATAATAAGTGAGATCTGTGCATTTTATTAAATCTTGTATATGACTGACTGAGTTTTGATAAAATTCAACACAAAAAAAACTGAATGCTTTCAGCTAACTTTAGCAGCTAAATAGCTGTTAGCAAATGGTTAACTGTGCTGATATAATGCAGATTAGATACAATCAACTCCAGTCTGTGTGAGGTTTGGATTTTTTTTATAGATATGCATCATGTAACAGTGGCCTATATTACAAATAAACACTATTATTGTTGTCTTGGAATGAATATTATTGTCTTAGAATGAAAATTTCTCCAATATTTTATGATAGAATTCAAACAAGTGTCAATTTACCTGAACTTGACATTGTACTCTTCTACAAAACAGTGAAAATTAAAATTATGAGTGATATTTTGATTGAAGGCATGTAACTTGGTGAAAATTTGAGAAATTTTATTTTGAATATTTTATGAGGAGGAAACTCTTAGTAAGTAAATCCTTTATCCTGATTTTGATGTCATTACATATTGGAAAACAAAGTTGAATTAATTGAAAAAAAAATATTACAAAAAGTTGAATTAAGTTTTAAAATATATTACAAAAAAGTCAAAGTTTATAATAATTTTATAAATATTCCAGATAAGGTCAAGGTGTGCAATAAATTTAGAAAATATTACAAAATTCAGTCATGGTGCAAAAGTATATAACATAAATATTCACATTGCAATAATTATTTAAAATGTACAAGGCATAAAATGATTAATCAACATTCTAAGAAACTAAATTTAATTTAAACAAAAGTAGGTGAAGTGTGTACAAATCTCCATATAAGAGTAAATTTATGTTCAAATATTAGACTTCAAAAATGTGAAATGACATGAGGATATGTCTGATTTAAAGATTAAATTTGAGCATTTTCTTTTTTCCACTTATTTAAATTTTGATTATTTATTTTGCTTTAATGTATTCAAATAATTATATTAATATATATTAATTTTAATATATTTCCATGAAAATTATTTCAAGGCTTCCTTACTAAAGATGTTCAAATTTATATTTAGCATCTTTGATGACATTGTCAGATCTGATGATTATTCATCTGTTTGGGGAAGGTTACAGCTCTTCAAACTTTTAGGCCCAAATGTATCATAAAATCTTTAATGTATTTTGACAAAAATTCATTAATCTTATGTGATAATGCTGCCTTATCTTTTCATTCTGAATTTCATAGCTTTTCTTTTTTTATAAGAATACATCATGGGATTACTTAATGCTACATTTTATTGTTATTGCATTTATTTTTTTTTTAATGTAAAGACAATCTGCAATATCCTTTTATAACTGGCACTGAGCTGAAATTGTGTGAGTAGTCCCTTGGAGGGAGATTATTCCACTAATTGCTCAGGAAATGCTTTTATTTACCTGAACACCCTTCATTAATCCCCTTATTGAGTAATTGACACCTTCAGCCACCTGCCTTAGAATGTTTGTGAAGCATTTATGTGGAAATTAGAACAATGAAAAATTTGATTTGGTCTATAGAACTGCTTAAGTGGAGTGTGTGAGTAGTCCCTTTGAGGGAGCTTATTCCACTAATTGCTCAGGAAATGCCTTTATTTACCAGTACACCCTTCATTAATCCCATTATTGAATAATTGACACCTTCAGCCACCTGCCTTAGAATGTTTGTGAAGCATTCATGTGGAAATTAGAACAATGAAAAATTTGATTGGGTCTGTAGAACTGATGTTGCTTAAGTGGACCATATCATTTTCAAAGAAAAGTTTATGTAATCAGGTTGTAATAATCCTGACATTACTTCTTGAGATTGAAAAGCTCCAATTTGGACAATGTTTTTCATTGTTTCACTTTTGTTTTATTTTCTTTAATTTGTTAACAATTATTCAGTGTCAAGTGTATGTTTAATTTGAGACTTTAATAGCTTTCTCAGTGTCATTATTCTTATATATAGGTATCTCTCTGTAGCATTTTATTAGTGCTATTGCTGCATAGCAGTGTCTCTTATCAGGATTGAATAAGTGAATTTATTTGTACTGAACATTTTGATTCCATGTGAGGTAAAATTTATGCCAGTGTCAGAACTAGATAAAAACTAAGATTTAAAGACAAAGTTGATGCAAAGTCTGTACAAAGTTGCTGTGAAAAAGGACTGAAGGATGGATATTCCAAACTATTATAACAGTGGACAAAATGAATGTTCAAATAATGGTAACATGCCTTATAATGGTCCAGTGTACAGTCAAGTGCAGAGACAAGCCCCACCCAGTGCTAATAATAGGCAGTTATCATACTCATCTGCAGGTAACAGCTATCCCCCAAGTGGTGCTTCAGACAGACTTCAGAAAACCATGGATGCCTCAAGGATGACCTCTGGACCTAGTAACCCATATGGTAATCATAGGATGTTGACACCTGTACCACCCAGAGTCTCCCCTGCATACAACCAAGTACAAGGCCACCACTATGTTAATCCCTTTGTTGGACAGTTAGCAACCTCATCTGTAAGGAGGTCCAGTCAAGCTTCAGATCTTCAAAAAGGCACAGATTTCTCCATGATGACCTCACCACCTAGTAATCCACACAGTACCTATAGAATGTTTTCACCTGTAGTACCCAGTGTCTCCACCACATATAACTCAGGATATCTAAACAACCTTCAGAGGAACCCAATGTTTCAAGATCCGCAAATATTACTAAACCAAGAATGTAATGGGGTTCAAGTTCCAGCAAATTTGATCACAACAAGCTGGAATTTAATGCCTTTGCCATCGATGGATTCTTCTCCTGGTGCCATTCGTAGCTGTCAGAATGTTTATCTGAGACACATGCAGCTTCAGGATAAATTACTGAAGGTTCGGAATAACCCGTATGTCAGTGCTGATGGATTAAAAGTGGACAATGAATACAGCACAAATGTTGGACAGATAGAAATGGGAAGATACCATGCTCTTGCTTCAAATATGGGAAACACAGAGTTGAACGCAGCTGTTTATTCATATTATGATAAGGAAAGACTTATGCTTGTTCAGAAAGTGGAAGCTGAACTTGACAAACTTATTGACAAAGTGGAGAAAATTCAAAAGTCTGTTGCAAGAGCAAATTTATTTCAACAAAAGGAAAGTAGCCAAGGGAGGCCACTCATGAATGCAGTGAAAACTGATAGGGGAGTGCAGCAGCATACTTTTGAGGGTCTGGCCGATGTGGAAGCAATCTTAAATAATGATAAGGTGAATGACACAAACAAAAACTGTGCACAGGTCATTAGCGTATCTCCGTCATGTAGTATGAAAATTGACAACACTATATATAGGCCTAATTTAGATCAAGATGAACCAAGAGCTAATGTAATCCAAAAGGAAAGTAGCCAAGGGAGGCCACTTATAATGAATGCAGTGAAAACTGATAGTGGAGTGCAGCAGCTTAGCTTTGGGGGGTCTGGATGATGCTGGCCAGAAAGATTCATTTGACTATGGATTTACATCTGATTTAGAGGACTTAGGAGCCGATGTGGAAGCAATATTAAATAATGATAAGGTGAATGACACAAACAAAAACTGTGCACAGGTGATCAGCATGTCTCCATTAGGTGGTATTAAACAAAATAACACTGGAGAATCTTTTGATCATGATGAAAAATGTGCAGAGAAAACAAATTTCTTTCAGCCAGATAGCATGGTAAATTTGTCTGCAGTTGAACCAGTCACAGGTGAATCTTGTTTGATAAATAATGATACTCTGATGACGCCAGATCAGTGTGGTTCTTCACAGGCTGCATTTCTGGATTTGAATCTCTCATTCATCAGTACACCAGAAGTTAGAAATAACCCTTCAGTTGAATTATCTCCATTGAATGACCAGGATGATTTTCTTTTAAGAATTGCATGTGGAATTTCAGAAAATTCTAATGATGTCCAATCCAATTCACAGTCACAAGCTCGATCACCAATTGCAAGATTTGATCCCGAGTTGCAGGCATCATCCAGTTCACAGCAGAATTCTGATCTGGATAAACCAGTGGATTCTACGTTTGACATGAATCCTTCCATGGAAAATAAAAATCTTTCTTCTCATGTTCCTTCAGATTTTCCATGTTTAAGCAGTGATTCTACCAACATTTTGTCTATGTGTGAACTTCAACTGCAGTATCCCTATCCTGTCAAAGAAGAGGTAAAAGAATTAGTACAGATGACAGGAGTAACACATAGGCCCATGACAAAATGGATGGTGAACAAACATAGTCCTTTCAGCACTCTGTCCATCACTGAAGACAATCGTCCAATCGAATTTAAATGCAAGGGAAAAGGGAAAAAAAGAAAACATTCAGAGTTGGGGAAAGATAATTGATCCAAATTCCAGCAGTCTTACTGAGGAATCCCACGGAATTATGAGTACTGTAATAGTCATCTTGAAATCCCATGAACATTAGTAGAGGAGAAAAATGAACATGCTTTGCAATGCAGAATTACTCTGGCTCAAGTGAAATCATGGTTTGCAAACAAGAGAAGTCATAATGGCAATACTCAAAATCAAGTTCCAAACTATTTCATTAAGAAAAGTTTCCTCAGTGTGTCACAATGGTGCAGGTCATTGGAGAGCAGAGAGAACAGAAAAGCATAGCTAAAAAGTGTAGATTCAACAACTTTACTTACATGGTACCTTTGATGTAAAATTGAAATGATTCTGGTAGAGACACATGAAATGAGTTTAATTAAATTAAGGCTAAATTAAATATTGATGTCTTACATAGGAATTTGAAAATGGTAAGGTAAAACTTGCATACTTTTGACTTGTATATGAACTGTGAATATGATTAACACAAATATATATTTTCTTGCTTTTGTGATAAACATTCTAAAATAATGAATATTGATATAATGATTGCTGACAATAAAGAAAAGTGTGGTTTATTATAATTATTATTTATTTCATAATTAGGATTATTATAAATGATATAAGCCATTATTATAAATGATATTTAACATTTTAAATGATAAACTTCATTATTCCTTGCAGTCACAAACTTTGCACTCACTTTTAATATCATTGCAGGAAGTAGAAAGTGAAAAAATTTAAAATTGATTTGTTGTTTGTGCTAATAATTGAATCAATGTGAAGTTGGCATAATGTGAAGTTATCTAATTGTATGTTTATGACATTGATGTAGTTACTTTTAAAAAAATGTAAATGGAGTATGTTTAGGAGACAATAAATTTTATATGTGGGCTATGTTTATAAAATTGATGTAGTTACTATAATATATTTTGTAAATGGGCTAATATCTATGAAATTGATTTATGACATTGATGTAGTTACTATGAATATATTTTGTACATGTTTATCAGTATTGTAATTAAAAAATGATCATTTTAATAAATTTATTGAAACATTTGAAATTTTTGTTTTTATTTCAAAACTTATTCAATTTTTATCACTGAGGTTCCATTATTTTTATAGCAGTTTTCATTGGACAGTTATACATAATGCACTGCATTATATTTTATTGTTCCTCATCTAAATGGAAGGGGAGGCATGCTCTTATAGGAGCAAACCTTGTGACAACTCATTTTGTACTCCATCACCAGACATTTTTTTATTTCTAGCTGTCCTTTATTTATGCCCTAGAATATATTTGACTCCATTTCATGTACACTCTTGAAAATTGGTGTATGGTTTACATCTTATGGAGAGTAACTCAGCCGTGCAAAATGTAGGTCACTGTATCATAATTTTTGCACTTAAATAATTCTGGTATATTCCTCCAGACAAGTACAGTAGAACTTCTATTATCTGAGACCCTGATAGATATGAGAATAGACAGATAATAGAATATGTACATAACAGTATGGTCATCAAAAATTCATAATATCTACATAAGTAATTGTACCTGTTTTAATATTTTGACATACAATGCCCTGAGGATTAACAGAAAGTAACAGTTAATTGGGTGCTGGAGAATTGAAGTTTTACCATAAGTATATTTTCAGATACTACAAATGTACCCCAGTAATAACAAATCAATACAGTATTAGTAATACTGATAAAATAAAGAATCAACAGTATGTTTCTTATTGTCCAAAATTAAAAATGCACACTAAGAGTCCCATTGGTGCAGACAATATAGCTTTCTGCTCTTTCTGATGGAGGGGTCCTAGCTATTATTGTTATTCTGCATCCCTAGGCATACTGGCACATACAGTGCTTATAAATTGGGGTCAATGACCAACCCTATTCTGCATCCCTAAGTATACTGGCACATAAAGTGCTGACAGATTGGGGTCAATGATCAACCCTATTCTGCATCCCTAAGCATACTGGCACATAAAAGTGTTGACAGATTGAGGTCAATAATCAACCCAGTTCTGCATCCCTAAGTATACTGGCACATAAAGTGCTGACAGATTGGGGTCAATGATCAACCCTATTCTGCATCCCTAGGCATACTGGCACATGAAGTGCTGACAGATTGGGGTCAATGATCAACCCTATTCTGCATCCCTAGGCATATTGGCACATAAAGTGCTGACAGATTGGGGTCAATGATCAACCCTTTTCTCCATCCCTAGGCATATTGGCACATGAAGTGCTTATAGATTGGGGTCAATGATCAACCCTATTCTGCATCCCTAGGCATACTGGCACATGAAGTGCTGACAGATTGGGGTCAATGATCAACCCTATTCTGCATCCCTAGGCATACTGGCACATGAAGTGCTGACAGATTGGGGTCAATGATCAACCTTATTCTGCATCCCTAGGCATACTGTCTCCTACAGTGCTTACAGATTCGGGTCAGTGATCAACCCCATTCTGCATCCCTAGGCATACTGGTACATGAATTGCTGACAGATTGGGGTCAATGATCAACCCTATTCTGCATCCCTAGGCATATTGGCACATAAAGTGCTGACAGATTGGGGTCAATGATCAACCCTATTCTGCATCCCTAGGCATACTGGCACATGAAGTGCTGACAGATTGGGGTCAATGATCAACCCTATTCTGCATCCCTAGGCATACTGGCACATGAAGTGCTGACAGATTAGGGTCAATGATCAACCTTATTCTGCATCCCTAGGCATACTGGCTCCTACAGTGCTTACAGATTGGGGTCAATGACCAACCCTATTCTGCATCCCTAGGCATATTGACACATAAAGTGCTCACAGATTGGGGTCAGTAATCAACCCTATTCTGCATCCCTAGGGATACTGGCACATAAAGTGCTCACAGATTGGGGTCAGTAATCAACCCTATTCTGCATCCCTAGGGATACTGGCACATAAAGTGCTTACAGATTGGGATCAATGATCAGCCCTATTCTGCATCCATAAACATACTGGCACATAAGAGTGCTGACAGATTGGGGTCAATGATCAACCCAGGTCTGCATCCGTAATAATAATGGCACATAAAGTGGTGACAGATTGGGGTCAATGATCAACCCTATTCTGCATCCCTAGGCATATTGGCACATAAAAGTGCTGACAGATTGGGGTCAATGAACAACCCAGGTCTGCATCCCTAAGCATACTTTCACATGAAGTGCTGACAGACAGGGGTTGATGATCAGGCTTATGATGTGTTCCTGAACCAACTAGCACATAAAACATAAGTTTATCAGAGTTGATTCAGTTTGCAATTATACATATTTTGAAATATGTCTGTTCAATAATTTTAATGGATGTTTCAATTGGAAAGGTGACAAAGTACGTCATGTTGTGAAAAAATTTGTTCCATTTTGATTATTACTTTTAGAAATAAATTGCTGAAATTTGTAATTCTTTATGATTCAAAGTTTGGATTAGGATCTATTCATATGAAGATGAAGGCCTGATTTCAGCATAAATAAGTGCCTACCATTGGACTGTATCTTCATTTATAATTGCATACCATTGGACTATATCTTAATTCATAATTGCATACCATTGGACTGTATCTTAGTTCATAATTGCATACCATTTGACTATCTCAATTCATAATTTTGTACCATTGTACTCTATCTAAATTTATGATTGCATACCATTAGACTACTGTATGTTAATTTATAACTGCATATCATTGGACTGTATCTTCATTCATAATCTCATACCATTGGAAAGTATCTTAATTCATAATCTCATACCATTGGAAAGTATCTTAATTCATAAATGCATACCATTGGACTATCTTAATTCATAAATGCATACCATTGGACTGTATCTTAATTCATCATTGCATACCATTTGACTGTGTCTTAATTTGTAATTGCATACCATTGGACTATCTTCATTCATAATTTCATACCATTGGACAGTATCTTCATAATTATATACCATTGGACTGTATATTCATTCATAATTTCATACCATTGGACTGTATAACTGCATACCATTGGACAAAAATTTTCATTCATAATTTCTTACCACTGGACTGTATCTTAATTGATAATTGTGTACCATCAGACTCTATCTTAATTTATGATTGCATACCATTGGACTGTATCTTAATTTATAATTGCATATCATTGGACAATATCTTCATTAATAGCTTCATACCACTGTACTGTATCTTAATTCACAATTCCATACCATTGGACTGTACCTCAATTCATAATTTCATACCAATGTACAGTATCTTAGTTCATAATTACATTCCATTGAACCTTATCTTCATAATTTCATACCATTGGACCTTATCTTCATAATTTCATACCATTGGAAAGTATCTTTATAATTGCATACCATTGGACTATCTTAATATATAATTGCATTCCATTGAACTGTATCTTCATTAATAATTGCATACCATTGGATTGTATTTTAATTTAAAATTGCATACCATTGGATTGTATCTATTTCATAATTGCATACCATTTTATTCTGGAGGATAACACATTGCTTTGGACTGTTCAGTGGAAATAGAAAGAGTTTATTATTTGGATTATCTTATTATTCTGGAACTGTTATAAATTATTCTAAGGAATTTTGGACAATGCCATCCTGACAACATTATGGTTCTCCAAGAACGAGTACATTTTCAGTTTTTAAATTTATAAGGAACTTTTCATTCATTTAGGACTTTCATAGACCTATATAAGGATTTATTTGGATTTACTCTACAATACACTAAATTCCTCTCACATTTTCATTTTTAACTTTGATAGTTAAATTATTTGTTAAGTTTAACAAAACATGTTGGTTTTGCTTTTTTCTCCTATTTTTTGACCACAGAATTGTAACAATGTCAAATAATATTTGCATCATAATACATGTAACAGTGATATAATGTGTTAAAGATCCCATTTTAGTCTGGTTCCTTCATACTCAATATTAGCTGGATTTCAGTGCATAAACAATGAATAAAGTAGAAATCAGTCAAGGGTCTTGTTTACTAATCTACCAAGCTGATTAACTAAGTAAGACTATGATGATTTTGGGATCAAAATTTTGAGACTGTTAGCAATGAGAAATATGAGACTTTGTATGATTCAGTGACATTGCTGTGTTGGTTATTGGGTTATGTATGATTCAGTGACATTGCTGTGTTGGTTATGGAGCTATGTATGATTCAGTGACAGTGTTGTGTTGCTGAGGACCTAGTGTGGCAGCTACTTGTATCATTTTTATAAGTCTTTGGTATGACTTGGCTGGGGGTTTGAATCTGCTACCCCCAGCATCCTTAGGCCACTGAAACAGTTTTAAATGTATGAATAAGGCAACACATGGATGATTCTTTGAACCAACCTTGTTAGAAAATATAATGCAAAATAATATAAATGGTTAAATGCAACTAATTAAGTAAATAAATCATTAAATAAGTAAATAAAAATATAATCAATAAAAATTGAAATACAGTATTTAAATATATTTGTATATTTAACATGCAGATATTGACAGAAAGATACTATAAAGTAGCAAAATGAAGTTAATGTATAATAAAAATATTTGAAAACAAATATGAAATGCAAAACTGTTATAACATGATTTGTTATAAGGCAATTCTGCTAAAACGCAATGGCAGTATTTCTCCCATTTTTTAATTTAAGGTGACATTTCTTTTAAACAGAATAAATACATGCTCTTGGAAAAGCTTAGTATTAATATCCCTAGCAGACTATATGCTCAAGAGGTTAGTAAATATTGATGATATTAAAATTTCAATACACATTTTCTATGGGTAAGTCTTTCCAAAAATTTGTTAACATGATCACACTTATATCATGTTAATATCTGAACCCCAAGCATCACATTATAACAGATTTTAACTGTAATTTGCTTAGACAAGCACTAAGTCTTAAAACTGGATGACTGATTCGGATTTGATCTTTCATGTCACTACATAATAGGTCAAACCATTTTTAAAAGCATCACTGCATTTAGATGGTTGCTAAAATGAATTTATTATTTATAGCTTCTTCATCCTTATACTTATTGTGAACTTGGAGCACATGCCGGTGAAAATCACTAACGATGCCTTTTGTTAAATTTTGTTTTTAGAATGCACAATAATTTGGAATTCCAAGTTTTTGGGTGCATTTTCTTAATTATTATTCCAAGTTGTATCCCAACAGATAAGACCCAGAACACAATTAATTTTACTATATATTCTCAACATTTGCTTCTCAGCACTCTACTTTCCACAGTGTGACAATATCATTCAATACCTTCAAAGATTACTTCATTGTGAAGTTTTGTCACTGGCATTTCTTTCTGAGGCTGGACTGTAAACACATCAATGTGCAGTGGAACACAAATTTCACTTCTGGATCATCACCAATGCTTTATTACTCATTGTACATTGTCAATGAAACACACCCAGACAATCACACCAAAAGCTCTAAATCTAAAGAATAAACAATTACCTTTACATCCATACCAAGAATGCCTAAATCTATCTCTTGTATCACCATCAAAAGAAGGCAGGGAAAAATGCTCTAAAGATAGACTGGGACTACATTCATGAGTACTGAACCAGAATTAATAATTGTGATCTGATTTTGACAGTTCCAGAATGACGTCACCAGCTGCCATATTTGTGTTCATTTACTTACCATTGACTTTATATGGTATTTGGAAGTTACAATAATTTCACTGAATCTCAAGATACTTTTAGAAAAATTGCATAATCCACAGAATGTAAATCATGCTTTTTGTTATTATATATGTGATTTATAAATTGTTAAAAATTGTAAATTTTGGTGCTCGCATATGGAGAAACTGCTAGGTTGCCCATAGTCAAGTTAAGATGGGCTGGTGACCTTATTGGGAAGCATCTGTACATGAAGGACTCACAGTATTAATTGAATTCCCATAGTAAACCTATGCAAATACCATGATATTAAAAATTCAATTTCTAAGTATTCATGATCAAACCTATATTAATCAGTATATATGCATCTTGGATAAAAGCTTCTGTGTAGAGAAACGGATATTAGCGATTGAATTTTCTGGACCTACACAATTTTTTAAATGTAACGGTACCAGTTCGGCAAGTCTGGGTGGGTGGAGCTTAAGGTGTAGGGAACATTGTATTCAGAAATATACAACAAAACTAGCTGTGATTGGTGCATTATGTAAGAGTTGTACTTTCAGTTAGGCTTAAAAAAGTTGAACCTCTTGGCAACATGTGAGATTTTGTTAATTCATATCTAGATCACAATTTGTAATTTTTAAGATTTTTTTAAAATGTGGTACACATGACTGAAAATGTGTATGGTGCAACTAGATAACTCTTACCCTTATTTAGTTCCAGCAGAGTTAATTCTCTTAAATGCAATGGAGTACCTGATTCTGTTGTTGTTGTTGTTGTTGTGGAGCTTAATGCCATTTTTCAGCACATGATAGGCAGCCAGTATCTGTCCTTGTCAAATTGACAATCGAACATTGTTTTCTTTGACAGTGGTTGACATGCATGCTGAGGTAGGATATAAAGTATATTTATTTCACAAAACATTAGTATTGTGGTCTATGGTATAACGGTACTGATTGCACAAGTCCAGGTGGGTGGAGCTTAAGGTGAAAGGGAACATTGCATTCTGACCTAAACAAATCTAGCTGTGATTGGTGCATTATGTAAGAGTTGCATATTCTATTAGGCTTAAAAAAATGGATGAGCCTCTTTCTTGACAACATGTGAGATTATGTTATTTCCTATCTAGATCATAGCTTGTATTTTTTTATGATTTTTTGAAAATATAGAACAAAATTGAAAAATGTGTCTGTTGTTACTAGATAACTCATACCCCTGTCTAGTTTCAACTGAGTTTTCTCTCTTAAATGCAATGAAGTACATGGTTCGGTCATTGTCAAATTGACAGTCTAACACTGTTTTCTTGAAAAGTGTGTGCTATGCATGCACAATTACGACAGAAAATATATTTATTTCTACAAACATCAACATTAAGGTCTATGGAAAAACAATTGGTACCATGATACCTTTAAACATGTGCTTTCAATTCCGCACCAAAGAGTCAGGTGCCCATTTCAATTATTAGTGTTCCAAATTCAAGACTATTAAAAAGCTTAAATTCCATAAATAAAACAATGTCTCTTTATATTCAGTTACAACTAGGATAAACTCTCAAAATGTTCTTTTTACTGAAATCTAACTTGCATTATCATCCAATCCTGGCTAGTCAAATCCGTTTGATTATCATCCGTTTCCAGACCGGCTCCCATTTTTCGATACAGTTTGAATCGTGTGTCTTGAAGTAAGGAATGGCATCGAACGTTGTGGCATGCGGTTATTTTTCAAGAAAATTAGTTTCCCTGTGTGGTATGTGCATCATAATAAGCGATATAATGGAATCGTGCTCCGCAGTAATTTTAAAACCATTATCAGGTCATATGAAAGGTCAAAAAGACCCGTTTGCAGAATTTTAACGGCGATGGTTTTGTATTGTAGCCTGTATTATTCGCGGTATTTAATGTTGTCGATACCACAGGGGCTTGTATCGTTGCTGACAATTTACCGGCCATACATGTACTATGCAGTATAATCTATATTGTATAATACATGTATGACCGGTAAATTGTCAGCAACAATACAAGCCCCTGTGGTCGATACATATTTAAACTGTTCTGTTAAAAACTTTGGAGAATTAATATTTACAGAAGTACATTTGGTGAAACGATACTGTAGAGTAAAAGAGGTAAAATATAGACAGGCAAATAAGTTGGGTTTTTTTTTTGTAAAATGATTTTTCAGTCTTCATTTGTAACCCTATTTTGTTCAAGGTTAATTTCTCTTTGTCATGTATCCACCAAAGCTGTACTTGGCCTATAACCTTGACAATATGAAATCATCAAAGAGAAGAAATCAACAGCTATACGAAGCCCAAAACTCTTATCACAACATTGATGAGCCTGTATAAAAGGGGACCATCATACTTACAACAACTATAATTTCAATATGGAATAATCGATGGCCATCAGGTTACAGGCATGCATGTAATATGACTGACAGTAATCAGAAAAGGTTGACTGGAAGAAGAGTGATGTTTGCCACATGCATTGTATGCAAGGTCTAATGTGTATGAAAATTGTAACATTCATTGTGTCTTGCTTAGTCCTCATCCAACAAGATAATTTTGGTACAATAGTTCAATAATTTCTCAATGCCATGATCTATCTCATAAAATGCAGTATGAAATGGGCTTTTTTAGCTCATAGAAATACATTTACCATGAATTAGATTGGCTGTAAATATTAAAATGGCATATTGTTAAGTTGATAATATAAAAATTTTCACATATTATATATAGTATTTGATGTTTGGCTGAGATATATATATATATATATATATATATATATATATATATATATATATATATATATATATATATATATATATATATAGATGCAATAAACTGACGAGGAACAGTACGAAACTAGTAACTAACTAGCCTAAGCGCTTTCGACTCTTAATGAGTCTTTTTCAAAGGCAAATACAAAACATAGTTACGACAAACAAATAAACACAAAAACGTTGTGTTTGTAAACCTCT
Organism: Potamilus streckersoni; assembly: GCA_016746295.1. Classification (NCBI taxonomy): domain Eukaryota; kingdom Metazoa; phylum Mollusca; class Bivalvia; order Unionida; family Unionidae; genus Potamilus; species Potamilus streckersoni. The sequence goes on along the minus strand of JAEAOA010001913.1, from coordinate 971,544 downwards.
ACATTTCTGTCTTCACATGTGCTAACACTATAAATACAACCAGCTTGAATAGACTAGTTGCGGAAACTAGTTTCCGCAACTAGTCTATTCAAGCTGGTTGTATTTATGGTGTTAGCACATGTGAAGACAGAAATGTAGAGGTTTACAAACACAACGTTTTTGTGTTTATTTGTTTGTCGTAACTATGTTTTGTATTTGCCTTTGAAAAAGACTCATTAAGAGTCGAAAGCGCTTAGGCTAGTTAGTTACTAGTTTCGTATACTGTTCGTTGTCAGTTTATTGCATCTATTTTAATTAATCCCTGACAAACGTGATCCCTTGGTGGATCCAGTACGCTTGAGAGGGTTGTTATTCGCCATATGATTTGTATTCTTTATATATATATATATATATATATATATATATATATATATATATATATATATATATATATACACATACACACACACACACAGATTAAAGTTCAAATCGGGGTAGAGTCATACCAAAGACTTATAAATATGGTTGTAACAGCTGCATCACTTGGCCTCTGCATTTAGAGGTTATTGTTAGGACTGGTCAGTTTTGTGTCAGGATAATGTGACTGAGTGGGACATCATTTTACATGTATGCAGCATGATGCCTCAGTGCTAGACATCATGATAAACTGCCACACTGCAGACATAGTAACCAAATGACTGAAAAATTGTTAGAGCTTTATTACAAATTAAAATGACACACACATACACACAGGTCAGAATGGCAGCATTCAATAGCCGTGTTTTTCAATTGTAGTTATAGATAAGAAGACAAATAAATGTCTTGCATAAGAATCCTAGTTCATACTGTCTCGTGTAATGATGTAATGATTTAATATATATATATATATATATATATATATATATATACACACACACACACACACACACACACACACACACACACACACACACACACACACACACACACACACCGGTACATGTAACAGAATCTCGGGCATGTCTTGCAAACATGCCAGTATAAATGACTCTCAGGTATGTCTAGTAAACATACCGGTGTAACTGAATCTCAATATGTTTTGTTAACATGAGGGTATAAATAAATCTTGGGCATATCTTGTAAACTTACATAATGAATGTGAGGCATGTCTTATAAATAAACATACATGTATAACTGAATCACAAATGTCTGCTATATAATAAAGTTGTAAATATAGTTATATTCAGATTGTTTCCATATTTGAAAAGTCAAAGAATTGATGCAGTATTTTTCAAATGCAAAATATATCCATTGAATGGTGAATGTGATGTCTTGGCTTGAACATATGAAAAAGTATGAACACTGGATAGTGTCCTTTTCTTGCAATTTCTTCCCAAAATCATAAGCCTATGACACAAAATTTAACAATACATGACCACAGTGACATGGAAAAACCTTCAAAAGGTATGGTAGATGTTTTATTTATCAAACCAGTTCTGTTTCCCTGTAAAAGATGTTAATTTATTCTGAGTCATTCTTTGTATACACCCTGTGTCATTTTACTAAGTGATTTCATGTATGTAAATACAGACATTGTACTATCGCATTCATAGTTTATTATTGTCAATAGAATATTGGCATACTCGGTGCCATTCTTTTCAACAGTTTTGTTATTTGTCATGGTTCATAGAATCCAAATAATCTGTTATGCAAACCAAGTAAACATTTTAAATTACAGTAATCCACATATCTATTTTGATATTGATAATATTTTTTAAAATTGTATTTACTAATTTTCAGTAGAATATCTGATTTGCTTGTATATGATGCTAATTTTTTTACAATCATTGCTTCTTGACTTGTTTGTAGCCCATACCTTGAGCGAACATGGTTAAAAATGGATGATTTGATATATAGTTAAAAAGCCATTTAGAAGATTCTTGCTTATTGCATTATGTGAGGGAAGATGGAATCGATCCTTCCACATATACTTGATGTAGAAACAAGTAGATACATTTCCATTAACTCCACAGTGAATGATAGGTGACTATTAGTTTGGTAAAACAAAATTCCTATTATGTTGAACCAGCTGTGGAGGGGGATAGATGATGAAGTACATTTATTTCGTATAAGCACTTGAATAACATGATCACATCTTACTTCAGGAAATAAATGTTCAATTAAGAATTACATTAAAGGAATACTTAATTATTACTTGAACAAACTCAAATCGATAATACTTGGTTTTTATTCAAAATGGTAATTTTTGGGTGTAATTTGTATGAAGCAAGAACTGATCTCCATGCAGCCTGTCAATGTACACATCTTATTAAACCATTTCTAAGTTACTGCACTGTAATGGAAATTGAATTTTGATGATGAGGGCTTGTGGTATAGGCTTGGCAAAGATCATGTCACACTTTGTGTGTAAGAGAAGCAGTTTGCTGGCAACAAAATAAACATTTTAAAAAATGATCAAATAATTCAGTTTTCAGTTTTGAATATAAAATCACATGTATATGTTTATAGACATCTATTTTTATATAAAGATTTTTTAAAATACATATTCCTTTACATCCTTCAAATTATTTTTAGTGATAATATGTAAATCTGGAATTGTAATAACACTTGAAAATGCAAAGTTTTCTAATGGATTTTTAGTATCAATACACCTTAATGTTAAAGCAAAAAGACAGGGAAGTAATCAGGGAAGTCTTAGTTTACATTAACGTTTTATGAAATGTTTTACATCAAATATTGTTTCTATGTATAGATCGTGTGTTGCTTTCAATAGGTCATCTGATCAGAGTCATTGCTATTTATTTACCATCAATTTAAATTAAACAGAAGCCATCTTAATTATCAAATCCTTCACACAAACTTGGATTAGGATAATAGTAAAGTTTAGACTCAACTCATGAGATAAGAAATGAATAATTTAATATTCTGTACAGGTATCTGCTGATGTGTGTGAATTTGGAATGCGCACATTTCACATTAACACAATTTCATATGAATTTAAATTACTTTACTGAAGAATAAAAAAATAATGAAATTATTTGCCTGAAACAAAATAATTAAGATTCATAAATGGCTAAAATGAAAGGTTTTCAAAGTTAATTGAATTACATATTTTTCAATGAAAATTTGAAGACAATGAAAACCAGAATTTGAGTTACATGACCTCTAATGGGAATGCAACTATTAACAATAGTCATGGGTTGGCTGTACCTTCTTAATGCAATATGATAGACTCCCACTCTAACTTATAATTTGTTCTAACTATATGAGTATGCTTTCATATGACTTAAGACAAAATAAAAAATATGAAATCAAACAGACACATATTCACATTTACAATCATTTTCGATTAAAAAGTTTGATTTGTTGCCAGTAAGCTGTTTTCTCTTTTGCAGATTAGGCCTTAGATGACTGCTTCTGAGTCAGCAAAGAATGGTCAGATCGATTGGCATTTTCCAGAAAAACTTGATATCCTGTTTTTTTTAAAAAACGTGTCAACAAATTCAGAATGCATATTTATGGAAATAATCAGTTATCAGTTTTAAATATAGTTTGACAGCAGTATGGAGGATTCAACTGTCATTCTGGCACAGATTCGAGCAGCCATTGATTGCAAAGACTCAAAAGGCTTATACAACTCAATCATTGTGGAAAGATTTGCAGATATTGACTCGTATTGGGAACTTGTGTCCATGCTTGGAAGATGTATAACTTTGGAGAATTCAAAAACCAACACTGAATTCCTTGCCACATGTAGTGACTGTTTGAAGTACCTCATATCTCATGGAAATGCCAAAGAACTTTTGTTGGCTTTGTTGGAACAAATTGATGAGTCTACTGAAGATGTGAAATTTAAAGTTTACTTGCAGCTTCTTCAGACTACTTTGCAGAAATTGTCTGTTAAACGATTGTATTCACTTGAGCTGGTTCTATTGAGCCTGACAGATCATATTCTCCACCTCCCACATGTTGATGACAGTTCAAAAGCAGATGAAGAAAAAGTGGAAGTGGATGAGGAAGAAAAAAAGCATATAAAGACTATCTCTCTACAAGAAATTAGAATTTCGGACTTTATAAAGGCATATCTTGAGTTTCTTCATCCATTTGTATATGAAGTTTCTACTGCACACAGACATGCGTACAAGGGAGATAATCTTCAGGGACAGATAACTCTGTTAGTTAAGCATTTAGTCTGTATTATAGGTAGCCCTTTAATAAATTTTGATCTGTCTAACTGTCAGAGTGAAAAATATTGTACGTTTACAAGTAGATCATGTGCTCAAGCCATTGTAAAAGATATTACAGCACTGAGACCCAATATTCAGTCACTCTTAGAGGATTTAATTCATTTTAACACTTCCTTGGAAAGAAAGAAAAAAATCAGACAAGCTTCAAGACAAGTAAATCCCATTAAAAGTTATGATAGTGATGATAATGGTGATATTGAAAATGAAGAGGAGATAATTCCTGTACTGGCTTTGTCCAATCTTTCATACCTACTCCATGTAGAAAAGTTTGGAATGGCATTATTTCCATGTATTTACACTGATACATATATGCTGCAATTTAATTTGTCATTTGTGTCTCACCTACTGTTAAACAAAAATCTGTATGCAATTCGAAAAGGAGTTAACCTATTGCAAGTCACAATTATCAAAGTTTTACCAGGGACACTGGACCATTTTGAGCTTGAATATCCTGACTGGTTTTATGTTCTAGATGCTTTAACTCAAGTGATGACTGGTTGTGCATCTAAAACAGTTAGACAAGCTTGTGTCAGGCTTTTACAAGTATTTATTAACGTCTTCACCTCAAAGGGAAGATACAAGATATTTGAAAAAATATTCAAGACTTATTATCATTCTGGTGTGATTGGTTATGTGGTACAGTTATTCAAAAATCAAATCGAAAAAGAGTTGAGAAGTTCCAATCCCAATGATCAGTTTCTAGGTGCATCAATGTACAAACTTTTGAGTGAGGTTGCCAGCCTGCCAGATGGAGCAAAAACACGGCTGTTGGATCATTCTGACCAGCTGATTTCTGTCCTTAACCTTGTTCGTTATTTACTTCTGTGCGATTCTCCATCCCAGAACATTACAGGTATTTGGAGTAGGTATGGAGAACTTGAACAAGCCTTTCTAAACCCTCTAAGGCAGTGTTTGGATGTAACAAAGGGAACTTTCCATATGGAGCTTAAAGATGTCCAAAATGGTCAAAACCTGAAAATATCTGATGTTGAATTTGGCATCAGTGTTGAGGGTCAGCTGTTGCCTGAGATGACAAAGGAGGAAAAGATGAATATGTTGAATTTGGCTTTGAGAACATTTGATATAATGGAATCAGTTCTTTGCAGGGTTTTTGAAATTGCTGATCAGCAGAGAAAGGCAATAAAAGATGTCATTAACACATAGCATGTTTAATCCTTGAACTACATGAATTCTCAATGACTGGTTTAATTAGATGTTTGCAATTATTATCATTCTGTCCATGTTTGACTGCAAGAACTTTTGTAAATTACTGTATTTTATCAGTTTAAAATACATTTTCAAATGCAAAGTCTTGTCCCAGACCTGATCCAACTGCAAACAATATAGACCTAAACCTACCATTACCTAATGTGCTTACAGATCTGGATCTGTATTGATAGGACAAAACAGTAGAACAAACAATGTTATGTTCTGGCAGATATAAGTTACATTGTATGCAATCATTTTGGCCAACTAGAATAAAAAGGACTTGACAACACTCACTCACCATCTACAAATTAATACCAAGTGACATGGTTTATAATATTATTCCCCACCTTGCCTATTCCATGAGACTTAATTTATTGCAACAACTTGGTTGACATAAATTAGTTGGTTTCCTCTGACTCTTGCAACCTAATATTTTGAAGTTAATGTTGGTGTGTGGGGTCTAAGCAAATTGTGTATTAAAAAGTTGGAATTCACCAACAATGTCAGCATAGGATAGCCACTTCTTGGCTGGCTGAACAAACTTGAATGCCCTTACATCGGGATTCACCTCCATGAAGTTGATAGGAATATGATTTATTTTCTCAGAAATTACAAGTATAACAAGTTTGTATTCAGTCAGCTAACAGGCAAGAGAAAACCATTGAAGATGAAATTTGAACTGGAACTCGCCATTTGCATTGCTAGCTACTTCACATGAATGGTTGTTGAAAGTTGACTGGCACATTGTACTGTGGTACAGCATTATGTTGTGCTTTAAACCTTGCATCAAGGAAGTTTTACAAATATATTTAAAATACTTGCTTCAATAAAAATCTCAAAAAGAGATTTTGAGCTCAAAAACTGGTATTTAGTATGAATCCATTGTACATGCTACATTTACAGAAATAGAGGCATGCATTTCAATCACCCTTCCAGCAAATGTAGAAAAGGCAGAATAACAAGGCAAATTAAACAATAGGCAATATATAAGTAGAATGCATTTTTCATCTCTTTCCTCAAACAGTTTAGCCTTGCAGGATTTGGTGCTACAAAACTACATTTCCCCATTAAGGTTAAGATAAACTAAATAAAAAAGAATGACTTCCCCTCAAGGTGATAATATAATACTTTTGCAAATTGCTTTAGGACCTCCCATTTAATCTTTTCCTTTTGCAAGGGCTGTCATATATCAGCCAAGTTCACAGAACTAATAAGAAATGAGAACAAGTTAGAATGGAACAAAGTATTGCATGGTACCAGTCATTTAGCAAATATTTTGTGTTCCTGATAGAAGTATGACTACATGATAATTACTTGTCAATTATTAGAAAATTGGATATGAACAGATGCTAGTGTTTTAGTGTTATTCATGTTAGCAATGGTTATATAGAATGATTTGTATGTACACATGCCAATTAAATAATTATTTTATCTATCTGTTCTTCTCAAGTTTACTTAGCATGAAAACTTTTTGTTTGTTCATTCTAAACAAAGCAATATACTGTACTTCACATTGTTCTTTTTATAGTTCACTGAGTCTGATACTCTGCCTCCACGACTTGCTCATGATCATTCCAAGGCTTAATTTCTGGACATACCTTTATCTTGCTTTTCTACCTTCATTACACAAAAAAGAAAATGAATTTTATTATAATCTGTAAATTCTATACCTCTATATGTCACCCTCAGGCTATCAAAAATACAGCAGGTAGTGCACTAATATATTCACACTTAAAAGAAGATAAAAAGTGATACCACTGTACACAATGACTGTAAATAATGCCTAAGATCTCATGGAATTACTGATTTAGGAAAATAATGGAATATCAGTATGTGTGTATGTCTCCCCTATGCTAATATCTACTTTATTTTTAAAAACTGATATAACTAATATCAATCAAATTTCTAAATACATCCATGCATACAATAGACTGACAAGTTTGTACTTTTGCATCAAAAATGTCATCTGCAGTAGCTAACATTCCTAAAGTTATGCATAAAGCTGAATTGTTTGTCAGAAAAAGCTTGGCAAATGAAAATTTACAGAATGCACTGTCATGTTAATGACTAAATATATATATATATATATATATATATATATATATATATATATATATATATATATATATATATATATATATAGATAGATAGATAGATAGATAGATAGATAGATAGATAGATAGATAGATAGATAATGCCGATTAGCCATTGAGAAAATGCATCCATTAAAACTTAAGAAAACTTCAAACCACATTTTTGATAACATGACCTACCATTATTTGCTGAAGAAAGTTTACAAATGATTTTGATTGTCTATTTGATAATGTTCCTGCCACATAAGGAAAAAAGAAAATAATGGAGTCCTTGCAAAATGAGAGACCCTGATGATTGCTAGTGGTCAATGGCCCATAATATTTTACAACTTTGCATATATTTAGAAAGAATTGTCAAAAATAGATGATGAATCTCAAGTGTTAATGTAAGTTCATAACTACAAAATGTTTTGTAGAAAGCGTGTTCATTATTAAAAAGTGAACAAATTTTTGGTTGTTAACTCCTAGCATTTTTGCAAGACAGAATTTTTATTTTGTTAAGAAAGCCAAAGTAAGAATGATATACACTGTCAGTGTGATGCGGTTCAAAAACAGCATATAGACTACCTTGTGGCATCGATTCATTTGTACATTGTTCTTGCAGTATCATCCATTTTAAGTGTAAGCATAATTGATTACCAGTAAGTAGTAAGACATAATTTATGTTTTTGATCTTGTATGACCAGATGTGTCACAGAATAAGGCTAAAAATAACTTGGTTTTGCCTTTAATCTATTTTATACTTTATTTGTTGTACAGGTGTACAATGTTACATGGGGTGAATCACTGACTACCTGGTAGAGTGATTCAAAATTACATGCAGGCGGAGAGCCATTGAAATGCATGGATTACATAGATATTTGACTATGACTATTAATCACTCCTATGGTCTTAAGCTTGATACACTGTAAACTAGGACACAAGTCATTTGGATTTCGTCAGTAGTAGGCAAACTTTCTACCATAGTCTCAGGCCATAGGGGTAAGTGTCGAAATTTCGTCTTATTTGATTTGTGAAACTTATTTCTTGGTTTTGTGTCCTGTCGGGTGACATTTAGTTTTTAGCGTTTGTTCTTATTGCCATTTTATTAACAAATAGTTTTGTTTTATTGTAGCTTTTTATTTTCTTTTTGGATACAAGTGATCCTGTCAGATGTTATAGTAACCTATTCGATAAACTATTGAAGATGGTTGGATACCATTATAGACAGTTCAATATTAATATAAACCCCAGGAGTCTGTTGTGATTGCAGGAGTCTGTCGTGAATTATGGGAGCCATTGGAGTCTGTTGGATCCAATTGTTGTAGCTCATAGGATAGCGGACATTAAGAAAGCTTAATGAACATTATCAGATATCATGGTACATTAGTGGACTAACGAAGTATAAGTGGAACTGTCGAAGCAGGAGATTGAATGAGAGTCGACCACAGATTTGGGTTCATATGTCGTATAAACTGTTGTCAGTTTAGAAAGTGGATTCCAGTTGAGGAGCGTATGTTTGTGTTCATTTGCATTGAATGCAGGAAGTGGATCTCATATTTCATTTTTCTTTTCATTTTCTTTTCATAGCATGTTATAACATTTGTTAGGTTAAATCATATTTTCGTTTTCATGAGTGTACGTAGCTTATTGTATTAGTCATATGATAATAGTACATGTAAGAGTTTTTAAATTTGTTTTATATCCATATCTATACACATATATATCTAGTAACAAATTTTATAAATTCAATCATTCATCACTTTGTGTTGCTGTTATTCATTTAGTCCAAACAGAGAAATCCCACTGGGTTTCAATTCTGTTACAAGATGGATAAAAAGGTGTTCCAGTATTTCTTATCATTATGATTACTATATATATACACACTTATTACATATTTGATACACTTTACATACAATGCATGAAGTTTCATTATCCATCCTTTTGGAATTTTTTCTACTATTTTTTTTTAATATTTTGATGGAATTTTTCAAATTGATTGCCCAAAAGACATTGGGAAGAAAATATTTTGTCTGTTGAAAATAGCCAATTTAGTTGACAGGGGCACATTGCAAATAAAACGGTATTTGGTCAGTGTATAGTGTGTGGGGTATGGGGCAAAACCTGCTGCATGCTACTTCTGTGACAAGTATTTAAATGTTAACCCAAGAGAATAAATAACCTCACCTGTTTCAAAAATTTCTCCACTAAGTAATCAAACCCTCACTTGATTATCCAACAACTGGAATGCTACTGCTGTATATAATGATGCATTAATAGTGGTGAAATTGACACACTTAAAGTGGAAACATTGTAGACATTTGCATCAAATTTGAGGTATGTGGTGTCTACCTGAGTGAACTGTGACATCACACAGGAATTTCCAGTAGTGAAAATGATGTTTGTGACAAATTTGAAAGGACAGTCACTCTTTGAATTATAATTTCTAATCTACTTTTAAATATTACTGGTTATGGAGCTGAACATTATAATTCAACTAGTTTTTACAAGCAACAATGGAGAGGTGCATGCTTCTGTGGCAGAATTAAAAAAAATGTGTTTTCTCTTTCCATTAATTAAAATATCTAACAGCAGAATCTTGCCAAGGGCTCACAAAAACTTAAAATTGCATTATATGATGTCTGATCTGGTCTTTGCATTGTGCAGCTGGAAATATTTCATTTCTCTAAATTTTATAGAAGCAAGAACTGGGTATGTCTTTGTGCAAATCTAGTGTTAATCTTAATAACAAATAAATTTGTGGATTGTATTATTTTGACATGTTAAATGTTAAACTGGCCTACCCACATTTCAGCATTATGATGTCAAGCCTTGTTTGTTTTCACCTCTTTAGGTTTACTTTTAAAACTTAGTAGGGATTAATCTCATCATAGTTACAGTGTCATGCTGTCGTAGCATCCATAGGTCAGAGCCACATGGCTTTCACCTATTTTGGACAAACTGTGTTAACACATATCTTGGAATTAAACATAAATTTCATGATGTTCGAATTTGCATATGCTAGACAGACCTTTAAGATACACTGGTTTGTGATTTAAATATAAATTGGACCTGTCAAAGTTAACCTTTCATACTATACACACAGAACATATTACAGATGCAATTTGTCACTGTTTCAGTTTTAATGACTATTTCTTACTTTAAAGTTTTTGTCTTTTTTTATACCATCTGGTTTTTTAGTTTCTGGAAGGTTGGTGAAATCATTGATTGGAGTCAGACACCTCACACAAGAGGCTGGAAAGAGTGGCCCGGTCAAAGAGACACCTGAAGATACAAGGTCAGTTCAAGGTTGATTGACCCCTTATCTGAAGACACAATGTAGAGAAGATACTTATTTCTCAATCATAAATTAATTTTTATTAAAAGTAATAGGACACTTAAGATACCTTTCATCAGATATTATTTGTTTAATAGAGCTGAATATATATATATACTTGTCATCCACATATTAAATATATTTTGAAATAATGCTCAGGTCTTACATTTTACCAATTTTTATATTACAGTGACCACAATTCAACAGTGTAGTAGAAAGAAAGAACTAAACAATGTTATAATTATAGCAGTTACAATCAGAAATGCATCTCCTGCATAACTCTATGATAAAACAGTTTAAAACCCCATTACTCTCACAATTACAAAATTAAATAAATACTGTTTTTATAACAGACTAACTGTTCTGTATCTTGAAGAAGTGACCTTTATAAATCTGTTACACTCAGTAAATGTCATTCAACCTGCAGTCTGTAGGATAGCATTATTCAGCTTTAGTTTTTGCCTTCAGATTCAAACATGGAATTCATTACCTGTAGAAGTAAGAAATATTACTTCATTACATACATGATATTTCAAAGCCTACCTGTATTGGTTAAAAGAAATCACTGCAAACAAGTATTATATTAGTGATTGAATGTAACAGGTCATGCATGCTTGGCTAAGATTAAAAGGTGTAGTATGAACTAATCTGTCTTAATGGTCACCATACTTAGCCCTCACTTGTTCACAATGGCCATTTTTATTTCACCCTGGCACATTTGTTGTACAAATGTTATAGCAGTGTAATGGATGTTGACCTTTGTGCCAGTGTGACAGGAATAGTTGGATATCTTCATCTATTTACCTGTGAATTTAAGCTATGTCTGAGAAAAAAAGGCTTTTCTTTGAGAAGAGATACAAGATATCCTTTTCATTAGGGTCAGGGGTCATCCAGTATTTAGATCATGTCTATAAATGTAGGTGAAGTTTTTGTTCTTGGGTTTCACAAAAATGACATATAGCTTCTTTTGATTTCCTCAAGCTTTCTGCTGAATCACCAAAATCATCTCAACTTGCATTTGAAAAATTTTCTCAAGTAAATATGGTTTAATGTAAACTGTAAGCATGCTTTGTATTTGTACCACATAAGGCTGCTTATATCTTGATGCCTAATCGACATTGACCTTGATCTGCTGTTGCATAATGCATTGGCAAATCAGGGTCTGTGTTTTTGCTCTACTTTGTACCAACAATCAGTATAGACCCAAATCTACCAGCACATTATGCAATCGAAAATCTGAATCTTCGGAGTTTGTAATTTGACTTGGCTTAAAAGTAATACTGTATTGTATATTGTTTCAGTTCATTAGAGAATAAGTTTGTAGTTTGTGAAGAATCTATAAAATTTAGTGTCACCTTGGATCAATTATTATTCAATTTTAGTCAGCCACCAACTCAGAATGTACAAGCTGATGATGAAAGAGAGGAAACTGAATACCAAACTAAACAGAGGATTCTAAAGGCAGCTCTGCCTTTTGTACTTACATATGGCTGGACAAAACATGCAATAGCAAAAGGTAAGCACTAGATCTTTGTCTTGAATTTATATTTTGTGTATTTGTTTTTCAGTACAATAAACATTATCACATACCCAATCTATTATTAAATGTAATAAGAGCATATAAAACCATGTTCACCCAGGTAATATTGTAAGTGAGAAAATTTTATTTTTCAGAAAAAAACGGGGAAAAGTCAAGGAATGTTAAATGTTATTAGAGAAAACTGAAATTATTAGTCTAAAGAGAGGGAGAATTTTAATACAGATTACCAATGAGGATGTGGTTTTTAATTTATTCTTGAATCAGTTTTTGAATAACTGTAATATATTTTTGGTTGCTTGCAATTAATTTAAAGTCAGGTGTCCTTACAAAACAGAGATACATATAGCTGTGTATTCTTGATGATGACCAACACATCATTTTCAACTAATTAGGTTTTTCTTTGTTGTATTGTCACAGAATGTTTTTAGTTCTGTATTTCAACTAAATGGGTGATACTAGCATTGTTTTTTTTTCTTTTGTAGGAATCTTTTTAAATAGTCTTGGCTTGATTTTTGCATACCAGTAGTTCATATTATGCAATAGTATTACTTGATGAGAAAAGGCTGCTTAACTTGAAGAAAATTATGTTGTGACAAAGTTTTTGAACTTTAAATTATTCACAAGATTCTGCTTAATGTATGTGCACTTTATTTACATTCTGTATCTGACTCATCCTGCATTTTCTTCATACTATCCATCTTTATAAATGCTTGTTCAATGCATATGTTTTTTTGATTTATTATAAAATAATGTAGTTACATTTTTAAACAGCTAATGTAGATGTCAAACTAATTTCATCATCCTTTTTTTTACACTGCAAAATCGTTACCATTATAAATATATAAATGTATTGTGCTGAATTCCTACCCGTCACATGGTGCGCCAAAGGGTAGCCGTTTAACAGTTGTCCAAGCAAACTTAAATGATGTTACATCAAGTCATAATTGTATGAAATAAATAGGAAAAGTGATAAGTTGCAAGTATTATAATTGTTATCTATTTAATCTGCTGAGAGACAAAATGTAACAAAAGCATTGGTGAAATTTGACCTGATACTTGCCATTTGCTTTTTGTGTCACATAAAAACACAAATCTTGCAAAATGCATATCAGTGACATCAAAGGTTCAATAATCACATGATATTAACATTTTCAACAATAAAATCCTTTACAATGTTGTTGTTCAAAAATATAAAAATGTTAAATTAAAGTCACACAAAATATTAAATTAAAGTCACATACTGTTTGTAAAAGACTGAAAGGGACACATAATTCTCAATATATTAGTCAGAACAATGACCAGAAACCTGTCAGTATCACAGAAACTTGGAGAAAGTCAGATTCATTAATAATTGGAGCATGTGTGAGAGATAGTTTTGTTGTATCATTTAATCAATAATGGAGCATGTGTGAGAGATAGTTTTGTTGTATCATTTCATCAATAATGGAGCATGTGTGAGATAGTTTTGTTGTATCATTTCATCAATAATGGAGCATGTGTGAGAGATAGTTTTGTTGTATCATTTCATCAATAATGGAGCATGTGTGAGAGATAGTTTTGTTGTATCATTTGACAACAGCATTGACATGTGCTCTCTGCTTAATGAATCTGGCTTTGTCAGAAACCTATGAGTTTTAACAGATTACAATAAGTACAGTCAAAATTTGAAAGTTTAAACACTGATTCATGTAATATACTTTTATATATACCATGCCTTGCTATTCAAACAAAAGAAGTTTAATTGCATACATGTAGCAGTGACTGCTGATATGCTCTAGTGTCCACTAAAGTAAGGTGAAACCACTGCTTGGTAAAGAAACACCTGGCTGCTGGCTGTGTAAGATAGGTAACCGATGCTTACATGACATTCAAATAGGATATTTGCTGGGGTGAATTAGAATGGTTATTATGAGAGGTGACTGCTGAATTCATCTGACTATTAGGACAGGTTTCACTGTCCTTCTTAAAAAGATTTGTACAGTATCATGCAGGTCTTTGATAAGTTGAATTACGAATGAGGTCTTTGCATATATAGTGCAATTCCTCAAAACAAAAACTTAAGAATACCAGAATCTCCACAGGACCAGGTTTTCTTTCTTTAATATCATCATTTTTTTTCCAATAAACTGAAAGCCCTCAAGTCCAGATAGTGAAACAAATTTTGACAATCCTGTGCTTAAAAATCCTCCACAAAAGCAAATCCCAATTCAAACTCGAAATATATTTGTAGTATAGCTGCTAAATTCATGACTCATAGTAGAACATTAATTATGGTTAGCAAGTACTGTAGCAGGCTGATCTATGCAACAAAGACCCAGAAAATGTTTTAGTGGCATGCAAGGTTAAAAAATGCTCAACATATGCACCAACACAGATTAGGGCTGACAGTAGGCAACTCTGAAATCATTGAACAATATAAAAGAGACAGCTTGTAAGGTGAATTATTAAAAACTAACTGTTTGTATGTAAGCCATATTAGTTAAAGATATAAGAAAAAAAAAAACAATGTTCCAAGCCTTATTCAAGTCAGGCTCTTGCACTGTAAATTTTAAGAACTATATGGAACATTTTTACATTGTGGAGTATCATTCATATTTCTAATAGACTTATAGTAAAATTATAAAATTATCTATCTCATTTCTCATATTTTTCTTGTGACAAGGACTGTATTTCTATGTGTAACAACTGTATTTATTCATATGACAGGACAGGACGTGGTTTTCAGAAGGAGCTTAGATTATTCAAACAATTCTTCATGAAATGCATGTATTAAAAAAGTTTTTTTTATGTTCTGTTACACTCACCAAAACTGATGTTCTCATAATTACATTTTAACTCTCTCTGTCTCTCTGTCTGTCTGTCTGTCTCTCTCTCTCTCTCTCTCTCTCTCTCTCTCTCTCTCTCTCTCTCTCTCTCTCTCTCTCTCTCTCAATATACAAACTTGCTTTGATAATTTTTTTTGTATTTTGCATCTGTATAAATCAGTAAATCTAAAACTTTTCAAAAATCAAGAAGTTTCATGGGGTCAAAGAGTTTTTGGATTTAGAGTGATTTCACTATATATTATTTATTTATCTTTCAAAACGGCAGGCCCCAAATGGCTGAGTGGTCTAAAGTGCTCACTGTTATAGGTTACTGCCATCTCACCTCAATCTGCATGGTTTCAAGTCTTGGGTTCAACCAGTGTTGGGCATGTGAAAAAGCTTGCCAAAAGCTTCTTGTGGGTTGGTAGTTCTTCCGGGGTTTTCCCTGGGTTCGTCCTCCACCATTTATACTGGCCACCATGTGTATCCTATATTGTGTTGATAAATGGCATTAAACCCTACAACAACAACAACAAATTTTATCAAAAGAGATCTTATTTGAAAATAGTAAAATGTGTAAAAATCAATAAGGTACCAAGGTTTAGGGATAGTTCACATAGGGTTTTGTTCATTTAATGCCAGATTAAAATGCCTGCTTAGGAAAATGGATGACTGTTAAGTTCTGTAAGCTAGATGAGTGATATGAAGCCCAGTTGCACCTCTTGTTGACCATTTCTGGTTGGTCAGGTAAATCAACCTTCAGTGCTGTTTTGACATTATTCAGGTTCTGACAAGTTTGCTGCATTTGTATGTAAAAGGTAAAATAACCTGGTAACCCAGCTTATATTCATTGTTTGGGAATGCACTTAAGCCTGGGACTGTTTTCTTTTCCATATACCTTTTTTTGTTACTGTAATAACTATTCTCTTTGCAAAAGGATTTCACTGTAGTAATATTCCAAATTATTGGAAAAGTCATGTTATTGTGTTGAAGCCCACATAACAGTCAGATTTCAGCATAAGGTAACTCAAGAGTCTTAAAACTAGAATTCTTGTATTCTTGAATCTGTGTGCACTGAATGGATCCTGTTGTACAGTCATGAGATTTCTCTAGCTGATTCATCAGTCAACATTCACTTAATCATATGCATGGGATTTTTGGTTTTCTCTTATAAACTAGTTTTCTTCACCACATACATGTACTCAACTTTCCTATAATGCACCAGGTTTTTGCATCCAACTTTCAAGACATATGGTCCTAGAATTTGCTGTACAGTTGATAAAGTGTGATAGTGATAAAATTTATTTTGTTGGACTCTTGTTACATGACAGTAATTCTGGTCTTGCCACTGCATAGTGACTCAGGATTGGATGATGGTAATTAAGATCTTGTCACTGCATAGTGACTCAAGATTGGATGAAAGTAATTGTGGTCTTGCCACTGCATAGTAACTCTGGATTGGATGTCAGTAATTGTGGTCTTGCCACTACATAGTGATTTAAGATTGGATGACAGTAATGGTGGTCTTGCCACTGCATAGTAACTCTGGATTGGATGACAGTAATTGTGGTCTTGCCACTGCATAGTAACTATGGATTGGATAATAGTAATTGTGGTCTTGCCACTGCATAGTGACTCAAGATTGGATGACAGTAATTGTGGTCTTGCCACTGCATAGTAACTATGGATTGGATAATAGTAATTGTGGTCTTGCTACTGCATTTTGAATTTTACTTGCAATTCATGAGGAATGCACGCTGCTAATATATATATACTTGGTTCTAGGTCAAGTCTAACTTCAAACAACCTAGACCCTTATTTGCCAAAACATAATGTGCTGGCGGCTCAGGGTTTGATTTTTTTGTTTTGCTAATTACTCTGACTAGCTGCATAGACCTAGATCAGCCAGTACATAAGTAATGCATTGACAGTTCTTGGTCCATGCGGTTTGCAGCTGGACTTATTTATAAGTGAATATAAACAGTAGTTATGATGGAAAACCTCCATTTTTGTGACATCTCATCTTGAAATTAAAATTGGTTATTTTCATTTTAACACTGTTGCACATTGCAGAATGTTTTATTAGAATTTTTATTCACAGTGATACTATGTTGCCCAAACAGTCATTTCATGACAAGGTTCAACATTGCCTAACAAATAAAGTGTGTTACATTTGTTGTAAATGTTTATAAAATATCACTAATTGTGTTTATTTGTGTAGGTGCTGAGGCTGAGGGCATGCCAGGTGTGGCCCATGGCCTATTCCAGCGTGGTGGGGTAGAACTTGTATTCTACTTCTATCTAGATTGTAACCAGAGGCTGGTAGAGCAGATGTCTGCTAGAGTCAGACAGCAACAGGAGCAGAAAGAAAGGTCTAGAACTTGTTAGAAATCTCTAAACATAAGTCCATTGTCATGGATAAGCCCATTGTCAGTGATGAGCTCATTCCTAATGACATGCCCATTCTTAAAGATAAACCCATTTTCAGTGATAAGTTCATTCCTAATAATAAACCCACTCTCAATGAAAAGCCCATTTCTAATGATAAGCCCACTTTCAACAATTAGCCCATTCACTTTGAGAGACCCATTCTTAATGAATATCCCATTTTCAATGAAATGCCCATTTTATATAATAAGCCCTTCCAAAAAATAAGAAAATTCTCCAAGACAAGCCAATTCTTAGTGACAACCCCATTCCTAATGATAAGCATATTTTTAATGTCTATTCTCAATAATTAGCCCATTTCTCATTTTTAAAAAGTTATTTTTGAAAACTATATGAATAGAATGATCTTTCCTTATGCTTAGGAGAATCATGTGTCCACACATCATGACCAGGATAAAATTAGCTTTCCTAAGGAAGACTTTAGTTCATCCTTGGCCAATAAGATACAGTTTCACATCCTGAGAATAAATCTCTGTCCATTTCATACCCTTAAATAGAGTTCAATTCATTCCAAGATTGCCTAACACCTAATATTAGCCACATATCTATTACAATTGGCAATTTTGCCTATTTGTCATTCCATACATGTTGTAAAAATAGCAGTCTTTGCTTTTTACTCAGTTACCTGATGCAAACTTGATGCTAAAGACCATGAAATATTGATATGAATGAAGACAGTGGGTTAAAAATCTTTTTCATAAATGGTCCCATATAGATAAATCTATAAATACAGGCTTTGTATTTTAAATTGATGAATCATTTTTATGCCAATCCCCGATTTCTTAAAAAACTTTGCATTTACAGTGAGGTCTGTTCCATTAAAACATTCATGGGACCCAGGGAGGACACTTTTAAAGTGGGGTACTCACCCATAGATGCAGTTTAGAATCTTCTTATCATTTTAATATGAACACTGTGAAATCAAAGTATCCTGGTATATACTTTTAAAAACTACCTTTGCTGAGTACCATGTATATTTAAATGAAACAGCCCTGACACTTTTAGGTAATCTGAACATTATATTGATGTGGTGCAATTTTCCCTCTCAACAATCTATCTCACATTTGATAAGTTAGATGTGTAATAAGTTACAGGTAAGAGAATGTCAAACGTTGTGTTATTTATTTCATCTCACCTGTGTTACACTGCTCAAGTCACAATGGAATTCTGAAGGCATTACTGATACATTTCATAGTAAGGACACCACAAGATATTTCATTAAGAATGCATTCCCTTTTGACAAGAAAAATGTTGCTATCATTCAAAAGAAGTCTGTAAGTATCTCAGCTAATTCCCTAGTTTCACATAATGTATGCCACGGTAATCTGTTTAGAAAGCAACAGCTAGATGGTCTTAGTTTAAGTGGGGCCAGATATAACTGCCATCCACCACTTTTGGCAGATCAGGAATTCTGGCTTTGATTGGTACCCTTGAGTAGTTCACTATGCATGAAGATTTGACTGAAATTGATTACTGATCACAAAAGTTAATGATATTTCCAGTGTGAAAAGTAATTACATACTAAAAAAGATATCTTCACTTTGACTTGATGATGTATCAATAAAACTTGTCTTGATAATACTTGTGAGCTGGGCATATTGTAACAATGATGTAAAGAAAAATAAAAAAATTGGACATTTTCTGGCTTTTACCATTCCATGAATGTAACATACATATTATTTGGGAGCTCATGGAAAGTCAAAACTTCTCTACATGAAAATCATATCTAGATTTTTTTTGATTATAAGGAAATGGTGGACTAGGTGCAAAAGATCCATTTCTCATGTTATAAAATTTGTTTCTTTTTATCTACAGTGAATGTATTAGAAGGATTTTAAATTTACTGCTTTGACTGACTCAGAACATAATATTTTCATGATTTGGCTCCATCATGGTATCAGGCTTGTATCAGGTGCATGACACTTGTTTTTTGATGTTATATTGGATAACTGCACTGTATTAAGTAAAGTAATGACAGGGATGCATATCTGTTGTAACCTACTCATCCCAGTGACATATCCTTGGAAAAAATTTCCTAAAGGGTTAATATCTGATGCTACTGACTTCTAAAAGCAAGCCACCACCAACTGTGAGACAGGCGTGTAAGAACATGGCCACCACCAACTGTGAGCCAGGCATGTAGGACCATGGCCACCACCAACTGTGAGCCAGGCATGTAAGACCATGGCCACCACCAACTGTGAGCCAGGCATGTAATACAATGGCCACCACCAACTGTGAGCCAGGCATGTAAGAACATGGCCACCACCAATTGTGAGCAAGGTATGTAAGACCATGGCCACCACCAACTGGGAGCCAGGTATGTAAGACCATGGCCACCACCAACTGTGAGCCAGGCATGTAAGAACATGGCCACAGCAAACTGGAAGACATGGAGGAACATTTCTCCTTCTATCCTTTGCTACAGTCTGTGAAAATAAAGGAAATTTCAGACAATCTGTCAGATACAACCTGTGACCTTGGAAATTCGGTGTTCACCAACTTTTCCATCATACTGGTGTAGAACACAATAAGATTCATTTGCTACAAAACTGGTAAGAACATTGAGATGAATATGACTTCTCCACTTTTGTACAAGATGGACAAGAACGTCTTTCATGCTACCTCAAAGCTCATTTGTAATAACAGTGCAATATCTTTGGTGTTGGATGTATCATCACAAGCTTGCTGTACAAACAGTTAGCAATTATGCCTTGGAATCCACCCAAGGTCATTAACAGGATTGCTGATGCTGTGATGGTTTGTCTAATTTATGGTGAGATCCGATGCCTGTCTTTGCTTGTCATCACAGATCATTCCTTAGTGTTCTGTGAGTTACCATTATTATTATCATCATCTTCTATCATGACGGTCATAACATCAGATTTGGGGAAAGCTGAAATTGTGCAGAGAAAGATCAGGTCATTACTTGATAAGCTTATTCAGAAACTGAACTCTCCAATGTTTATTCCAGGCTCTTTCAAGCATTAATGGCCAATTGAGAGCTCAGATTGATCATTGACTTAAGCTGTCACAACAGGTACATTGCAAAACTGAAATTCCAGATGGAAATTGCCTATCTAATGTAGACTTTCAATCAAGAGGAATTAATTTGCTCTCCATTTTGCTTAATGTATATTTTCACATCCCTAGTCACAAATTAGGTTTGCCTTACTCGAAAAAATATACTAATTTCTTATGCATTTATTTGTTCTTAGCACCTGTCCATGGTCATTCTCAAAAATTGATATGCTGGCTCATCATCCCATTCTGCTTATCTTTGTCAACTTTGACCGTGATTTATCTAGACGTAATGCTCCAAAGCACATGGTAAGTTTTATTCTGGTGATTGGCAGAAAGTTCTTCACTTAGGTTTTTTAGTGGATATATATTTTTTCACCAATCTGAACACTGTCAATGTCTGACATGAGTACAATTTAAAAATTATTGAACTTAGTCAATTTTCATCTGGATTTGGATTACAGGTACGAAAAGAGAGTTCCTACATCTCCATGGATTGTGCACTGCAGCAGTTGATATGATGCTGCTTTTGCAGCCTTTTCATGCACAGCTGATGACCCTGCAATACAAAGTCAGCATCCCATATTAGTTGTGTAGCATAGTTTGGTTTATGACAGGAATAACTATGGATGAGCCCACACCAGAAATTAGAGGATGTACAGATGCCATTCATATGGTTGGAGATCCCACCTTATGGCACACTTCAGCATGATTTGCATCAAGTGGGATTCAGAGGGATTACCTCTTCATATTATCCTTCTGGAAAGGAAGCCTATATTGAAAGCCTTTCATGTCTGGTTAGACCTCCTTATCATGTTGGTCAAATCAGTGGGTTTGTCCTACCTACTCAAAAATGAGACCGAATCTCCCAAACAATGCTTTCTGATTTGAAATTTTCTGCACCCTGCAGACTCTATGCCTGGCTGTTGATAAAGGTCCAGATTCTTCATATACCAAATCAATCTTTCATTGGATTCATGCACTTTGGGTAAGTCCAGTAATGGATCTTTTGCAACAAGGTTAATCTCAAACTTCCCACCTCTATGTCCCAGTCTTAGAAGCCTTAGCCAATTATGCAATATCAATCAGTTAGGTGGGGATTTGAGCCTTTGCCAACCCTCAACCATTCATGGTTTTAGAATCAAAAATGGAACAAAACATTCAAGTTATAGTTGTCAGTAATTAAAGTTATAATAGTTTGTAATTGAAGTTAGCTTTTTTGTAAAAATTAAAAATTTAAGCTTTAATTTCATGTCAGTTGCACAAATAATTCTAATAACTTATTGCCTATAACAAATGTAAAGCTTGTTACTTTTGGATGAAAGTTAATCACATGGTATTAACTATACTACTGTGCATGCTGTTTTATGCTACTGTAATGCTCTTTGATATTACTGTACATGCTGTTTTATTCTACTGTAATGCTCTTTGAAATTACTGTACATGCTGTTTTATACCACTGTAATGCTCTCTGAAATTACTGTGCATGCTGTTCTATACTACTGTAATGCTCTTTGAAATTACTGTACATGCTATTTATACTACTGTAATGCTCTTTGAAATTACTGTTCATGCTGTTTTATGCTACTGTAATGCTCTTTGATATTACTGTACATGTTGTTTTATACTACTGTAATGCTCTTTGAAATTAATGTGCATGCAGTTTTATACTACAGTAATGCTCTTTGAGTCTAATTTTAGGACAATGATTGCCAGATACAGACTTATTCATATCAGCAAACACAAACATGTGTTACAGCATTTCTTGAGTTTATGTAAAATGTAGTGACCTTTCCATATCAAATAAGGAGTGGTCCATATTAGCAGATGACATCACATCACATTATGTACTTAATGTCACATTACAGGATGCACAGAGTGAGTGAAGGAAAAGATTATGCAGTATTTTTTTATGAAGAGGACAATATCATTGGGTGTTGCCTCCCAAACCAGGGCCTGGAATTGTCAGGTTAAGGTTCTTGGTGGTTCAAGCCCTGTCCTTGTGGCAATCCATACCCATCCATATTAACCTATTTTTAATTACCAATAGCTAAAATAATATAATATTGCCCTATTCATAAGAAATTAATACTTAAATATGATACTGCCCTCTTTTTAAGTAACTATTGCTAAATTATTACCATACTGTTTACGAGTCAGATATTTAACTTGGGTTGCATTTGATATAGGGGAAACAGAAGAACCCCAAGATAATGAGCTTAATCAGATCTTATCCTTGCATGTGCCAAATGGGGTGGGGTAAACCCATGAATGTAAAGATGCAAAGTGAGTGTGTATTATTCATATTCTATTACTAAATGGATCACTCATTAGGTAATAGTATGTGGAGGTGAACTTCAGAATGTTATGTAAGCTTTCCCAAAAACTGATCTACAGTAACATTCTTTTCTATTCAGAAGTTGTTTGAAGAAAATGGTCTTTTAATTTTACATCTGAAATAACTTGTTACTTTTTGCAGTATGCTGAGCATAAGTGGATTAATTCAGGATGCAGTTGAACAGAGGTTGAGGATGAACATACCTTATATTGACAAATGGCAACAGGTTAGTTTGTGTTTATATGCATTCAGTGTCCAAAAACAGACCAAACGCACTTGAAAGTACTTTCTGAAGAAGTCTTTAACTTTTTCAGAAATGTCTATTCTAAAAAGTAGGATAGCTTTCCTGTCTAGAGCAGCCATTATCCAGGTGAATTCCATGTCTTCCAGTAACCCAGATAATGTTTGACATATTTAGCTATATGCTGATTGTGCTTTGCTTGATTGCTTCCATAGGTATTGTGTTACAATTCTATATTTTTAAACTAACTAACAGAAAGAAGCAAAACCAACAAGTTTGGTAAAACTTAACAAATAATTTAATTCTTTAACTTATAAAATGAAACTTGAAGAGTAACTTACAGTATTATGACTTGAATCCAGAATAGTCAAAAAAGTTTTACACAAATCCAAAATAATCAAATGTCCTAAATGAATTTGTGGTCCTCGAATGGGCAGATATGCTAGCAGTCTTGATGTATCATAATGGCATTTTCCACACCTCCTTTGAATAAATTCACAATACTCCTAGAATAATATTTTAGTCCGAGTTAAAGAGCACTTTGTAATTTAAATGAATAATCCAAACCAATGATTTCTGCTCATATTATATCTAAGCTCAACATTAAACACATCTGCAGACTGATATTGAAACAAGAACATAGGAAATAAGAATAAAAATAATGAACTAACTGATCAACTCTCTCTTTCTCTGTCTCATCTATGGCTGTAACATGACTCCTTAGGTTGCAGTACTTCTTAAGTGAAATTTGTCACAATACTCAGCATTGCAACAGAACCCACCTGAGTGAACCAGCCAGAGAGAAATTAACTGAAATTTGTCAACATGTTTATTATTATGATTAATTTTAAAATTATGTACACCTATTTATAGCTCATATGGAATCTACAGAGATGCATCAAATGTGAAAACACAGTATATACATAACAATTATTTTATGACTATCTCATGCCAGCCTCTAGAGTTACGTGTCTGTTCCAGTGAATTGTCATGGAAATTACAAGAGAAATTGACAGCAATAAATTCTTTAAGTAAATCAGTAAAACAAATTGGTTATTCATGTATGGTGTAAAATTCAATCAGTGGCCATTATTCATGTTTGTATGGTATTTTAGTTTTCTTATATTCTTGTTTGGGATTATTTGCTGGACAAATGAGATTATTGCTAGGACTGATGAATTGCATGGTTATCTGACAGACAAATGAAATGGGAACACTAGGTAATGATCCTGGATTGGATATAATGCTATTCATTGATGATGACCATTTTTTTTCTTATATTAATCATTA
Organism: Potamilus streckersoni; assembly: GCA_016746295.1. NCBI lineage: Eukaryota > Metazoa > Mollusca > Bivalvia > Unionida > Unionidae > Potamilus > Potamilus streckersoni. Next base: position 947,018 of record JAEAOA010001913.1, on the reverse strand, counting down.
TAATATTATTGTTATATATTTCAGACTCCAAAAAGGTTATATCAGTTTCAAACAGTTTACAGATTACATGTGAAAAAGGATAGAGAATCTTTTGTTTTGTATATCATTTTTACCAATCCCACATCAGTAGGAAGTGAGTCACTTTTCCGCATTTATTTGCACCAGCAGTTGTCTAACAGTTTTGTTTCAGTTTTTCATTTGCATATATTTCTTAAACTCCTTGATAGATTCCCATGACAAGAATGACTATGAGGCTAAAATAACACATCTTACAACATACTTAGTTGCCATTTTCATCTTTTGTCAGGTCATAATTGTGTAAAATTTTTCCCAAAGATTGTTTGTTTCATTTGCATATATTTCTTAAACCCCTTGATAGATTCCCATGACAAGAATGACTATGAGGCTAAAATAACACATCTTACAACATACTTAGTTGCCATTTTCATCTTTTGTCAGGTCATAATTGTGGAAAATTTTTCCCAAAGATTGTTTGTTTCATTTGCATATATTTCTTAAACCCCTTGATAGATTCCCATGACAAGAATGACTATATGGCTAAAATATCTCATCTTACAACATACTTAGTTGCCATTTTCATCTTTTGTCAGGTCATAATTGTGTAAAATTTTTCCCAAAGATTGTTTGTTATATTTCCTAAACCTCTTGATACACCTCATCACACTTGCAATGAGTCATTTGAAGCTAAGACAGTTCATTCTACAGCTCCTCTATGACCTTGGAGTTACAGAACATTTACATTAAGGTCTTGCTAAAAAAATTTAAATTGCTTTTATTTCCAGACCCATTTGTAGATTTTCATTAAACTTGGAATCAATCATTATGAAGCTAAAATAATTAATTCTGTGACATATTGTTGTCATTTTGACCTTAGGGTCAAGAACATAGTTATTCTGCAGCATGCTCATTCAGCCATTGGACCTTTGGTGTCAATGTCAAAGTTCATTCAGCCATTGGACCTTTGGTGTCAAAGTCAAAGTTCATTCAGCCATTGGACCTTTGGTGTCAAAGTCAAAGTTACATGCTTAACAGTAGTTCTTTGATCATGAGATCAACCTGGAGACTCTGGCCGTCAAGTTATGCCTCAACAGGACACTAGTACGGCCATATAGTGGTTCTGTCAAATCATCTATCAAACCATGGTTACATTTTGTATTTAGGTCACTTTAGGCACTATGATGTGATCCATGAACTTATTTCTAGTTTATATGATATGTAATTTGAAAGACTCTAATAATTTTGAACACCATGAGTTACTAGCAGCAAACAGTCTATATGTATTAGTAAAATTTCATTTATGTAGCAAACACCAGCTTGGATGCTTTATAATATCTTTCTAATTTTGTATTTTTTATTGTCATTTATGTGTGACTTTGCTAGTTCCATTGCCTCTCGTGATGCAGTATTTAGCCATTCCAGCATAAAGGTAGTGTCCAGCTGATAATATAATGTCAAAGATGTAAAACATGATGTCTTGATTCTAATTGTTACGATCATTTATTTCACTACTTAGTGAGGAAATAAATTTCATGCATTCAGCAAACACTCATCTCTTAATTGAAATATCAAAAAGATATCCCTATTAATAATGACCTTTGTGCTAAGACAGTGCTTTTTATGTCATGACATTTTCTTAATGATAAACATGAAGTTTGAGTGACACTTTTCTCTACTTTTCAGGCTATGGCTATTCAAGCTCTCCCACAGAATGCCCCAGAGGCTTTGTCCAACCTTGCTGCTTTAGTGGATGACATCTGGCACTATGCTGGTGATCAATCAACAGATGTAAGTAATACTTTGGGTTTGCCATTTATGATTGCTAATGCAGATAATACTATTCCAAAAATTCAACTCTAAACTTCAGAAAAGAGGTATGTCTTATTAAGGCCACACATTGAGAATCATCTTTTCCGTCCATCCATTCATGTTTCTTATAATAACTTTCAAATCCTTACATATAATTGGAAGCCATTTGGTAGGTGGATTGCATTACATTTTGACTTAAACATTTTGACTTTCATCTCCAATTTTGAAAGAGTTGTTACCCATTTTAGATCTTTTTTGGAATCTCTCCATCTCAGTAGATCCTTGTAATCAGAATAGTTCAGGAACCAGTCAGCATATCATGGTGTAATTTGGTGTTTAAATGTTGTAGGTTTTATCATGCCATCTCCATTTTTGATAGAGTTAAGGCCCTTTTTAATCCACTTAAAAAGATAACTTGACATTTGAAGTTGCTTATAAATGGCATATCTCAAGAGGCATGCAACCTATCCTGATGCAATTTGTTGAGTACATTTTCTCATAGACCTTGATGTGTCTTTTGTCAATTTTATCTTCTCCGCTCAGTTTGCCATGGAGTTATATTCTTTGACAGTTCACTTCATGTCTTCACATAGATTATTGCTTGTAAGTTGCACAGCTTAAGAATCATTCAACTTACACCTTTATGGGTTTAGCCTCATTAGCTCCATTTTAGACAGAATTATGGCCCTTGTCAATTAAAGTATTGTCTTGACATGGAATTTGGAATGTTGCTTGCAGTCAGCTGAACTCAAGATGCATTCCACATGTTCTAATCAATTTTGGTAAGAACATTCTTTATTTCAAATCTAGATACGGCTTGTATTAGTTTTCTCATCTACTCCATTGTGGACTGTTTTATGGCCCTTGTCAATCAGCTTCTTATACTTACATGGGATGTTGCTTATAATCAGCATAGCTTAAGAATCATTCAAAATATCTGCATACACCTAGCAGACCTGCCAGCACTTATGTAATCATAAGTCTTATGGAAATGACCCATAAAATATGAACATACTGAATAAGTGCAAAAAGTGTGAACATTTTATTGTTGCAGTAAAATCTGGATCCTGGCTTGTCTATGTTTGATTAGGATCTTGTCCTTCATATTAGATTAAGTGAAGTTAGTCAGAAAACCAGACTAACTTCATGGGAGTAATTTGTGATTATGGATGTTTCTAAAAATGGCATCCAATCAATATATGTTCAAGATAAAAGGGACTACCAGTATGTTCAAGATAAAAGGTACTACCAGTATGTTCAAGATAAAAGGGACTACCAGTATGTTCAAGATAAAAAGGGACTACCAGTATGTTCAAGATAAAAGAGACTATCAGTATGTTCAAGAAAAAAGAGACTACCAGTATGTTTAAGATTAAAGGGACTACCAGTATGTTCAAGATAAAAGGGACTACCAGTATGTTCAAGATAAAAGGGACTACCAGTATGTTTAAGATAAAAGGGACTACCAGTATGTTCAAGATAAAAGGGACTACCAGTATGTTTAGCTTGAGACCAACTGAAACTGAATTTCCAGTTGTTTTGAAAGACATCATTGGTTTGTGAATGTTGTGACAGCTTTTAGCAATTTTGTAGTGTTTGACTCCCATCTTCAGCTTGGTCTCAACCTGCATATATCCTGATTCCTTCCATGTCAAGGAATCAGTCTCACATATTATAAATAGAGCAGCTCAACACTCACTCTCCAACATCAGCTTCATCTGAGTTAAGCTTACCAAGAGTGATGCATTCCTATCCACTGTTACAATTCCATGGTCTTAAAAATGGAGTGAAGCAAAACCAACAAGGTTTGTAAAACTTAACAAATAATATAATTTTCTTAGTTATAAAATTAAAATTTAAGAGGAACATGCAGTATTATGAATTAAGTCCAAAATATTCCTAAAACATTCAAGTCCAAAGAATGGAGTGTTCCAAATATATTCAAGTTCCTCAAATATGCTGTTGTGCAGAACTTCGTTGAATAAATTCAAATTAGTCCCAGAATAATATTTTATTCCTGAGTTAAAGAGCAATTAATGATTCCAATTAATGATCCAAATAAATGGTTTCCACTTAAATTGTATCTAAATACAACATTTAACACATTTGCAGATGATTTGTCTGTATATACAACCTGTTTAGCTCAAAATCACAATACTTTCCTACTCATCCTATGACACAATACTTCCTTAATTTGGTGTTAAGTTTGATTTCCGCTAGAAATTTTTAAGGGAATCAACCCCACTCATTCCATTCTCCACTCGAAGAATCATATCTTAGTTTGGGAAGATGTTTTTTTTTAAACTTGGGTCTTCCCTGTGCAGCTGTGATTCTTGTGAAACTATTCCTGTCGAATTGTCCTCCTTTCCTCTGTGGCATTCAAAATTTATCCTATCAGATCCAAGTGAAGTTATCAGCAAATGAGAGGATCATTCTGGGTCTCCTGCTGTAGCATCAACTGCTGAATGCTGTGATCTGCATTGATACAGACTTTACTCATCTTCTCCTTCATGAAGGAACTCCCAAGTGATCCAGTCAAGATTTTCTGCTTGTAAAGGATGGTGTAGATAGCACAAAAACTGCACACATATGTCCTTATTAAAATTTCAGGCAATTAGCCACACTGATAACAATGTTCCTGCATGACACACTACAAAAGCATTCAGTAAATTGAGATTTTGGTCAGGACATGAATAATCTTACATCCCTCATTGTGTGGTGGATAACCAAAGGAGAAAAGTCGGACCTTGTCCCTTATATTTCGATCTGTCTTGGTATGGAGCCCATACCTTGTATCAGCTTAGGCTTCTTCCTCCCAAATGCATTGAAGAATTATTTATGTGGTGGAGAAGGCATCAACCAAGAGGTTGAAAATTGTACCTTCAAGAATATGTTACACCGAGTCAGAGCCCACCCAGTTCAGGACATCTTCCACAGATAAGGCAAGCATCCCTGGATGATGCAATGCAAGAACATTTAGTTGGTTTTTGGTTTCCAACATGAACAATCTGACTTCCTCATTCGAAGTTCAGGGTGATAATCACTGGACATACATTTGACCTTTTTCAACATTTTGTCCATCTAGTTAGGGAACTCCTAACACATTAATTTGTCATCTTTCTCCCAAATCCATCGAAATTATTGCTCTTACTTCATAAAAATCATCCTTCCTAAGAACAGCTTGCTGTCACTAGTCAACTAATAATAACTATTTGTTCCTCTCCCTACTCAAATCTGTCAAGAGAGGCAAAGCTAAGGACCCTGTACTTAATTTCAGATGTTACACTAATAGAATCTGCATCAACTGTAAAAGACCATTTCTACCACTGAAGGCAGGAATGCAAGACAAAATGCAACAAGTGCTGGCTGCTTTGCTAAAGGGTGTTAAATCAGTGTACTCTTAACTTGCATGGGATCAAGTATACCAATGAACATTTCAGCTCTTAAAAAAATTAGCCTTGAATGTAATCTCTCAATTTTTAATACATAATGGAGTCGGCTAACTGGCATGTCCAGTCTGAATTCTTTAGCTTCCCTTTGTGTCAAATGGCCCCACTAAAGAGACAACTGAATCGAGTTGTTTTAGCAATAGTTGCATAGTTGCACTGACAATGACTGATCCCCATTCAAGAAAGTTAAGTACTTTGATGCTGGACACGAGTTTGCAATTTTTTGACTGGATTTGCCTTGGAAACTTTTGACATTAAGACAATAATCAAAGGTAGAATTCCATTCTGATCTACCATGCACATGTATAAACATATTGTCACTTTTTGTTGTGCTAAATTAATATTAGGAGAAGTTATCCTTTTAGCTGAGTAATTATGCTTCTAATGGGTGATACAGGTAGAGGTAGGATTCTCATCATTTTCACCTCTTACCTTTCTCCTAATGTGATCAAGTATTGTATTGGAGAAAGCAAATTTTTAATTAAATTTTGTTTCTGATAATTCATACCTAATCACATTGCAAAACAATCCCTCCCACCCTTCTCTGAAATGGTAGCATCGTTTAAGGTTTTGCGCAAGTAAATTACTGGATGCAACAGTGGTCTCTTAATAGGTAAATAGGTTTATATGTCTACAGGCGGATCCACTTAAATTATAATTGCTTAATTGCATAGATCATTTAAGTGCATAGTGAAGGTATTTTCCTATTTTTACTTCATTAATATGCATGGTAATCTATATTGGATAAATGCATATCAGTTAAATGCATAAATCATTTATTTATTTGCTGGTCTCAACCATTGACTTTATATGTATTTGACACCACCTAATTGCATAAACATGGTCCAGACATCTAAAGTGGCGGTCAAGGCTGTATACATGTACATGTAGACTGCTATCCCAAAAATCGTAGAAAAATGTAGACTGCTACCATGGCCAACCTCTGTTCTCATCAGCTAAGGCCTTGCATGTATTTAAATCTAAAATTGCTGAGCACACATGTAAGACATTATCATTGGTGGATCGTGTGGAAGTAATAAAGAAGTTAAATAATAAAGAAAGTCAATCATTAATTGCACAGTTGTTTGGTATTAACAAAATACGATATTGATAATTCAGAAAAATAAGGAAAAGATTCTTAAAGAGTGGCAGAGGATCAGCAATCCAAACAGAAAGTGTCAAAAGGCAGGAAAAGCGGAAGATGACAAGGAAGCCCTGTTGTGATAGTTCACCCAAGCAAGAAGTCAATAGGGTGAACAATCACAACAGGGCTTAAGAAAATTGATAAACAGATGTGATGCAGAAAATGCAATATTCTCATGTTGTGCGACAGTTGTGTTGATCTCAGTGATCATCTTTGCTTGACAAACGTCAAATTATTCTTTCTACCCAAAAACACTACATCATTGTTTCCACCGATGGATCAAGGCATTATTGCTAACTTCAAAAAGCAATGCCGATCACTAGTGTTGCGTCAAGTACCTAACATCATCGGCAATGGAAGTGAAGGGCATGCTCCAGAAGTGGCAAAAACACTGAGTTTACCGGATGCCTTGCATCTACAGAGAGGCTTTGAATCATATTTTAGGCTTTGAATCATATTTCAGGAGCAACCATCAACAATTGTTATCAATGTGCAAGTTTTGTCAAAAACAGTGTTCACTGAAGACGTTACCGATGACGACAACACTGAGGTTTTTATCCCACCTACTGTGACATTGGGTGATTTCATTCGCTATGTGGCAGTGGATGAACACCTTCATACTGATGAAGAAAAAACAGATGCTGATATCTGTTTAAAAGTCCAGCAAGAAGAAAAGGATTCTGATATTGAGGATGTGAAGGAGTCTGCCAATGATTTATCTATTCTGCTGCCAAACTTTGTTACTGCCATTTAAAGTCTGGTAACTATTAGAGTATTTCTGGAAGCAAATGGGTGCGAATCGTATGACAGATTTTATAACTTGCATACTATTGTCCACCAGATTGGCCACCCTAACGTGTTCAAAAATTAATTACGGACTTTTTTCCAAGTAACTTGCAAACTTTTTGCAATGACTTGAATTTCTTTCTTTTTATGTAAACTTATTACTTTACTACCAAAGAGTGATACACACAGACAATAATAATTTCAACAATAACAGTTTATAGTATTTATCTGTATTTAAATATACATGTATTATGGAATTAAATGTATATGTTGATGTTTAATATACTGAAACACATTTATATAGCATATGAGCTTTGTCTTTATGATTTTCCATTTTTCATTTTATAAGTACATTATAAATATACATGAATTCCGCTTAAATGCATACTCCATTTATATGCATAGCTTCGGTATGGTCTCGAGGCTTTGCATATAAGCAGACTTGACTGTATATATCCATCTGGAAAGAGAGAGAGTGTTTATTGTCTTTTGGGTTCAGAGGTAGCAGAAAATTATCTGATGTAATGTGATTAGGTAAATATTATCAGAGAAACATAATTTACTAAAAAAATTTGCTTTCCATCTGAAACCATAGATGTTGAATAATTAAGGTCAGAACTGCTTGAGCAAGATGGCCCACTAATTTTGAAGTTTGTGAAGAGAAATGGATAGTTGTCTTTCAGTGGTTTGGTCAGAGCACATCCCTTATATCTTTAGAAACACAAATTACTAACTTCCACCTAAGGTCTTTGAAGCAAAGAAGATAATTATTCCATTCCACACTCTTAGACACAGTTTTTACTCTTATGGCATACTCCATTTATATTGTGTGCTAAAAATGGCGTTAAGCCCAACAACAACAACAACAACTCTTATGGCAGGGAGGATACAGGCCAGAACAATGACTTGTCTTGAGCAAAGGTTTTGGCTCTTTCTCTGTAGGTTATGGTGTGGTTGATTAAGATGCTCATTCAAGAGCCTTCATGACTTAGCTCTCAAACAAGTCTTGCTTCCTGTGGTCATAGAAAAGCAAACAGAACAGGGAATATATATGCCTTGTAGGTTGACACAAACTATCAGCAGTTCCACCATGATGGCTTGATTTCTGTCATGATGCTTTCATCACCAAAAACAGGCTCCTGTGAGTGAGGATCAACACTTTGTCCTGGCATCACTTCTTATTTGGACATCTACAGAGGATATCTACAGGACCTCATCAGGGCATCAGTATGGTACTTCAAGTGAACTGCAATGGTCAAAAGATGCAACACAACCTTCTAGGTCAGTTAGCAGGTTTATTTAACATTGATCTCTCTAATTTCATGCATTTGCTTGAGTGACAATATGCTGTCTTTGGACTGTATCGCACACTGTATCTCCCCCACATAAAATGAAGTTCTTTATTCATCATTTATGCAAAGTTACTCAGTTTATTTGTATATTGTCTACTTGTATATTGTCTACTTCTAATTTGGTGGTTACACTTTAGCGTGTCATGTAGTGAAGTTCGTTACATTAAATTCTGATTGGTGGTTATCATTTGTTCCAGTCATGGGTTAACAATAACCACTAATCAAAACTTGTAGCTTATTCTGTGTGTGAGACACAGAAAGTATTGGCAAAGCAACAGAGAAACTTCATGTAAAAGTGGCTATTAAATGATCTGTAAAGTACATTAATCATACGCAGGGGCAAATTTGGAATGTCTCATTTTATGCTGAGATATTTATTCAATGACTGAACATGCTAACAAAAGCTAGTGCCTATATCCATAGCAGATGTTGTGCAGGAAATTGCACAATTTCTTCTGTTTTGAAGATAACATCGTAATGCCTTCCAGGTTCAAGTGAAGAAATGAAATTGGTAATAAGTATTTTTAAAGCATTGCAGTGCAAAACAAAGGGCATGGGGACTAGATGAGTCAAGCATCGTATGAAATGGAGCAGCCTGATATTTCCTAGAATGTTCAATTAAAATCACTGTCAGCTGACGGGTATTCTGTTTGAAAGTATTTGTATTATATTGTCATAGATGAGAATAAACTGAACGTCAGCCCTTGTAAAAAGGCACCACCTACCATAGACAGACCTTCTAAAGATGAAAAGACCATCAAGCAAGCCAATATGTGTATCAATAATGTATTGTTCTAGTATCTTTAGCTGTGTATCATGAAAATTGTAATCATATGCAGCACAGGTGTATCGTTTCACCCATAATTGTAATAATTTAATTTTGTTTGAAAACTCGTGACAGGAAATTTGAAACATGGTTAGGAGTGGTGGGCAACATTGCTGATAGGAGTAAAATTGTCCTTCTGTTTTGAAATTATTCTTTTGTTTAGGAAATGTATTTAACTGTATTAAGATCACATACTACAGACAAGTTCCAATTCATTTGGAATGTTTTTGGACATGTCGGTTTAAAAAAGCTTCTTTCATACTGTCCTTTCAGTTTAACTGGTACACGAAGCGAGCTTCTTTAGCAGGTGTGTACAAAAGTACAGAAATCTACATGCTTCAGGACAAGTCAGAGGATTTCCAAAACACATGGGAATTTCTTAACAGACGAATGGGAGATCTAAAAAATTTTGGAAAGTTTGCTAGAAGTGTAAGAATGAACTTTTTATTTGTATAAAATTTGTATTTTTTTTTCCAGTGGAGATTGGAATCTCCATTCCAGTCTGTTTCTTCTTCTGTCCATGCATTTAGTCCCCCAGGGTTGATGGCTTGTCATGAAATGTGGTCAACATCTTGGGCTATGCATAGCATCAAGTCACTGAGCATTATTAGTTATTGCCCTTTTTGACTTCCAGCTAAATTGCAATATATAGCTAAATATTGTGGATGCAGCAAGTATAACATTTTTCATTGAATCACCATGTAACTTGGTAAGTGATGTGATTATGAGAAGTAACAAGTCTACAAATCACTTTGCTCCAGCTATTTTTGTTACCGATATTGTCTGATTACAGTTGTTGCAGTTTTCATCCTGCTGCTGAATGCAGAGTATGATTGAATCTTATGAATGCAGCAAGTAAGAAGTCATATGTTAAAGTATCTTTCCAAGTCACATTCTCAGTATACTGTAAGTAGCTATAGTCAATCAATGAAAATATCACGAAAACCTACAGGATGCAGCTATGTCCATTAGCATTTCTATGAGAATCAGGATTAAAAATCAACTGTTTTAATGTGTGACTTGTGGAAGTATACTTTTGAATTGTTGCACTGAATTTAAAGCTTACCTGATTTGTATTATCATGTTAATTACATTTTTGTATCAAACAAATAAGGTGGAATAAAAGAAAAATAAAAAGGCTAGAGCTAGCGGCCTTGGTCTTGTGTCAGGTTAGCTCATTTCAGTTGATCACAATAAAACACTGTTATAAATATTATTGTGTCCATGCAACAGGAAGGTGCCCTTAAAAATGGGTTTTTTTAGAGTGGGATCAGGCAGATGTGAGTAATAACTACAAACATGAATATTATAAGGTTATGGAATTAGTGTGATAAAGTTTATATCCATATTATTCAAAATAACTATGACTAATGATCAATCATGATGCAAAACCACCATGTCAGTATAAACTTACCACAAACTGCTTTTTACTTTCTGTATCTGATGATAACATTTTCCCACTCTCTGCAGTTGAATGAATATTGACAATGTTTATTTGAATCTTTCTGATATCAAATTTATCTGTAGTAAACCAAAGACTCCTCTCCTTTTCATTTTGTCAAATTGCTTTCACTTATAATTCCTAACTCAAAATATCGGATAATATTTCCACTATTTGCAACCACTTATTCCTTCATTCACTAGGTGTAGTTATTACATGAGATGCACAGTGTTTTTACCAAAAAAGTGAGCATGTGAGATGAATGTCATTTTAGTCTTATGTCATTTCAAGTACATTCATAATCCATGAGAGAAAAACTAGACTAGCTAATATGTCCTTTTACTATCTGAAAATGGATGTCACACTGACTTCAGCTGAAAAATACTGTTCTCAGCTGTTAAGGAACATACAGAAATAAGGATAATTAGATTACTTAACTTTATTGATTAAAGTTACTTTATTATCATGTTGGAACAAATGTTGAATAAAGTAATCAACCGAAGTTAAGTGATATTTCTATATGAATACATGAAACAGTGTGTGTGTGTGTGTGTGTGTGTGTGATTAAGATTTAGTTTAGCATTAACAGTTTGAGTCATATCAGTGCAATGTCTGCAGTTTAGTGCAATGTCTAACACTGGGGCATTATGCCGCAGACATGTAACATCATTCCCACCCAGTTACATTATCCTGACATCAGGTTGACCAGTTCTATATCTAACCTCTTAATTCTGTGAGCCAATCCAGGCAACTCTAGTACCATTTTTATAAGTCTTTGATATGACTTGGTTAGGGTTTGTACCTGTGACCACCTGCATATGAGGCAGATGCTGTAACCACTTAGGCCACCAGAGCAGTGCATGTAACCATTATGTGACTAATTGCAAGGGGTAAGTTTGACATTTTTTAGACTAATATGCTGGTTGCATTGGAGTGGTAGCCATCCTTTATATATTTTTGAAAAGAGTCAAATCTTTGATTGCATATTTATCCAAGGCACATCAAATAATCATGTAATTATTTCCAAGCCAGTAACTCGAGAGGTGTGACACATTGAAATCATTTGTTTATTATCACTCATAGATATTCATGTGTCATGAAAATCGGCAAAGAATGCATAGTTCAACTAATCATGACATAAATTGCAGTTTTTGAAACAGTGTAAGCACTTTGTATCAGAAAATACGGATCTTGACGTGTTTTATATATAATGCAAGCACCAAAATTGAAATGCTGTGTTCTTAACTTTCCTATTTAGAATCATGGGCATTCCTTGTTTATGACCCTACTGCCAGAATTAAATGATTGATTTTTTTAACTTAGTTTAAAATTACTATCATGTTTGAACTAATTATGGTAAATAAAATATTGGAATAAATTAAATCTTATTTGTATTTTATTCGCTCCAATATTTACAGAGCTGCAAAATAGCAACATGGTGTTATTTATAGCAGGGGAATACTTTTTTTACATTGCAAACTAGCATGAAAAAAATTAATAAAGTACCTTATATACCAGTGATAAACATGCTTGCAAACAATTTGATTTTTCTAAAATATTTTTTTTAAATCTAAATCAAAATAGTCTCACTACTGTCCCATGGGTCATATTTTTGTGGCCTATACTTGTAAGTCAGTTGATTCTTTAATAATTTTGTTGTTGCTGTTATAGGGTTTAATGCCATTCTTCAGCACAAGATAGGCCGTACATGGCGGCTAGTATTAATGGTGGAGGAAGGACCCTGGAAAACCCCGGGAAGAACCACCGATCCATGAGAAGCTACAGGCAGGCTTTCTAACTTACCCACATTAACCAAGTCTGGATTTGAACTCCTGCAGACAGAGGTGAGATGGCAGTGATCAGTAACGGTCATCACTTTAGACCACTCGGGGCCGCCTTATTATTGCATAACTAATATGATATATATCATATATGGAGCACAAACTTTACATATTTGTTCCATGGTGTTGAAGATGTTGAGCCACCATAATCTAAATCATTATCAGATTATTTTTTTTACCATTTTTAGCTCTCTGACATTGTTTTTTGTAATCGATACAAATGAATTTTTCCCTTTTTAAAGGTTCAAGAGAACAGTGTTGTAATCTCAGAGGGACTTTATGGAATGTGCATCATGGTATGTGTATTTTTTTACTCCTTAAATTCTTTGTATTCATTTACTAATGTTATGAGGCTGTCATCCTTAACTAGAGTCATCATTGATAAAGATGGTTCATATGTATGGTAATCACATTGTTTGTCTGCCCATCAGCAGTTTGATTTCCACAGTATAAATTGACTATAATTTTTTGGATTGTAACCGGATTTTGTATGCAGCATTTTATTGATTAGATCTCAAAAGAATTTGCTTTCCAGCCTTCTTTGTCTTCATTTAGAAGTGTTGTGAGACCTTTTTGGTGATTCACCTGACTTTGGTTTCCAGTTTAAATTTACCAAGGTTTGTTGGATTTTAATCAGATTTGGTGTGCTGCAGTATATTGACAAGAACTTTAAGTTTGATTTCAGTCATTCAATATCTTGATATGGAGGAGTTATGACCCTTTAATGCCTATTGTACTAAATGTTTTTCCCAACACAAGATGCCCTGTTAAAGACCCTGCCAAGCAAATTATAGTTGAAACCTTTGTGATGCTCTAATAAATGCTAGCTCTAGATTAGTCTGAACACATTTGACTGCCAATGTTTCCATTTGTTGCAATATATTGAATCTTAACAAGAGTTCTAGTTGGATATAAGATTACTCATTGGTCTGGTATCTGCAATACCTATGCAGATTGCAAAAGCAATAGCAGTTGATGAAGAAATATGGTTTAAAGGATGGTTCAGAATTTCTACCAATTCTTTCTATTGGTTATGAGGACAGTTTGAAGGTTTTGTTTATGTTAAGGTTTTCCTGATTTTAGTTGCTGTGAGTGGCTATAATTGTTATTTATAGAAAATCTTCATATCAGGTTACTTTCTATTGGTCATATTTAGATTAGCTGTTTTTGAGAAGTCATTGAAGGTTTCTATTGTTAATACAAGTGGTCACATTTTATGGCAGATAGCATGCCTAAATAATCAAAAAGTCCTTTATTTTGTCAAGAAACTATCACCCAGATTTGTTTAAACTCTGATGACAGTCTTTGGAAAATATTTTTTTTTGCAGCAACTTTTAGAAATGGTGGCCATTTTCTATGGTGTCTCTACATCATTTGAACAAAGATGAAATACCCTCATGCTATGATGCTTTCAGTGGTTAAATTTAAATTGTGCAAATTTTGAGAAATTATTCAAAGATTTTTGTTTGTAGTTGTCATGATAATTTTTGATTCCTAATAAGCATCATTTGCATCTGATTGAAAGGCTGTCATGTCAGAACACTGTCTGTCAAATTGGTTAGTTCTATTAAGCAGTTTTTTTGAGAAATCATTAAAGGTTTATACTTATTTGTAGTAGTGGTGGCCATATTTCATGGTAGAGCTGCTTCTCTGGTATAATTTCAAAAGGCTCACAATTGCTTTGCATTCAAATTTGTTCAAATAATGTTAAAAGGTTTTTGAGAAGAAATCATTTAATGTTTTTGTTAAGCTTCACTGGTCATAGACCAGAAGAGCTTATGGGATGTTCTGATGTCTGTTATCCATTGTCAAATGTATGTCCTTTGATGTCCATCTGTCTTTGGCCATCTTGAGAATCTTATTACTACTCCTAAATGGATGGTCATACCAACATGGAGTTTTCAGTAAAAGATTTGTCTTTTATATACTTGGTCACAGACAAAATGGTGTGATCTGATATCCAGTATGACTGCTGTAGCAGCCAGCTTGAAAATCTCAACTCCAGAACAGAACAATAATATTGATATAATATGGTGTCTAGTTTGTTCTAAATGAAAATGCTGCTACCTGGACAGCTAATACGGCCACCACAGTTTTCACACCATAACTCAAGTTTATCATCCTTTACAGTTAACAAAACTTATGGATGGTTTTGCATTTGGGTCAAGGAAGGAACCTATTGATTTCTAGGTCAGGGTCAAAGATCAAGGTAATAGTGATTGAAAAAGTAAACTTTTTATCTGCACACAAACATCAGCTTCAGGCCAGGACCAAGCCTTATGAATGGTAATGAAGAAGCCAACTGAATTTTGGGTAAGAAGTTCAAGGTCATTGCAACAGAAAGAAGAAAAATTCCTTTTGAATGCCTGTAATAACTTCATTTATATGCCATATGCATTGACCAAAGTTTATAGAGGGCTTGGACTTCAGGTATGAAAGAGGTCTTTTGATTTTGTTGTCAAAAGGTCAGAGGTCAAGACCATTGTGGCTAAAAATGGGTTTTGCAGAATAACTCTTGTTCTAGAGTAGAGTTGAAGTCATTGAGATCCATTAGTCAATAATCCAGACCCAGTAAGTGCCTGCATAGAGGAGTATTCAGCATGGTGTTGACATATAATGTACCATTCATGGTACTCTTGTTCAGTATTATTTTTGTCGGTCAAGATCATGCATTCTAGAAACTCGACGTCTTGAAATAAGTTAATATTATGAATTTTACAGTATACCACTATTCAGTGAAGCAGATTTAATAAAGATCATAATGATGATAATGTTTCCAGACATTTATCATGAGAAACTTGCATAGTTAAAAACATGTTCTGTGACAACTTTCCATGACCATTTCAGTTGAGTAAACATTTTCTCTGTTTCACATCATATTATTTTCATCTATTTCAGGCACGAAATGTACTTGGAATTAATGCAAGAACCAGATAAAAAGTGATGTTAATTTATTAAAAAATGTTGAACTCCGATTTTAAGTTTGGAAGTGAACAACACATTTTTTATGTATATATTTACATGAATTTAAACAACTGTATAAGTTGAAACCAAATATATTGAAAATGTATAAATAAAATGTATAAACTCACACCACATTTGCAAATTTTGTGCAATTTTTGTTTGTTATTTCTGCTTTACTTGTGATATATATGCTTATCTTCATATATGTAATGAAGTTTTGAATGGAAATTCATATTTGAATCAAGAACTGGAATTATGTTTTAATTATGACAAATATGCCTTGTAACTTGAGAACAGTTTTTTTCTTTCACTGCATTGTATCACACATGTTGAGGAGAAATATTTGACACTTTAACCATAATTAACTCCTAGATATATAAAACCTAGTATTCGATAGAAATTATTCTAATGGGATACAAGGACTCAAACAAGATAATAACTAGGCTTTCAGACTGCGTGTAAGTAAGAACTGGGAGGGTAGGGGAAAAACCTCGGTTTTAAAAGTTAAAAATGCAGATAGTTTATAGTCCAGATGTAAAACATGATTTTATTTCATATAGAAAGGAGTTATTTTATGGTTTATTTATCAGTAGAAATTTTGCCCCCAGTATAAGGCTAGACTTTTAATTAACACAGTCTGATTAATCAGTCATTCAGCTAGATATTTTTTTCTGCCAATTAGAGGTACTTTACTTCAATGTGTGCCGTTTTGTAAACAATTGTCTGCAACGGGATGCTGATGTGCAACAAATATGTTTATGTAAAGATTATGAAGTAATAAATTCATTACTTGTTTACTGGGGTGAGCAGAATGTTAAAAATCACTACACCCTTAACCTTTAACTCTGGGTATATTGAGTTCAGGACAGGCGTACAATTTGATTCACCCTCTTAAACATGCAACTACAAGTATTGCACTATAACATGAAATATTATCTTTGAGACAAAAGATCCTATTTATTTTCTTTCAAGATTCAGATGGATATCAGTATTTAATTAAATTAATTTAAACAAAAAGAAATTTGTTTTTATGTATTATAATCCCTTCTCAAAAAACATATCACTCTGTGCATGATCATATAACACCATGCTGACTTACAAGTTAGGGTCCACTTAAACAAAACTGTTTTTGCAATTGACAACATAGGATTGTTGTGTAATAAAAAGCACTTACTATTTAAAAAATTTTGGTCAGGTAATCAAGGACACCTAATTCAATAAATCATTCTTTTACTGACATTTGATAAAATAATTTATTGCATATTTTAATTCTTTTGAAATTACTTACAAAAGTGTGTTTAAATGCAATGGTAATCTTAAGGTTCAGTGAGAGGGCCAAATTTTATATCATTGGTAGTGTGTTTGATGAAATTTTCATAAGTTAATGTCAGACCTCCTCAAAACAAAAAACTACCTGTCAGAAAACCACCTGTCAAAAAGCCACCTCTGTCAGATTGCCATTTCTCTGGACCCAACATAGCATTCTTCTTAAAATTAATCTCTTTACTATGACTGGTTTTAGCCAGTCCTAAAGGCATTCATCCTATACATGTATATGTTTCACTATGTATAAAAGTATCATATGATTTAAGCTGTCAGTCCATTTCCCAGATGTTATGCATTTATTCCCTATCTTGTTCATTCTGAACAACAACTTCAAACTTTGTCTTTGGCATACCTCAATTTGGAGATCAAAAGTCAAGGTCACTTACTGAAATAAGAAAAATGATTTCTGTACAGTAACTTTAGTTATGTACTATAGACTTGCATTAAAATTTGTGGATGGCAAAAGAATCTTATTCATTTGTGGGTCAGAAGATAAAAGGGCAAGGTAACTGTGAATGAAAAATAATTTATGCATAAAAGCTTTTGTTTTTGACCACATACCTTTAAAACTGTGGATGGTTTACACCTTTGCTATGAAACAATCCAATAGATTTTGGGGTAAAAGGTCAAAGAACACTTTAAATTTAAGAAGAAAAATTAGTTTAAGACTATGTATTTATTTTCTGACAGCTTGTAAGTAAGGAATAGGGGAATAAAAGGCCATAGTTTAAGGACATAGAATAAAAATAGGTTTTACACAGTAATATTTGTTCGAGAGTAAATTCCCTGGCCAAACAATCTGGCTTTATTTCAGTTCCACAAGCTCAAGTTTTGCAAAGCACTTGTCCATGGGCAAGTCCCAAAACTGGGAAATGAATGCAAGATAAAAAAAATTTATTTCACAGTAATGGTCTTGCTAAAATGCATAAAACTCTTGTTCAGTGTAAGTTATTTTACTGACAGTTCAGTTCCTAATGTTTCATGTTCTGCAGGTTTTATACATTCTATCTCACCACAATACTTATATCAGCACCTTTTTTTATTTTTTATATTTAGCTTGTTTTTCTTCATACCTGGCCACAGTTTCTTTCATCTGTTATGCATCATTTCCATCATGTAGTCAATGTCAAGGTCAGCTTTGCATTTTCTTACACAGCCACAATAATCTGAATATTTACTATTTAAAGCAAGTTTTTACAAATAAAAAATATTTATGTTTTCATTATATTGGCTATATTTTAATCTTAAAATTTTAACATATTCAGGATTTGCAAACTTCAAGTCCTACCTTAGCCTTGGGCAGTTTTTCTGACTTCTGACTCTTAGCTGTTGTTTTTCAAAGACTGTTTTGGTGTATTTTGCAGATTTTATGTTGAGTAGATGTTAATTGTTGATAATACAAGATCTTTTTGATATGTGTGTTTAGAAGGTACTCATCCCTAAAGGAAAATAAAAGTTTAAATATATGATTTACTTAACATATACCATATTTTATTTGATTGTTTTACTCAATCATATGTTTGGGACAAGGTCAAATTTTCATAGAGGTTAAATTTTGCAGCCAGCAAGCTGCCTTCCATAAAATGTGTAAGTCCGTGGGTCAAGGTCAACAAAAACATGATAATAAAAAATGGTTTCTGCACAGCAAGTTTATGTCTAGACCACATACCTTGACCAAAGGTCATTGTTGACAAGATGGTTTAGTCCATAATCTCCCAACCTAACCATGCCTTACTAATACCTACCATATAATTTAAGTCAACTGCAAATAACGAAAATCAAATGCACCTGTAGATCAGAATCTGTTTTGTTTGTTCCGATGATTACTCTTAACAAACCGTAAAGGTGGTGCTTACCAGTTTTTATGTACTTTTGAGAAAGTGATGTATATAATGTGAAGTTGTTTGCATTTTAAACATGCACAGTGGAGAGAATGTTGGCATACCTCTATGCTACTTTGATGTAATGTGGCTGACATTTCTTTGGGTATTGTACTTTTGGAAATTGTAAATGATCTTATCACACTGCTAACTAAAATCACTACTCCCTTGTGCTCCAAAAATCAGCCTGAATTTGTCTAAAGTACTCTAACCTTGGCAGTTATTAAAGTAGGGAAAATGAATTTTGCCAGACTAGACAATAACTGCTTATGAAAGTGTAACAAATGAATTACCAAATATATAAAATGTAAAAATGTTATTGGCTCTTTATTTGTACAATTTGCCTCTAAAGTGAAGGAACTGAAAATGAGTAAGTCGAGCTAGCACTTTTTTGAAAGGTGCACATCTGGAGTAAGGCTAAGCTGTGTACTCTGTAACCCATATTGCAACCATCAATCATACTCCAAAATAATGGAAATTAAAGGTTCTTTGAACAATACCTAACATAAACGAAGTCTTTTTTAAATAGCCAGTATAACTAGTGAGGAAACCTGGAGGAATTCTTTTTCTTTAAAATTTTAACCATATGCTAAATACTAAAATGTAGAGCGCCACCTTTAGAAAATTATAAAAATTTATGCCTTTATTTTTCTTATTTTTATATTATTATTATGTATGATGT